>CM031243.1:791856549-792241871 GCA_018340775.1 Taxus wallichiana var. yunnanensis
AGGAATCATGATAGTGTTTTGAATGAAATTAGGAATGAGTTCATTGATAATTTCATGATTGACACTATCAATGATGATGACAATGAAATGCCCCCTTTGAAGACGTCCCATTGGATGAACTTGAATCTATATTATTAGAAGCATTACATTCCAACTCTAGTGTTGGGATACCAAGTTATACTTAATTGAATGATCAAAGTGGAAATTTTGGCGCTTAACAAAATTACACCACACCAAATACTTTAGAGACACCTCTTTCTCGTAGAAAAGGAAGACAACATTAGGACTTGGAAGGAGTTTTAGGTTAGATTCGGTTTCTATGTTTCCATTTATTGAACCTATTAAAAATGATAGTAAAATTGAACCTCACAAGAAATAAAAATGTATAATTTGTAGCTATAAATTATACAGGACAAAAAATGCAACTTAAACTGGATACTATTGAGAATCATGTAGGAAATATATATGAAAAGAAAACTATTAATGAAGTTATAAAGAATGTTTGCAAGATGGAAAATCTGTGGATGATTGTTTATATATGTTGTATACAAAATATTATGAGGAGGACATGATAAATTAGAGAATACTTGCCAAAAATAGAGGGACAATTACATATCAATTGAATAAGGTCATTTAAAACAATCTTTTTGATAAAATAGTTTAGCTAGTTGTTTTTTTCACACTCTTAAAATAGTTCATCCTATAACAAATGTTCCAAAAATAATAATACACTCTCTTTTTTAGTTTCCCACACTTTCCTCATTCTCATTGTTCTCAAAGTAATAACCGTGATTGGGAGAAATTCCTATCCATGGTTGAGAAAGAATACTTAAAAGAGAAACTTAAGTGTCCACGGATGTGTCTTTTTCTATTCTTAAGGTTACAATAATAGATAATACTTATTGGGGTTGTATGTATGTTTATACTTATTTATACTATGTAAGGTAATAGAAAAATCCAAAGTGCAAAAACCTAGTATATGAACTTGTAATGAGAAGTTTGAAGGATTTTGGTGGCATGGATGATTGTTTAATTTCATCAAAATTGGTATCAATTGGGAAGATGGAGCATATGTAATGCCATATTATCATAATGGTTTGTGAGTAACACTCCAAACTTCCCATTGTACTTATATGATTTCTCCTTATTGTATGGCTCATAGAATGAATTTAGCATACAAATTAGTCAACAAATTTAAACATGTAGCAAAAAAATAAAAGAATGTTTTTGAGAGGTGCATGCTTATTTCTATCAAAATCTTAAAAGATTGATGAAATTCCAAAGCTTTGTAGAAGGACTAACAAATGGGAATAAACTATTAGAACATGTCAACACCAGTGGGTCTCACAGTATCAACAAGTTCATATGGGGTACTATGAGTATCCATCCTTATTGGGAGTAATGTGGGAGAATCAAATGGATGTAAACAAGGCTCAAGGTTTGATACATCATTTGAATTATATAGATACATTATTGATTTTTTGTGGTATCCTTCCCACATAGGATGAAATGCATAATTTAATTAAACAAGCCCAAGAAAGAATTATATGTTGGACCACAATTTCCATTAGAACAAAACTTGTAGGATTTAATCTCTTCTACAATCGCTAGAGTTAGGATCCACAAGAGGCGGTTAGTGCATGCCACGAAAATTGTGGGGAACACTGGATGCACATGCTAAGAATCCCCCTCAACGTTACTCGGTGAGTTTCAAACTTGAGATATGTCACTATGATACCATTTTTTGAGCACAATTAGCATTAGAAAAAATCTACAGTGTTAATCTCCGCCCGATCGCCAAAGTTAGGATCCACGAGAGCGCTTAGTCCATGTCATGAAACTCATGGGGAGAGTTGACGCACATGCCAATAGTATATATATATATATATATATATATATATATATATATATATATATATATATATATATATATATATATATATATAATTTAATAAATTTGAGGAAACATTTTTTTTTTCGGTATATAAATAAATTTTTATGAATGAGATTACTTTTTGAGGTCCAAAGTTTGAGATTTGCAACAATTTGATAAAAATTGGAAGTTGAAGAAACTTTATGAAGCTCAATTTTTTGAGAGGTTTGCGCTTCTTTACATGGAAGTAAAAACCTATAAGGTACATATATTAGAATATAGACAAGATTCATCAAGATGTGAGTTGGCTACAACCAAGTACATGTATTTGATTTTGTAGTACAATTAAAAATATAATTTACTAGTATGTAAGACACACACACCGATATCGATGGCTAAATAGGAAATTCAAGATATGTATGGAGAAATTCTCAATTAGGACCATTGTTTCATTTGTAATTTTTTTAAAATTTAAAACACTAAAACCAAAAATGAGGTTCAATCCAAATAATAAAATGCAATTAAAGTTTAATTTTTTTAAGATCTTACACAACACTTTATTATTAGTGATGTTAGATCTCATTTCCTAGTGTTTTTACCAATTTTTTTGAGATGTTTTAAGGGAATTTTAATGCTAGAGATACCATTTTTATCAACACTATGTATGGTGAAAAAATTACGAAGCTTAGTTTAATAATTCTCACATGTTCTATTGTCAATAATGATGCATGTGAGAACTAGAGTTAATATTTTTGGAGATTATTTGAGGTGGGAATTGAAAAGGGTAGTATGAAGGCTAAACATGTATAGATTCTCGACATCGTCATTAATAAATGGATCATAAAAAAGTTCTCATGTGAAAATAGTCTTCATGAAAGTGAAGGAAGAACCCAAGGAAATGTATAAATACTACATCACAATTAATTGGGCCGAGTTAAATCCTTTCATTTTGAAGCTCTAATTCTAGTTCCCAAACTATTTATATTATGATCATTGCATGATTTTTCTCATTTTGTATGTATTTTTATTGGAATGAGTATTATTCACAAGAGTGGATTGATGAATGGTGTTGCATGACCTTTAGGCCTACGGAGATATGTCATCCATCAAAAGAATTAAAGGATATGGGATAATTATATTACATCATCAACTGAATTTGAGCACATCTTAGATTTTGTGAAACCAAGTAAGATTTTATATAATCTAATTTTATCTTTAAACATTAGCAATATTTAATGTTTTTTAAAATGCACTAAAAACATGGTAACACTTTGAATGCAAGGCATGTTCTCACAATTGTGGTGAATGAATGAAATGAGGAGGGGTCATACTAAAATATTTTTCAATGTGTAGAGTCAAATAATAAATTAATTACAATTGTTATAGATGGGGAATACCTAGTTTATCATACCAAATATGTGGTTGTCATATATGAACTTGGATTCAAAGTTATCTTGATTAAAATGCACATAAATGAATGGTTTGAGACATTAAAACCCACATGAGGTTACTTCAATATTTGAATTTGGATATTGCTAAAATATTAATTTGATTAAGCTCCATAGAAATACTTACAACAAATATTTATGGAAAAACACTAACACATTACTCATAAGTTACTTAAGAGAGGATACCATATGTCAAATAAATGTAAGTGACTTGCTAAGCACTTGATTTGTTGTTTTTTTGCAAACATACATTGACAAGTTACTTGAATGAAATTTGAACCCTACATGAGAATGACATGGTTGTGACAAGTAACATTAAATCTCCACTTAAGAGAGGTTAAAATACATAACCATATTTTAAGTGACTTCCTAAGCATCTAGTTTGGTGTGTTGGCATGGATTCACATTCACAATTTTGTTTACTTGAGATTAAAACCTACAGAAAAAGGGCATGTGACGGGGGTGGGTACTCCCAACACACCTACGAAGTTATGCATTTGTCTGAATTAAGTCATAGAATTCTATTAGAGTGAAAGGCCTTAAACCATCTACAAAGATTGGATCTTGATGGAGCATCCAACACTCTTATGGATTATTAAATAGTTTGATGTTACCCTATAGACCTATCCTTGAATATAATGTGAGATCATAAACACATTCAATAACCTCCCTAGACTTGGTTGTGCTAACCTTGAATTGGTGAACTCATCCTTATTATATAGTTGTGTGTTCTACTCTTTTCCCTCTTCTCTCTTCGAGTTTTAATTTTCTTTTGGGCTAGATAAATCCTTCTAGATGCTTCTATATTATCCCACTCAAATTAAATTTTAAATTTGAGTACCTTTGATTGTTCCACATTGATCTAGTCAAGTGGATCTTCCAACCATTCCATCCTAGTCAAATTCCCTTGTCAAACTCCCTCTAACATATTTTTCTAATTTTATTAGCTATCCATTCTCCTACACACTCTCTTTTACACTCATCTATTCCACCTTTGTATTATTTTCTTGTGCACTTGTAGGATTGAGTCTAACCTTCAACTCATTTCATGCATTGTCTTTGGTTTCATGTGCTATCTCCCAAAACATCCATGTGCCTCCTCATATACCAAGATACTGCACAAACCTCATTAGATGATCCTACACATGTTGCACACTCACTATATCTACACATAAATTCCTCAAAATATCTACATTCCTCTAGTCTATCATGTTGAGCCAAAACTACTTGCAGCCCTACCAAAATACTATGCAGACCATGACACATTATTCCTTTGCACTTTGTCCCTTTAGAAGTCTTTTGCACACTAACCGCACTCTCACTTTCTATACACACTCCACACATTGTGATCTATGCTTTGATAAATATTATGTAAATCACTTTTTCACCTCTATGCAATTTCCCTTGATTCCTCCTGTTTTTCCTTTCATTTCCTATGCACTCTCCAACCTTGCATGTAACCATCCTTTACCAAAATTGTGTAAGATTTTAATATACCTTGTATGCTCCAGAATAATACACCCAAGGTACTCTAAAAATAAGGTCCTCAAATAAACTGAGTCGAGAAAAACACCCATTGAACTATTACGGAAAATAATTTCAACTCATTCTTCCTTTGAACCTTTTCTTCACCTCAATGCTTATTTCAATGTCTCTTCCAGTCCTTCATCACCTTCTTGTGACTCCTATGTGTTTTTGCACACACTTTGGTGAGTCCTACTCATTGTGAACCACCCCCCTCCTCCAAATGGATCTCATTTTCTATCCTTTGTGAGACCCTATTCACTCTTCTCCTTTGCAAGTCTCTAGTTTCCTTAAACTATCCTAATCCTCATATGGATTCTCTATTTAGCCTTCTACTTTACAAGTCTATGATCCTCTCTAACTCCTTCATGTGTAAAATTTTCCCACCCTTATCCATACACCTTTAGCTAAATCAAATCATTAGGTATTTTTAATTCTTTCCCTCTTCATATCTCGGTATTTCTTCCCTTGTGAATTTCTTATGCATGTACTTATCTCTTTTATGCCTTCATCTCTTCTTCTAATTTCATCCTATCATCTACTCATCACAAATTCTCTCCTTTGTACTCTTCTTGCACTACTTCTTCTCCTTACTATCTCACTTTTTTTTTTTTGAGTTTCAGTTAGACACTTTATGCTTACAAAATTTCTCCCCATTCTTGATATTATTGTCTCTCTATCGGACCTCTTCTCTCTACGTGGCATTCTATCGTGACTTTATCATTTACGTAAGTATTCCCCGAGTTTTTTTATGTCACTACTTGATCTCACTCTCTTATCCTTAACACGTCTATCTTCCCATGTACTTATGGGTTTGGATCCATTACAAATGATCCATCTTTCACTCTTATTCTCTACCTTAACCCTTCTATATCTAGGAATTATCTTCGTAGCATGTCTAATCTGTGTTGGTATTATGTTGTCATTGATGTCAAAGTATGGTGTTGTCAGTGTTTTCATTGAGTTGCATTGATGTCAAAAGGTGTATAGAGCATGGAGGTTACTTGTCTTGTTGAGATTGTAGGGTGTTACATGGGATTTGGAGCAATATAATGAATTTTTGGAGTGAAGATGACTTGATTAGTAATGGATGGTGTTGTGATGATGTCATGAAATATTTTGATGTTTTGTGTAGGTGTTGAAGGTTAACCAAGGTGTGTTGAGATCAAATTTAGTGGAACAAACATGTTTCAGGTGCTTGTTTGTGAGGCCTCTAATATAGGTATGTATGAGCTATGTGAGCATGGTAAAAATATGAGAAGCATGAGGATGATGTTTTGGAACACTTAGAAGTGTCATATTGTGTTGGTTTTTAGGTTTGTTCCTATACCTAGTCTCACATAAAACCGATCCTCGTGTGGTGGAGTAAGTATGTATTTTCATATTTAGGAAAAGGTGATCGATCATTGGAGAGTGTGTGATAGGTTGACATGATGGTTTGGTCAAAATTTTAGGAATTAATGTTGAATATTTCGTAAGTTATCCTACTTTTTCAAAAATTGAGTTGTGAAGGTGAGAAACCAATGTTGTTTTTTGACTTTCGTATACTTGTTGGGAAATGTATGATTTGCATGGGGACCTAATCTCTCGGGGTTGTTGAATAGGTTAGTTATGTATATTTTACAAGAATAATTAGGCTGTTTTATTGTCATTTTTTATGAACAATCATTAATAAGGTAAATTGATTTTTATCCCTCTTGAAACACTAGCTTGGTAGTGACTTAGAGGAAATTGCTTGTAATGATACATAATTTATTACTTTTGTATGTATGATGATTAGAGGATATAGAGGACTCCTCCATATTTCTATATGTGTGATTTAGAAATTTATTTGTATGTGGTCCCCACCCAAAAGGTAAGTTTTCGAAAAGTTTCATTTTGTTAAATTTTTTTTCATTGAACCTAATGACTAATTTAACATTTATGGAGTCATGTGGGAGTTGTTATTCATGTCCAAAAATATATCATATCATGGTTAAGATTATAGGTGGTCAAGTGTGCCCTATCTTTGAAGATTGGTTTTTAGGAAGTTTTTGATTTAACAAATATTGATAGAAATAGATGTTAAATTCTAATTTTAGAGTCACAACGAAATGATATAACAATAAAATACATATCTTACCTAAGAAATAAACAATAAAATTTAAAACCCTAATTGAAATAGAAGGGATAAACTACTTATCTAAATTTGTAATAATATCAAAGCTATGTCAAACTGGAAAATTGATGGAACAGAAGCGAGATTGTCACAACCAAGAGCAGAAAAATGTAGAACAATCGAAGCACTAGGACTAAGGTGTCTGGACCGAGTTAGTGGCACCTAGGTTCCATGGACTTGTTGTAGGCACATGTGACTATGAAAACTATCAAAAAGTGATTTATTCAGTGTCACACAAGTGTTGCTAGACCTCTCTTTTAGTCACATCTTTATCATTGTAAGATCAATAAGTTCACCCGAAACCTGCAAAGAGAAAGAGCACATAAAAACCCTGAAACACATCAAATCCTAGAAAGAAAAATATGTAAATGGGGTTTCGGATGACCTTGGTGGTCAAACAATTGAGTGAAGTTATGTTTTGGTTGTTGCACTACATTTCAAACTCCATGCATTTTTGCATGTGTGTGTGTGTGTGTGTGTGTGTGTGTGTGTGTGTGTGTGTGTGTGTGTGTGTGTGTAATCATGCCTGGTGGCTTTTGTGCAAAATGCACTTTATAGCAAACAATAACTAGATGTAGTGAATATAAGTAGATGTGTGCATAGAAAAATGAACTTCCTCCTATGATGTGTAGCGGGAGGGAATGTGCTTGGTAGAAACCAAGGCACATGTAAACAAAGTAGTCTGAAACATGTTTTAGTGCAAATAAAGACAACTACACATATAGAAGACAATATGTAATCTATCCAAAGAAGAAGACAATGTGGACCACAAAAATCGGGTTGCAAACATGGGACATCACTCAAAATATCACAAAATAATCAGGTTTGAAGAGGAAAAAAGCATATAGTGTGCACACAAGTTGAAGGGCAAAGCTTTCAAACAATGGCATATAATGGAAAACAATAAAAAACAGAGTAAGAAAAGAGTAACAAACAACCATGGTAGCAAATAGTTTCTACAAAGAAAAAATTGCACATGAAGCACCTATTATCATGTTAGAAAAATAGTATTTAAAAGCATGTATGATCTCATATAGTAGTGTGTAGTATGAGTAGGAAATACTATAAATAGGAACAATAACACTTGTGATGTGTACAAACGTAGATGCCCCAGAGCCGCTCTAGGATTGGTAAGAGGTACAACTGATGCATGTAACAATATGTGTAAAGGATGGATTCATAAATAGAAGGAAAGTGAATGAAAATGTGTATATAATGAAGATAATGACATACAAATTATCTGTCTAGCATAGTAAGCAAAATGTACATACGAGCATAAGTAAACAAGAATAATGTGCAACCAAGATATGTAGTATGTTGTGAATGTGAATGGATTGAAATGCACTTTGTGAGTGTGATAGAATCAACATTCCCATTGAGTGAATGTGAATAATGAACCATAAAACAAGAGTTCATCATTGGGAAATGGTTTGATAGTGTGCACTAGAAAGATATGATCAATGAAGCATAAAACATATAGAGTGAATAAGTGTGGTGAGGTTAATTTCAGATTTAGACCCTTAGTAGTTGAGTATGAACCATGGAACTAGAGTGTGTCATTGGGAATTTTTTTGATGAATGTGCGTTAGAAAATGGGCCGTGAATGCGTTGAGTGTGAAATGTGTAGTGTGTAAGATGTGTGGTTCATGAATACATTGAAGCCCCAAATAATCAAGTGTGAACCGTAGCATAAGAGTGCATCATTGGGTAATGATGATACAAGTGTATCAATATTTTCAAGTTGTGTGTGAAAGCTTAGATGTGAAGTTTTGTCCTATGTTTTTGCACGAGAAAAATTCACATGAAAACAAGACAACCATACAATAGTGTCAAAAACATTTCATGTCATCCTTGCGCGTACACCCCCAATTCAACCTATCCCCCATTTTAAGTCCCATCGTATACTTCTAGAGGTCCATTTGGATGTGTCATCCTTCCCCGTAGGTGATTTAGGAAAAATAAGACCATTCAAGTACTTTTGGAGGAGTCTCTCTCAAAGTGGGTTTTCAAACAATCTTAGGAAGGGCTATCACCATCATTTCTAAGCCAACTCAATAATATTTACAGTTGTGTCAAAGGCCAAAATTCATCATGGAGGTGTATCCAATATCCATAAATTTTTTTCAACTTATTTAGGAAGATTCTGGGAAGTTTCAGAGGTTTAGGATCCAGTTCACCGAAAGTGGGTTTTGAGGCCGAAGGAGCTTGATCATATAAGAGTACCTAAAATTTGATATGTAATTATAGGAACTAAGAAATGAGTTGAGTCCAATATCAATGGAAATAATTTTCAGTCCCTTTCACATTGGTAATATCATATCTATCTAAAGAACCATGCATTTTTCTAGGCAACTCATTCTTTTTGAGCACACAAATTAAGGTCCCGAGAACAAAGAAAACTTTAAGGTGTTTCAGTTAGAATAAAGGCATGGGAACCATCCCATCCTTATCAAAATTCATTTTCCATGTGAAATCATATAAATAAGTGTGCAAAAACTCATCCGGGAGCTCAAGTTATGGTCTTTTCAAGTTGCCGCCCAAGGTATGCATTTTGATACTTAGTCAAATTTTGGGATGCCATGTGGCATCATGAGCTTTAGAAATATTCTTGTGTCCTCTTCTTCCTGAAACAAGGGGAAAAGAGGGGTAATAAAATTTTCCCTACCCCCTTTGGCATGTTGGTCACCCCATGTGACCCCAACGACCCAGTTTAGCCACCAAGGCCAACTTTTCTAGCCCCTCTCTCCTCACGCCAACACATGACGAGTGGAAACACCAGGATGAGGTAAATTTTCATGTACCTATTGTCCCATCCTAAGGGGACAAAGAGGGTTGAAAAATGTGTCATCCCAATGTCTCCTTAGGTCACACACATGACTAAATTTTGGCCCGAGGAGCTCATTTGTAGCCCCCCTCTCCATTTCTCTCCATCGATGAGAAAATGAAAAAATGTCATGCAAAGGCTAAGGAAAATTTTTTTGACAGCCATTTTCCCATTCTAATAGGACAATTAGGGGAAAATAAAGGTGCCCCCATTAGGAGTTTCAAAATTTATATATATAACACTTTGCCAAAATTTTCTCATTCCCCACTTTTTCTCATACGTTGTTGAAACTCTACAAATTTTTCGCAGAATTTTTCCTCCAATATTTTCATCCTCTATTGATTTAGATCATGCTCCTAGGATCTGAAGAAAAAGAAACAAAGAAATCCATATTTTTGAAGACCAAAATAAGATATCTCACCATAGGGACTTCAAAACCATGAGGAAGAATTTCTTATATCTAGCATACTGGTGCACAAATCAACATTGGGTTTATTGAATTATTTTTCATTCCCAAAGGACTTGAGGATCCAACAAAAATATTGTCATGCACACTTAGGATTTTTCGCAATGAAGAAACCCAAGTTTCCTTGTGGCAAATTTTTAAATTTTAAAACTTCATAGGTGCAACAAAAATAAAAATCCATATAAAAAAAAGCTGATTTAGTCAAAAACCGAGGTCTAGAAAACCAGCTTCCAAAAATAGTAATCCACCTGCATAGGGACCTCGCTATTTTTAGTAAGTCATCAAAAAGAGCAGCTTTGACGAAAGTAGTGGGCATAGAGGTTATCCAGGAGGAATAATTGCGTGATAAAAGGCAAAAGGGTGGAGAATTTTCATTTAATAAAAGTAGTAAATCTCCTCTTTAGGTACATGAAAATTTTCTAAAAGCCATGAACTTCAAGTCAATGAGATATGGAACCAGCTCATGCTATTTCTTCTTAGTATTAAGGTGTGAGGAGTAACAATGTCACTCACATGGACTTTGAAAATCCAAAGGAATGAATGTTTGGTGATTTGAGAGAGAGATTATGGAGGTTGAAATTTTCATGAGCAAGTTGATTCCAAATTATTGTCATCCGTGTCCTTAGTATGACCGAATAAACATGACTCCATTTTCCAAGGAATTGTTCCAGTTTATCATTTAGGTGTGTAATCAGAAGATCACAAGGATGGTGGTGATTCTTATTATGGAACGAGCATTCTTCACTGTCATCAATGGTGTACTCATCAATGTTTATTACTTTCTCTGTCGATTTGTACTAGAAAAGGCACCATTCCCGCTAATCCTTGTCGGTGAAACATGGAAAGTTCAATTTCAATCTTCATCTACTTAAGATTAGACCTTAGTGAACATTTCCTGCAATCATCGAGGTGATCATTCAATAATGTTTCTAAACACTTGAGTTCAAGGTGTCCATGAATTATCCGAAGGAGGTTTCTCATGGTGTAAAGAGTTCAAGGGTACAAAATTCATCACATTAGAGCATTCTCATTATATCCTCGAAGCGCCTTCTTCATCGGCTTAGTTATCTCTCTTTCTCTCTCTCTCTCTCTTCTATCTTCCTTCTCTCCCCAAATTTTCTCTCTCCTTCACATTCTATTTATTTTTTGGGGTTAAACTTATTCACTATGTCTTATTTTATTTAAAAAGTGACTTTATGTTTATAATGTAATAAGTTTCTCTTATTTTATAAAAGGGGACTTAATTATCTCCTAGGACTACGAAAAGTAAAAGTTTATGTAAGGCATATGAAAGGTCATGTGGGGGTTAGGAAAATAGTCTCTTCTAGCTCTATAAATTGTAAGGGATCCCTCATTTCAAAGGATTGTTGTTAATTTTGTAAGATAATGAGAGATTATCACTTGAAGTAAAGAAAATGAGACAACTATTTCTTCTACTTCCATTCTCTATGTTATTCTATTTCTAACTATGTACAATTTTTACAAAGCATCAATGAAGAAAGAAGGATTTTCATGCATTTTTTGATGAGAATATTATTGAAACTTTGTGTTCTTAATCTTACCTCGTCTTATTGCAAATTGGAAATTTTTTTCTTCTATATCTATGTGTGTTGAAGTAATCTGATTAATGGTTATAGGAATATGATTTTCTACCTACAATATTAATCCTCCCTCTCTTTTCCCACCCACTTTCCAACTCTCTCTACAAATTCTTCTCTTGCAAGAAATTGCAAGCTTTATCCAAAGGGTCGTTGGAGTGTCCCCTGCTTGATCCCCAACTGTCAGGACACCACATATTTAAATTTCATGTATACATAATAAGTGGATATGCACGACCCAAATAGAGGTACCTAGAGTCTTCGAAGACGTTAGTGGATACCCATCAATTTATCCACTTGAAAAATTTTCTTGCTAAATTTTTTGGTGCGCATCGTGGGGCAAACTTGATAGAAATCTGCACCAAAAATATGATCACAAAAAAATACAAAAAAACTAAAATATCCAAAAAACCAAAAAATTGAAAATTGAAAATACAAAAATGAGTCGATTGAAATCCAATTCGAAAGCCCATTGTTGATTCCTATGAATGAACCTTCATATTCCACAAGTGTCCTTTCATAATCCTTGTTATCTCTCGAAAGTGCACCCTATAGAGAGATGGCTACAAGTTTTCTAGGCTTGCAAAAATGGATCTCTCTCCTTTGTAGATACAATGGAAACACCTCAGGTCTGTGGGTATACCTATTTTGAGGTGAGCCTCTGGTATCAAGGCTGGTTCCTTATTGATGTATCCTAAACTGATTTATGGGGTTTTAAGGGTAAAAGATGACTATAAAATAACTAAAACTGAGGTGATACACCAAATTTGTATGAGGGATTTGACTGAGTATATGCACAATTGATATGGGAAGAATTATTGATGCACGAGCCAACAATTTTCTGTAGAATATTAAGGGAAAACACTTTGATGTATTGAGGGAAAGTATCACAACAATACTGCTAAGTTAAACATGTACATTAATATCACAAAAATACTGAATTTACAAAAGGGTAAGATGATCAATCAGGGAACTTACATTCACAATATTAGTAGAAAATACAGAAGACTGCAAATAATTGGGAAGGCAGAAAATACTTCACATTCAAAGGGAAAAACATGCAAAATTACTTCAACACTCATGTATCTAGAAAGTCTTCTCCTGTGCTTTGCTAAGGCACACAATATATAACAACTTTGATTTCCCCTCTTCCTAAAAATAGACTAAGGCTTGTACTCGCCCATGCGTCCTATTTTTATCCTTCATCTATTAATAAATAAAGGAATAAAAGTAGAAAAAACAATTACAAACAGGCATTAATAGCCTTTGATTACATCTCAGTCAAACTGAAGTTGAATGTTCTATTTTTAAGAAAATAAAGGTGAATAATTTTCTAATAATAAGCTTTCTTGCTAGGCAAGTCTCCTTCCTTGTGCATGTGAATTTTTCTTCTTCTGATCTATCCTTTTGCTAAAGGCATGCAATATACTCATGTGCAAGAAAATGAATATTTTTGAACTCCAATACTTAGCAAAATATTCACCTCACTATGGGGACCACCTCCAAGCTTAGGCTCTGATGTTGAAATTCCTTTGGCTTCTAGTGGTCACATGGGTGACATACTGTAAATCATCTCCAACTCTTTCAATAGTGGGGACCACCTTGGTTGTGAGCTCTTGTCTTCGTTGGGTTTGGCCACTCTTGTGGACTTAGCAAATTATGAGGTCTGCCACCTTTGATTAATATACATGCCATACTATAGTCTCGCCACCCTTTGATTATCACATGCCTTGTATATTGGTCAGCTTTTGCAAATTTGAATAACACATGATTATGGTTTTATAACCCTTACCTTTTGGGTGATCATTGGTGAACATGATTCGGTCGACACTTTATATTATTTGAAGTTGGACTATAGTTGATCCTTTTGTTTTTCAAGGCAATGATTTTGTTTTAATCATGGGGTTGGCCCCCTTTGCATGATGACTCACCCCTTCAAAAGTTGGTCGCTGACATGGCTAACTCAGGTAGAGTTCACTTTAACCCTGGTGGTTTGCATTGAAAATTGGTGATGATCTTGGGTCGTCGATCTCTATACTATTTGATTACAAACCATCAATTCTTGACCTGTGGTTAGGGTTTCTAACCCGAAACTAACCATGATGGTTTAATTTGATATTAGAGATTGATCTTCAACCTTTGATCTATGTAATTTTTGAATGTTTATCGTTAATCACTAACTCCGGTGAGTTAGGTTAAGTCGCGATTGATGTGGGTGAGTTAAAAAAACTCAAACCCCATTCATTTTTTCCACTTTGCATCTAGTTCGCGGGTGAAGCCCTAGAATTTTTTTGTTGTTCTGCCATTGTGGATGTGTTGAAGCTTGGCTTTGTTCCCATTTTCGGTCTTCTGATCCTTCGAGCATCTGTATTTTCTTATCTTTTACTCTGTTTGAGCTTTCGAGGGATAATGTGGTCATAAACGCACTATCTAGGTGAGTTTTTACTTTTATTTACAACTTTGAGAATTTCTTTAACTTTGTTCGTAAAACATCCGTAAAAGTTGAAGTATTGGTTTTCTTTCAAGCACTGATACTTGAGTTTCTGGTTTCCTTGTATTGTTTGTGTTTGGCCATTGATTAGATGAGCTCGAAGAGCCTATGTGGTTATTGTGTTTGCTCATGCATTCTACTTAAAACGAGGTTTCAGAAATACCATTCTATACACGGTGAGTTCCTTCTCTGTTATTAATGGCCGCTATTTAATCATCGAGTTCAAATCTATCCAATAATGCAAGATTTGATTGATTTTGGTTGCACTGCTTTGAGTTCAAGCTTTTCTTTGAAATCTGTGTCTGTATGTGAAGATTCGAAGGCCACCATTTTCGAGGTTTGTGAAGCTTGATCCTTCTCGTAAAATAATCATCTATTGCTTATTTGATCAATATTTAGCTTGCTCCTTTTACTATCGAATCAATGTTTTAGATCTGGCATTTTGCATTGTGGGTATCGTTCTTTCTCTGAAATTTTAGCTTTTGTGAGATAGATCTATTGTGGGTATTTGCATATTTAGCTTTGTCTGTTTGAGAATTTTGGCTCACATAAAAGGAAAACTACCATTAAAGCCGCTGGATCTGGATATTCATTCAATGTTTTTGATCAAAGCCAGGATATGTGTTTTCTTTTGTAGACCTGCAACTGCATTTTCTCCTTTGAGTTGTATTGCAATGAATCTCTCGCTTGAATTTTTAAATGTCCTACATGAATGATTAATCTTTTTCAAAAATCTGTATATACCCATGTATTTTTCAATCTGTGGCTTAAGGTATCACAACCCAGATTTAGGGTATCTTCCTTTTGATATGGGTACTGGAAATTATCACTCCTTTTGATTCTAGAAACTGTTCTTGATTCATGAGATCTCTGTATGTGGTATTCTGGAAATTGTAAGCGGTTCTTCATCCATGTAATACCATTCTCGGGCATAAGCCTTGATTTAGATGCTTTGTTGAAATATTGTAATCTTGTTTCTTTTACTTAGATGCTTTATTTCTTTGATAGTAGTATTTCTAGCATGCTGGAAAATTTGAAATGTTGATTTTTCATGGTGAATCCTAGAATTTTTTTTTCCACAATTCTCTCTTCCTTCCTTTTTCAGTTGTAGTAGTTGTATTTTCTGATTCAGAATATAGAATGTAACACTTTTCTATTGAAGCTGATTTGTTGTTGGAAACTGAAACATAATAACTATTATCTTGATCATGGCATGCTTTTTTGTATCACTTACTTGATTTACATAAATCTTTTAAAGCATGTATTAGTTAAAAACAACATGATGGAAAGATGTAAATGTCCATTTTACATGGCGAAGCCCTCAAAAATTTTCCTAAATCCTCTTTCTCATTCTATTTCAGTGTAATCCTTTCTTTCCAGTTAACTTCAGCTTCTTGAAATCTGATTCTTCTTCTTTAGTTGCAATCTGAAACACATACTTCTATTTGTCAGTCTCTCTTTTGTACTGTAACTTCTTCTATTTGTATGACAGTTACTGAAACTTGAGTTGTATTCTTCCTTCATTCCAACATGTACTTAATGACTTAAATGCTTTATGCCATAGGATATAAGTCATTGAACTCTGCAATCTTTGTTGAAAGACTTTATTTATTTCTTCTTGGCTGTAACCTGTACCTACACACTTAAGAAAATAGTTAGAAAATATTTAGGCTTTTTGGCCTCTCTTATGTCCATGGTTTTTCTTTTCTTCTCCCTCCTTCTTTCTGAGTGAGTAAAACATATATGCAATTTGATCTTCAAGTAAACTATATCTCCTGTTGTTAGAGATCCATGTGCACGAATTAGGATAGTATAGGAATATGGATTGTACCTTGAGCTCATAAACTGATAGTTTCCTCTTTTTGTTTTAGGTGCAGTGCTCTCAGCAATGAAGATAAAGAAGGAACAAAAGCTGAAGAAGAGGATGCATCAACTGAAGGAAAAACCTCAAGGAAATGATGGGTTCACTCATACTCCTTTATTTTCTCTTTCATGCACGTGTACCTTTTATTTCAATAGTTGTAATTTACTTTTTAGTTACATCCCATGGCTTGTGTGGGAACATTTGAAATTCCTTATGAATAAAACATTGAATTATGAAATTGAGTTGTGTATTTCTTTCTACATTCCTACTTTCTGATATGGATTATATGATGAACTAAACAACCCAATACTATAATTGAATATCTTAATCATGAAGGAAAGAACATTAAAGAATACTTGTAACATCCAATAATGAACTCTGATTTCTTTAATCTGCAGTCTTGATTGCTACTTCAAAACCTAACACTTCATCTATTCTAAGTAATTCGATGTCTTCATCAATACAACACAACTTTCCTTCAGGGCCTTGTGTTCTTTTGCTGAAGATAGCATGAAATTGTAGGCTATGTGATCTGTTATGTTTTTAACAACACACATAGCTATAGATTTCATGTAATCATTAATTAATTCAATAGTAATATTGTCTGAAAGAAACTCCCCTAGCTTAGGTATACTTCACCAACGTTATCCATCATAACAAATTTTTGAGTTGCCCATTTTTGCAAAAGTGCAAAATTGCCAACAATCCCATTACAATATATTCCCAAAACTAGTGAAAAGAGATATAACAGTCAATAATCTAAGAGGAGTTTTTGATCCGACTTTCGAGGCTTTTCAAAATCAGCGATAAATAAATTAGAGATAATCCATATTTATTCTTTCAAGCCTTTTATCCATCCAAATGTTAAAGTGGCACCCATGGAAATCCTATTCAAACTCCTTTCGATACTCATCCTATAAATTCTCCCATTTTTTCACCAATGTTGAACATTGAATTTTCAAGTGAAGAAGGATTGGAAGAAGTGTTGCAGAAGAAGAAGATGAAGCTATAACGAGAAAGAATAATGACAGATGAAGAAGAAATACCCCAACCCATTACTCAATGGGGAAGGAATACAAGCCCGCTTGCTCTCACACCACCTCTTCACATTCTAACCATAGGATCGTGCAATAAATTTCCAAAGTTCAAAGGAGATAAAAATGAACTTCCTAAAGAACACATCTTAGTCTTCACCACATCATGAATAATTATTGGGAGTTAACATGAGGATGTTGATGTGAGAATTGTTATTGAGTCACTTCAATAAAAATAAACATAATGTTTTTATCAACTACCACCTTGACCATCAATTTTGGAATGACATCAATACCACCTTCAAGAGAGGTTCAAATCAATCAAGAATGAGATAATCTCTTTGTACAATTGGCTTGGATGAATAAGGAATATAACGAAACTATGAGAGACTTTGTAGCTCATTACAACAAGTTACTCAAAATGATACCTCTTTAAGATGCGCCTCTAGTTACAATGTAAAAATGTTTTTCTTCAATTTTCAAATGTTAGAGGTAATATTCTTTCTCCGGAGGGTTCAACAAAGGAATATTGCACAAGCACAAAGAATGTTCATTAAAGTCGAAGATGACATCACCCTGTCATGGAAAATCAAGAAACCTTAAAAGTGTAAGGCTCAACATTTTGGAGATGAGAGAACATACCAATTACTGCAAATATTGGTAAATGAAATGAAATCGTTGAAGAGGGAAGTTTTTCAAAAACATTTCATCAAAACCATAACAAGAATCAAATCACCGGGCACCCTAAATGTTTTCCTTGGAGGCCCCATGTGTCAATGCCAATTGCAAGAATAAAAAATATGAAGAAGAAATTGAACAATAATGTGAAGAAGGGGGTTCCTAGAGGTTTAAGAAGTAGATACCGATGCACAAATTAGATTCTACAAGTATTTTGAAAGTGCTGACGATGATAAAAATATGCACCCAATTTCTCTTGTGTGGTATTCAATCGCTCTCAGTCTCAAAAGGGATATTCTTCCTCCACTACCGCTATAAAGGAAAAGAGTGAAGATACTCCCGTGGTGACTCTACCAAAAAAGATAATCGATCGAGGATCTCTACTTCCACCCTCCATAGAGTCTATATTAGAAAAATGAATCTCTTGACAAGAAAGAGGTCACCCACCATCCCAAGTAAGTCTCCCAATGCTTCTGCTAAATCTAAATATGCTCCTACAAAATCAAGTCCTTCAAAATCCTTCACTTTTCCTTTCAAAATAGCCTTTATTCCTCAAGCATCCACTCCTACTCCCAAGCCTTTCCTAAAGTCAAAATTAGTGTCTCCATCTCCTCTCGTCTCGCATCTTCTTGTTTTAACATCATACAACATATGAACAAGACCAAAGTGCATATTTTTGAAACCAAATTTTTCGAGACTCATTTGGAAATGCAGTTTGAGAGGTTTATCCATCATATCATGGGTAATAGTTCAAATATCGATACTGTGACCCCTAGCTCTAAAGGCCTATTTCCAAAACCACCTATACCTCCATAACTGAACATGGTTGCCTTGAGTGTAGTAAATACGATAAGATCAATCCATTATACATCTTCCTTCTCATCGAGAATACAAATTGAATAATTGCATAATAGATTTAGGAGCATCTTACAATGTAATGCCTGTGAAGGTTGCCAATGCCATAAAAATCACTATGACTTAGAATGGTGGCTTATTATTACTCTATGGAGTCAAAAGAAGTCCCACTTGTAGGGAAGTTTAAAGATACATAAGTGGCTATTGTTAAATTTCTAGATAATAAGGTGTTAATGAATATCTTGGTAGTAGACATCCCAACTACATTTGGAATGTTGTTAGGTAGAAGCTTCTATGGATATTTAGGAGGGAAAATATAGATAAATTGGTCTTCTGCACCCATACAGTCAAAGGAGATATGGAGAAGTTGCTTCCTATGAAAAATATGAGATATAAAGTATAAAGGTTAGGAAGCCCTAGAGCCAACATCCTATAACAAGATAGTAGGAGCATGAATCATTTTGTGATAACCAAGGGGGAAGATTAGATTACCATTTTGATAGGGAAATGTATATCTTCTCGAGGGGGTATGGATCATCAAGAGGTATTGAGAAAATTTGAGGCAAATGAGGATGACCCCAAATTTCCAAGTGATGTGATCCATAAAGAAGAGGAAGTGGTTCTAGATGATTTTCAAGTGGAGCAATCGACTTATGTTCTTACCCATGATGAGGAGACGTTCTCATTCCCAATTGAAGATGAAGTTTCTATTGATAATGTAATTCATGAAGAAAATACATATCCAACTTATGATGAGCTCTTGAAAGGATTGAAAGAATAATTTGTGCAAGAATGTCTAAGAGTTGCATAAGAAACATAAGACCCCGAGCTCAAGATTAAACTCCCGATGAAAGTTATAGACCTACAAGACAAGCATGAATCTAATTGTAGTTTCTCTACCGATTCAAAAAAATTCCATGACAGAGTGAAGCAAACTCAAAAATATGATGTCCCTCCTGAGCCAATATGTGCTAGATGTAATGAAGGAATTGAAGTTTTCTCTTTTCCATTTGAAGAAGAGGATTTTTATATAATGAAAAAGTTAAAACAAAGGATTCTCGAGGCCTTCAAGTTTAAGGATTTCTTCCAAAAAGAAGTAGTATAATTCCATGATCTTCAAGATAATAAAGAAATTCCTCTCGATGGTTTTTTTGAATTTCTAAACAAATATTTTTAAATAAGTGTAAACATGGGCTTAAGCACTAAAATTCCTCATAAGAAATATTGGAAATTTTAGAAGGTACAGAAGACCCCAAGATGAGTCTTGACCTCTTGACTCATGCCATGGCCAAGAAAGACATGTATGAAGTTATGTTTCATCTCTCACTGATTCCCAAAACCTCAAAATTAGATAGATAAATTTGAGGCCTCTGGAAAAAAGGTTTTTAGTATGAATAAATGTGAGAAAGAAGAAAACTCAAGATATCCAAGATATTCAAACAAAATTTTTCCCTAGGGAAGTGATAATATGGTAAATGAAAAATCAGCAATGTGGGCAAACACAAAAGGCAATTTCCACTCTTAAATGGATTTTAAATAGAATAAAAGAAATGGAATTTCTAAGTGAATCCATCAAAGATCCAAAATCTCATGTAGGTTCACTCCTCTCAAGTTCACGTGAGGTCATGAAAGAACCTAATTTTCATAAGCAATTGAGGAAGGGAGGCTACTTTCTTGAACTAGTCAATGTCTTCACAAAACATGATCATTTAGTGATACCTTTTCGCACGTAAAATCTAAAAAAACAAAGTGCTTCAGTGAAAGCGGGTTGTCCCTCACATTGTACTATAGGCCATTTTAGGTGTGTTTCCCTTCCATGTTGTGTGTTTTCTTTCCTTTTCTTGTGGTGTGTTTCCATTTGTTTTGGGTAGTGTGTGTGTACTCCTTCTAGCTATTTATTTTGCACGACTCAATGTAGCCCATTGACTAAGAAACCGGTCTTATCCGAATGTTGAGATTTTGGGAGTTCTCATGATACTTCCTCAATTTTCTTGATCCAAAACATGTCACCAAGCTAGAGCTATCTGTATTCATATGTTTTTACATGGGAAAAACTCACTTGAAAAAATGACAACCATACCCTAGTTTTAAAAATATTCTATGTCATACCTTCCCAGACACCCTCAGGTCAACATTTCCCCTAGTTTCACCATGTTACAAGCACGAGAATACTAAGAGGGGGGGTGAATCATTATTTGACAATATAAAATCTTTTTCTCCAACTTATTAATTTTATTTTTCACACTTAACAAGATATTCAAATCTCAAAGTAAAATGAGAGCATAAACAAAAATCAAATGGACATAACACTAGATATACTGTGGTTCACCCAATGGTGGGCTACATCCACCAAAAGAGACTACTTGGATCTACTTGTCCAAATCCAGCTGAAAAATAGTGTTCACAAAGTGTGAGCACCCACTCACAGAAGACACCAATCTCCAATCCGAACACCAATTCAGCCCTTGAATGCAAACATCATTGACTGTGCAATCTTTAATTCGAAGCACTAACTTCTAGAGACACCAATCCCCAATCAAGCACCCACTCTAGAAAATATGCAATACAAATCAATGATAATTTATCCTTCTATATTCTCTCTCTCACATACTCATACTCACTTAAGAGATTTATAATATCAGCTCACATACATATCACACTCATGCAAAATGCTCTCTTTCTTGCTCACATCAAAATGTGCACACAACTCTTGCTTATATAGAAAGAAGGAGAGGAAAAACCACTTGTGGTTTCCCTAAAACCATGTGCCCATACCATGGGCCAATTTTGGCACCTATATTGAAATTTAAATCTCCTACATGAAAAAATGCGCCATAAGGAAGCCACATCACTTGGCGGTTACAACAATATTAAATATTTTCTCCAAATAGAAATATTCTCTTACACATGTAAGAGTAACTCCTCTTACGCGTCATAAACCTTCTTACACTTCCTTACACCTCTTTAAGTAACTCCTCTTACACATCATAGAATCTCTTACATGTCATAAGATTCCATAGAATCTCTTATGCATCATAAGCTATCATAGAATCTCTTACATGTCATAGAATATCTTATGTGTCATAAGCTTTCATATAATCTCTTATGCATCATAAGTTGTCATAGAATCTCTTATGCAACATAAGCTGCCATAAAATCTCTTACGCATCAAAAGCTATCATAGAATATCTTATGCGTCATAGAATTTCTTACACATCCCGCCATGTGTCGTAAGATTCCTTAGTGATGTTGAATATTAAAATATTCAAATTTTGACATCACACTACATTTGACATGGATAAATATTTTATGAACACTAATTTTGTAATGTTGAATATTAAACAAATATTCAAACCTCAATAATTCCACCAACACTAATGTTGTACAATTGACATCAATGAAAAAATACTCAACAAGTCCTATCTTATCATTCCATATGTCCATTTGTATATGTCATCCTTCCATGTAGGTGATTTAGGACAACTAATATCATTCAAGTACTTTTGGAGCAGTCTTTCTCAAAGAGGGTTTTTAGCAATCTTAAGAAGGGCTATCACCAACCTTTCTAAGCCAAGTGCATAATCTATGAAGATGTGTCAAAGGTAAAAATTCATCATGGAGGTGTATCCTAGAGCTATAATTGTTGTGTAAATAATTTAGGAATATTTTGGGAATTTTTGGAGGTTTAAGAGCCAGTTCACCGAAAGTGGGTTTTTAAGGCCATAGGAGATTGCATCGTAAAGGGTACCTAAACTTCAAGAGTTGATTCCAATAGTTCGGGAATGATTTGATATCAAAAATTACATAAATGGAAATTATTCTTAGTCCTTACATGGTGGTAAAATCAGATCTATCCAAAGCACCATGCATCTTTCTAGGAAACTTATTTTTTCCAAACACAACTAGCGTTCCCGAAACAAGGATATTTTTGAGGGTGTTTAATTAAGAATAAAGGCATAGGACCTAATCCATCCTTATCAAAATGAAGTTTACATGAAAAATCATATAATGAAGAGTACAAAAACTCATCTCGGAGCTCAAGTTAATTATTGGTCTTTTCAAGTTGTTAACTAAGGTATGCATTTTGATACTTACTCAAATTTTGGGATACCATGTTGAAACATGAGGCTGAGGAACCTTTTTGTGTCCTATCTGTCCCTCACCAAGGTAAAATAGGGTAAAAAAGGTTCTCTCCCCTTTTGGCTTGTTGGTTACCCCATGTGACCCCGAAGACCTTGTTTAGCCCCCAAGACCAACTTTTTTATCCCCTTCACATCACACCAACGCATGACAAGTGGAAACACCAGAATGAGGATAATTTTTGTGCACCTATTTTCATATCCCAAAGGTAAAATAGGGGAATTTTTTTTTCCTCCCCCCATGTCTACCTCAGGTCACACACACGACCAAATTTTTTCGATAATCTCATTTCTAGCCGCCCTCTCAATTTCTCTCTTCCAATGAGAAAACCAAAAATGTCAAGAAAAGGCTAAGGGAAATTTTTGTGCAAACATTTTCCAATTCCAAGGGGACAATGGGGAAACAATTCTCCCTCCCCCCTCAAGCCTTCTAAACACCATAAACACAACACTTAGCTAAATTTTGTTCATTCCCCCACTTTTTCCCATAAGTTGCCGAAACTATGCCGATTTTTCCTAGAATTTTGCCTCCACCATTTTCATCCTCCATTAATTTCATTCATGCTCCCATGATCTGAGAAAATAAAAAACACAAAGAAATCTATATTTTTGAAGACCAAAACAATATTTCTCGCCAGAGGACTTTGAAACCCGCGAGGAAGAAATTCTCATATCTAGAAAAATAATGTACAAATAAATGCAAGATTTATTGAATTATTTTGCATTCCAAGATGCCTTGAGGATACAAGAAAAATGTATTGCATGCACACTCTAGATTTTTCGCAGCGAAGAATCCCCAATTTCCACGTAGGAAATTTTTAAATTTTAAAATCTCTCATTCAGAGACCGGATCAAAATGAAACTTAAAAACTGCAACAAAAATGAAAAAACCATATCAGAAAATATGATTTCATCAAAAACCAAGTTTCAAAACACCACTTTCAAAAAAAGTAAGCCTCCTACATAGGGACATGCTATTTTTAGTAAGTCATCACAAAGAGCAGCTTTAGAATGAAAGCAAGTGGGCACAAAGGTCATTTAGAAGGACAAACCGGTGATCAAAGGAGAAAAGAGTGGAAAATTTTCATTTAATAAAAATAGTAAAATCCCTCTTCATCTATAGGAAAATTTTCCGTAAGCCATGAAGTTCAAGTCTCTAGGTGTGTATCTAGTTCATTCTCTTTCCTTTGAGTATTCAGGTGTGAGGGGTAGCAATGTCACTTACAGGGAATTCAAAAATATGAAGGATCAAATGTCTGGTGATCCTAGAGAGAGCCAATGGAGGATGAAATTTTCATGAGCAAGTTGATTCCAAATTATGGTCATCCATGTCCTTGGGATGACTGAATTATCATGACTCCATTGTCTAAGGAAATTTTTCAGTTTATCATTCAGGTGTGTAATCAGAAGATCACAAGGATGGTGGTGCTTCATGTTATGGAACGGACATTATTCACTTTCCTCAATGGCATAATCATCCATGTTTTTGGTTACTCTATTAATGCGTAATGAAAAATACACCATTCCCGATGGATATTTATCGATGAAACATGATAGGGTTAATTTTGATCTTCATCTTCTTTAGAGTGGACCTCAGTGAACAATGCCCGTGGTCATCTAAGTGATCATTCAACAATGTTTCTAAACAATTGAGTTCAAGGTGTTCGTGAATCATCTAAAGGAGGTTTCTCATGGTGTAAAGAGTTCAAGGATCCAAAGTTCATCACATTGGATCATTGCATCGAGATCATCAAGTGGCTTCTTCATCAACTTAGTTCTCTCTCTCTCTCTCTCTCTCTCTCTCTTCTTACTCTCTTATATTCCCCATTTTGTCTCTCCCCATGTTCTATTTCTTCGTTGGGGGTTGTACTTTTTCATTATGTCTTATTTTATTTAAAAAGTGACTTTATGTTTATAATGTAATAAGTCTCCCTTAGTTTATGAAAAATAGACTTAATTTTCTCCTAGGAATACAAAAATTCATAAGTTGGGTAAAGCATATGAAAGGTCATGTGGGGGTAGGAGAAGAGTCTCTTCTAATTCTATAAATTGTAAAGGAACCCTCATTTCAAAGGGTTGTTCTCAATTTTGTAAGCTCGAGAGAGAATATCACTTGAAGTAAAGATAAGGAGATATCTATTTCTGTTAGTTCCATTCTCTATGTTCTTCTATTTCTAACTATGTACAATTTTGCCAAATCATCAATGAAGAAAGGTGTTTCATGCCTTTTTTAATGAGAAGATTATTGAAACTTTGTGTTCTTGATCTTACCTCATCTTGTTGCAAATTTCAAATTTGTTTTATTCTATATCTGTGTGTGTTGAAGTAGTATGATTAATGGTTGTAGGAATATGATTTTCTACCTACAATATTAATTCTCCATTTCTTTTTCCTACTCACTTTCCCACTCTCTTTGCATATTCCTCTCTTCCAAGTAATTGCAAGCTTTTCCCGAGGTCACCGGAGTGTCCCAGTTGGATCACCGAATGTCAGGCCACCACATATTTCAATTTCATGCACACATAATAAGTTGATCTGCATGACCCAAGAAAAGGGACATAGATTCGAGAGACGTTGGCATATACCCATCAATTTTCCACCGACAAATTTTCTCGCCTACATGAAGTAAAAAGTGAAATTGTAAAAGTGTGAGATACTTGAAAAATCTATAAGGTAGGGGGAAGAATAAGCATGATTCCTCCAAGTGTGTAATGGTGAGTGCACTATCTGATAAAAGTGAAAGAAGAGGTTTCTCCATCCGATGCTTGCGAAGATAACGATGTGCGATTGTGCTCCGAGATTGGGGGTGTATGAGACAGATGATGTATCAATGAATGCAACATATTTACATGATACCTATGAGATGATGGAAAAATGTGTGAAGGAGAGCACAAAGGTGATGAACACCTATGTGAAGTAGATCACGGAGGCGATGAACACCTATGTGAAGGAAAAAAAAGAGGTGATGTATACCTATGTGAAGGAGCTGCTCAGTGGTGGATCTAGAATAATGTGATGGACTAGTGGACCGATGAGACCATGTAGGTCATGCGCAAATAGGAGAGATAGGAGAATATTGTGCTTTAGATTTGAGAGGTCGTAAGGACCTAGATGCTCTAACAAGTGCAATGGAAACCTCAAGAGGAGGTTGTAGCCATGGTGTGCATGGTGGAACACCATTGATAGTAATGACTTGTGTGTTGTGCATAAAATTTAGATATAAGTGATTCATGGAAATGATAGCTTGAGTTTCATGCAGCTAAGGAAGACCTTAGAGCATGTCACACCCTTTGACTAAAGGTTCCAAAAGAAAAGGCACAAGAAATATAATAGGAGAAATTTTGACTAGAAGCTTGACATAACCATATGATTTAGGAGATTGATATGAAATTTGCGATAGTAGAAAGTTGATAACAACCAAATGTGAAATAGAGCACATGCACATACAAATAGATGGATCAATTAGTATGTTATTGATATCCCAAGTCCCGATAGAAGGATTGATATGTAATGTGTGAGAAGAGAATGAAGCATGATAATAACAATCAAAGAATTCAATAAATGGTGGAGAGGCCTCACCGTGAGAAACTTAAAAATAAAGAGCTCCTAATGCAAGAGGAGGCACTACATGATATGTATGATTGGAAAAAAATAAACCACTTGGTTATCATGCTTAGGAAGAGGATTATTGAGGATATTGATCTTGTGATATTCATTGACTACCATGGATGTCGTAGGCTCGGGAAGCTCAATTGCATTATTATTGATAAGATCTTGAATAAGATTTTGAAGTTTGAAACATCAATCATGCACAATTCCTAATGCATTGATGATAATCACATGTGAAAATTTCATTGTAATTACGACCTTTAGGAAGAGATGGGTAAAGATTAGCGGAGGAGGAAGTGTAGTAATATTTCTCTCAATGATTTTCAACAAAAGAATATGAAAAGCAAAAGAAATTTTAGTAAACATATGCTTAAGTGGTTAGCATTGAAGATTTTTCAAGATTATATAAAATGTTAACAATAGCTTTATCTTCGTAGGTTTATTAGATGGCTTGAAAGTTTATTTACTTTGAAAGTGAGTAGAATTTGAATCCTTCTCATGATAATTAAGCTTGCCTATAGATAATACTTTATTTTTCGTGTAGTTTAAGAGCATGACATAAATGATCGATTAACGGAGATTTATGGAAGATAACACTTTCCCGGAGAGGTGGTAATAGAATTTGGATGAATAAATCTTGAAGTTCAGAGTCCACAAGAACATTAGACATCTTAGCTAAGTTATTCCTATATCACAAGACATAATCCACTAGATTTTACTTATATCCTTTCTTAATTTGTGCTAGTTGAGCATAGGAGATATTAGAGCTGATATTGATAGAGAAATGAGCAAGAAAAGTATAAGCTAAATGCACAAAAGATGTTACTAAATGGATAGGTAGATCATAGAATCAACACATTAAATAATCATGTAGAATTCATGGAAAGAGCTATGCGAGTAGAGTGTGATCATTTGCATAATCTAGTTATGCTACATGAAATTCTCAGAGATGCTCTTGAGGATCACTATGGCCATTAAAAATGGGAAGATTGAGAGTTATGAAATTAGGAGGAAGAGCGTAAGCATAAATGGCAAGTGAAAAAGGAGTATGAAGTAGTAATGTGGAATCCAACTATGGAGATATACGAGTAGTATCTTGTTGCAATTGATGGATTTGAACTTAAAGATCCTGATAAAGAGAGGCTAAGTATTGAGTGCCAACGGAAGAGACTTGCCGCATATGAGAAACAAGAGGTGGAGTGAAGTGGTTGGTGGGAGTAGGAACATAAACATGAATAGTAGAAGTAGGCGGAAGAGTGAAAGTGGGTAGTTGAGTAGCAATATGCACAAAAGTGGGAATGGATGCAAGAACATTAAGCTCTGCAAGATTGGTGGCCTCCTCATGAGCAATGAATAAATGAAGGTCTACATCCCGAGGATGTTCAACAAGATGATCATTGAGCTCTTGAAGGTGGGATTTAGTAAATTTACCATAATATTGAGCCACAATGAGAAGATGATAAAAGACATAAAAGCAAGGTGGGTTCAAGTGATGGGTTCACTAAATGATTTAGCAAATAATGATAGAAATAGATGTTAAATTATAATTTTAGAGTCACAATGAAATGATCTAGTAATAAACTATAGATCCGACATAAACAATAAGAAATTAAATTTAAAACCCTAAGTCTAAGAGAAGGGATAAAGTACTTAGTTGATTTCAAAATAACAATAAAGTTTTTTCCAAATTCCAAATTGATGGAACATGAAGGCACATGGTCACAATCGAGCCTTAAAAATGCGTAACCATCAAGTTCTAGGACTAGGGCATTTTGACCGGGTTAGGGGCACCTTGGCACCAACGACCTTCTATAGGCCCTTATGACTATGAAAATATTAGAAAGTGATTTCTTTGGTACCACACAAGTGTTACTGACCTCGATTTTAGTCATTGTAAGATTTTCAAGTTCACTTGGATCCCGTAAAGAGAAAGAGCACTTATGAAACCCCAAAACACATCAAATCCTAAAAATAAAATGATGCAAAGGGGTAGTTTTCCCGACCTCGACGGTCACCCAACCGATTGAGATTACAATGGGCACTTTGCACTACATTTTTGACTCCATGTAAATCTGCATGTTTGTGTGTAGAATCATTCCCTAGGTGGATCTCTTGTAAGATGCACTTGATACAAGCAATATATAGATTTAACAAATGTACGTAGATGTGTAAATTGAAATATGGACTTCCCCTCCTATGAAGTGTATGTAGAATAATGTAGTTGCTTCTTCCTTGAATGATAGTTAGATGGATGCTTTTATTTTGTTAAAAAATCCTTTGGATGCAACCTTAGGTAATAGTAGTAGATGCTCAGTGCTTTGTCCTTTATTATGGTCACATAGCTTTGTATTTATATGATTCCCTTGTTTGAATTTTGTAATTAACCAATAAAAGGATGACCCATAAAAACAAGATTCCCAATGGCCGACAAGACCCATAATATGTGAGTAATACACAATTAGGTCTAGGGCATGTAGAGGGGACGAGGGTGCTCAGGTGATGGTGTCCAGGATTAGAAAATATGAAGTATCGAAAGTCAGAATGAGAAATCGGTGTTTAAGAACAAGAAGGAAACCAGAAAGAAAACAAAGAGGCCAAGGATAATGGTCAATTAGTACTTTTATCACTTAGGAATCATATGAATAGTAGTATGTGATGATGACCTAGTAATATACCCAAGTGTGTGATTTAGTGTCTACAGCTTTAGGTAGTTTGGAGAAATCTTAGCACAAAGCAATTTTAGAGGTGCTACATGTGGTTTTATAGATTGATTTGAATTTTTAGATGATCATGTCATCTAGATATTTCCAATGGTATATCATACTTGATTTTTTATGATTTTTAAGCAAGTTATGACTTGATTACTGAAGACCAATTTTTGGGGTGCTCGGTTATGCATGCTCTTGAGAGGCTTCATGAGGAGAGATGATTGTTCTGAGTTGTTTCATGATTATGGATTTTGTTAAAGGATTAGAATTTTTTTCTAATTATCTTCCATTTCTTGGTGAATTTTGTTTTTCTCATGTACATCCATTTTTGTTGATTAGGTTTCTTGAGTACTTTTGGACTTCTTGGGTTCTAACAAAGGTTTTGGGTATACTCATGATATTTCCAACCTATATGGTTGTGTATGATGTATTTATGATGTCCAGATGTTTTTATGAAGTATTTTTTTGCTATGAATGCCGACCTACACATTTTTATGACCAAGAGACATGTATAAAGACATAATAAAAGGCTCATTTGAGCTAGTCATGGGAGTCAAAGAAAAGTGTCACCACCGAGGCTAATTGAGGAAGGTGATGAAAGTCCTTGTGACCTTATTGAGATGGAAATGAGTATGTCATGTTGTTCTAGAGAGAGATAAGGTGAGGGTGGGCTAGTGCGGTGTGGAAATTAGCTTGAAGGAATAGGTTTTGGGCATGGAGGGTTGAGAGATGGTTTGAGGAAGATAGAGAGAAGAGTGAGGTTTATAGAGTCATCATCAGTTGTTGAAGAAAAAAATCAGATGTTAGAATCATTTTAGATGGATTTGGTTGGTGCTGATTCATCTAAAGGGTTGGTTTCTCCTTATAAGGTTGGCACTCTACTAAACTAGGGGTTGGTTCTCCTTATGGGGTTAATATCTCAATAAATTAGGTGTTGGCGATCCTTGTGGGGTTAATACCTTAATAAATTAGGTGTTGGTGCTCCTTCTAGGGTTTTTTTCCTCACTTAATTTGAAACATGGCTATAGAAAGTTTTGTTTTAGTGGATTTTCTTCCCCTTGAGGGTTTCCCATGTATATCTTGTTTCCATGTGTTGATGTATTCCTATTGTTCATGTTTTTATTTGATTCTTAAATGTATGATGAATATTGGTGAATGGTTAAGCTAACAAATGGTTATTGAATGGTTAAGATTGAAATAATTAAATGTTTTATTACACATTAACTCACCTCCCAATGTTTGTGCTTCAATACATTGTTGTGTGCTCTGCCTTACACAATCTTCTTCTTCATTCCCGATGTCTCCTTACAAGCTTATTTCTTCCTCCTAGTATCCTGTATACCACACTCATGTTATTAGTGGAACTCATTTTCTTCTACTCTTGTGAATTCATTATTGCATAATTTTTTTGGATCCTCTTCACAAGTAGGGAAATTTCCAATTTCTCTCGTAGTGTCTCGAAATTATTTTCATGCCTTTCCTCATTTTTGCATTATATTTATTGTTTTCCTCTTGCATTGTGTACTCCTACAATCTACTCCTCCCGAATTTACTCGGGGACATTTCTCCTTTGTGCAATTCCTCACCGCACTCTTCTTTTATAACATGCTCTTTGCATGCCGCTTATTAGATCTATTTATATCTTGTTTTTCCTCGGTGCGGTATTTTCACGTGCACTCTAGTAACATCATCTATAGGTTTCTATGCATTGGTTTCCTTCGGGGAAAATCCTATCCTCTCCTCTATTTCCTTTGCAATGGTTATACGGGGAGGAGGACGAGGGGAGAGTACTCGGCCGATAGAGCCGGGTTCTGCGCATTGATTGGGAGAAAGGATGGGCAAGGAGGGGGTCAATTTATGAGTAGAAGAATGAGGCGGGGAGTCTCTCGATTTCGGGAGCGAAAGATCGGAGAGAACAACAAATTATCTATGTTTGCATTAATTGCAATTTCATTTCTCGTAATGATTGTCTCATTACTGTGTGCATATTTTCCTTCACACTATTCTACTACAATTTTCTTTACCCACACAATCTCATACACTTTGTCTTCTTGCCATTTGGGTCCCCTCTTATGTGCACTATAATGCACAACCCATCCGTCATTCCACATAGAATTATTTTCCCACACACCACTATTTACTAATATATGTATTATCCTTTTATGCATCTCCTATGTATCCTATGCACGTATCCTCCTTACACACCACCTCTACCTCCCACTCATCCTTTTTCTCCACTTCCTCATCTTGCATCTCCATATAATACTTTGTGTGCCCATGGTCTGCAACAACCATTTCATTTTCTTTGGAATCCTCCTTTATGAATATGATACTCTGACACGTTGTCATTTACTTCTAGGTGACTTCTCTCGTCGCCATTTTCTTAACTTGTGATACTTATCTATGCACCTTTTCTCTCGCATTTTTTGTGGTACTCCCAAATTTGTGTTATTATCTCTGCATGGTACACCGGTGCTAAATTTATCTTTACTCTTGCAATCCACTCATGAAATCTTAAATTGTGCCTTTTCTCACACCTTTTCTCCTCTTCAATTCTCCAGTGGTGCTTTGTCCGTACAATATCCCATGTATTATGGAATCTTCCCTAAGTCTTTCACCTCTTTCATCTATTTTCTTCGCAACAAAAGAACGCGTCTCCTCTGGTGGTCTTCCTCGATTCATCCAGTCTATTCGTTACACCATTAAAATCCTCCATCACTTATTCTATCAATTTCGCAATTGTTGCATTTGAATATTCTATCCTTCTTGCAAGAATCTTTCCTTCTCACACAAGATCATCAGCCTGTCTAGCTGCTGCACTCTAGGATCCCTTCTTGCGTTCTCTACCCACCAGTTTTCACGGTGGAAAACACAACATTCCACGCCATCTACCTCACTTTCATAAATCTACCATCTCCACTCATAGGAAAGTAGATCGCTCTAATACGACTTGATTACAGGTTGGTACAACCCAAAATGACTATAGAATTACATAATGAACTACGCTGATTTATAGACTTGTATTAGAGTGAAAGGCTTTATGAACTCTACAAATATTGGCTCTCAATGGAGCTTCCAACACTTTCGTATATTATAAAAAAATCTAGTGTTCCCCATAGACATATCCTAGACTAGATTGTGTGCTCATAAGCACATTCAAAAACATCCATAAAACTAGACATGCTAACCCCAAATTGATGAACTCGTCCTCCTTTTAAATTTGGACATTCCGCTCTTTTCCCGGTTCTCTCTCTAGGTTTGAGTTTACCTTTGGGAGAGATTGATCCTTATCTTGTGCCATTTATATCTGTTTGTTGGATCTTCTGTCACTTTTACCCTATCAGATGCCATGTGACATATTTTGTCACTTTAACCAACTATCCATTCTATAGTGCACTCCTGTTTCACACACATCTAGTGCACATTTATCATGTTATGTTGTGCTCTCATAGGATTGACTCTCACCTTTAATTTATTTCACACATTGTCTTCAGGTTCATGGGCTGTCTCCTAAAACATTTGCATGCATCCTTTACATTGCAAGCTATTTCACAATCCTCATTTGATGCTCTTATGCCTTTAGTGCACACAATATATTTGTGTATAACTTGACCACAATCTCTGCATGCTGCAATTCTATCAGGATTAGCTAAAATCATCACAACCCAACCAAAATCCTATGCACACAACAACACATTGCTTCACATTCGCTCCTTTTTACAAGCCTTCCATACACTAATTGTGCTCTCGCTTTCTCTGTGCACTCCATGCACTGTAATTTCTACTGATAAGTACCAGACACATTAAATTTTCACCTCTATGAAATTTAACTTGATTCCTTTGTTACTTCCCTTCCTTATCTACGTGCTCTCCAATCTTGCGTGTAACTATCCTTCACCAAAATTGTGCAGGATTTTGTAGACCTTGAATGTTGCTGCATAAATATGCCTATTTCAATCAAGCTTAAACCTCTATTTGAAAGAGTTTATAGTGGTTTTTTTATCTTGATTCTTGACTAAGTTATGAAGGTTTAATATTTTTCAGCATTGGAATTCCCTTCCTACGAATACTTTCATCATGAGTCAATTAAATTTTTAAATTAGGTCTACACAAAAACACCAAACTAGGTTCTTGTGAAGGCACCTAGACTAATAATTGCATCATTCATGTTATTTTTGGTTAATCTGGAGACATTCAATGGATTTGAGTGCAAATTAAATAAGGTCCAAAATGTTATTGAATGGCGTGCCAACATTAATTTATTTTAGGAATTGGTTGATGACATGGTTCTCCCAACCTCGCGTCATCATGTAAGAAAGGTTCATCATGATGACAAAATGACACGAGATGGGATTTTAATATTATGATGCTCAATCATGTTTAGAATGGTGGATTCTATAAATGATAATCAATGACCTCGATGAAGACCGATTTTTTGATATTATCTTAACATGTGTCTCGATGAATAAACATGCAACTACTTTACCTCTTACAAGTACCCTAAAATTGGAGCAAGTTCAATATATGCATTGATAGATACTAAATAATGTGAGTGGTGTTAATGATAATGTTAAAATATTCATAAATTATTACTATTTTTATGTGTTTCACTATTTAAAAACATATTTATTAGTTTGTAAATTTTTTTTTTTATCTCTTCACCTTTTAATTTATGTTTATTATTTATTATGTAATATTTACTTCTATTGTGTATATGACATATAGTATTTGAGAACCGATTTAACAAAAATAGATTTATTTTATTAAACCTTAATTGTAGATTAACAGATGTAAACTATGATATACATCTACTAAGTATAATATGATGCAAACAAATAACCAAGTAAGTGTAAAACCTTAAGAAATACATATAGAAAGAAAGACTTATCCGATTAACGCTTGATCTGGAAGTGCTATGGACTCGGGAAAAGTAAATCGAACATGAGGTGAATAGTTTTGTAAATACTCAAGATAAATTATGGACCTCATGAACAAAGTGTCGGACATGGGTGCCCATGGAAGGACAGGGGTGTCTCGTCACCGGAGACGCTAGTGGGTGCACGTGACTACAAAATAGTCAAAATCTTATTTTTATCTTGTATTGCACAAGTGTTGCAAATATTTCCTATTGATTTCTGTTTTTCGCTCTTTGGCCGTAGAGGGTACTTGAACTTGCAAAATAGATATCACCTACAAAAGCCCACGAATCACATCAAATAAAAAAATAAAGACAAGAATAGGGAGTCAAAATAACGCCGACGCTCACCCCGAGAGTGATCTTACAACCAAGTATTTCACTTTTTTCAAACTCCATGTAGTTGTTGTGAGTGTATCTAAGAATTGAGTCCTAAAATACCCTTGTGCAAGTGCACTTGATAGCATGATGTAATAATATAGATTGAATGTGTGGATGGAAGAATGAACTTCCCCTTCCTATGTTGTGTATGCAGAGTTACAACCCTTGACCCTTGAGTGAATTGTTAGATAAATAATTTAGAGTGCTTTAGGGTGGCTTTATGTGCCCTTTGGATGTAAGATTAGGTGATGATAGTAAATGCTTCATGCTTGGTCCTTTATTTTGAATACATATCTATGTATTTATATGATTCCCTTGTTTGAATTTCATAATTAACAATTGGAAGGATGAACCATAAGTGAAAAATATTCCCAAAAGATAAGAGAGGCCCAAAATAAGTGAGTAAGGTGGAAAAGGGTTAGGGGCGCCTGGGCACTCATGTCCTGGCTAAGCGCTAGTATCTAGAGCCATAAAATATAAACAAGTAAAATATTGACTGGGATGTAGGGTGTGTAAGACCAAATAGAAAACAAGAAACAAAGAAAAGAGGCCAAGGAAATTCTTCAATTAATAGTTTTCTTTCTTAGGAATCATATGAATGCTAGTATGTATTTAGGATCTAGAAATGTACCCAAGTACATGATTTTATGTCTACATTTTCCCCCACTTTATATTGTTGAGTGAATAGTTGATAACATAAAGTAGATAAGAGATGTGTACTAGATAACCATGTAGAGCGTGTAGCAAAATGTGTGTTGAGTGGAAAAGTGAATTTTGGAACGAGTGCAAAATTGAAGTTTGAAAACAAGGAAGAGAAAACAACCCTAGTGGTGAAACATATGCATTGTTCCATGTTATACATGTTTTTGTGCTTGTTTTGTGGTTATGTTTTTGCTTCTTGTAAGGACATACCTGCGTAAAGAAGAAAAAGAATGTAGTCAAAGTCCAAGATATGATCAATCGAGAAAAATGTGCATAAGTATGTAAAAGTATGTAAAAGTGTGTAAAAGGAAAGTGAGCACTTGATGTAGAAGAGTGTAAAAGGATAGAAAAATGTCTTGATAATGATGTGTAAAGTGTGTTTTTTGGTGATATCATTCCAAAAGAGAGTTTTTTTGGTGATCTCAGCCAAGTACGAGTTTTTAGGTGATCTCGTGCAAGTGCGAGTTTTTGGGTGATCTCGCGCCAAAGAGAAATTGTTGGGGTGTGAGGTCTAGTGTTACTCTCCTTCCATAACTCTTCTCAATAAACACCACTTTGCAGATGTTATGTCCCTTTTTTTTCATTTTGTCCCTAATTTATTTCAAATGTAGTGATTGCTTGCAATTGAAATGGAGATTGAATGCATTATGTTGTTGGAGTAATGTGCACGATACCTACGACAAAATTCTCTCAAGCCTTATGTGAACCTTTTTATCCGATAAGCTAACTATGTGTTCACCTAGGAAATTAGTGCTTTGAAAGGAGGACACAGGGGCCTGACACTCTGTATGATCTTAGGTGTTGGTTTCTATGTTGTGTTGAGGAACCAAGTCTTATTCTAGGTCATTTTGTAATTATGTTCTTGTTTTGATTCTATGTTGTACTATACTTTATTACATCTCCGAGTTACTTTATTAGTTTATTTGTTCATCTAATGTATTCCCCCTTGTTTGGGGTGTATACGACATTGGTAGGAGTGTGCGTCCCAAAAGAGAGGCCCCGATTCTGATCTCGAACCATATCCTTTTAGGAGGTATGGTATGTGCATGGTAGAAACCAAGGCACATGAAGAAAAAGAGGTTAGATACATGTGTTAGTATAAACATTAACAAACATGTCATATAAAAATAATGTAACGACTAAATGTGCATACAATATAGACTGCAAAAACTAGGTTTCAAACATGGGAAATCACTCACAATTCCACAATACAATCAGTGGTCGAAGCAGCCAAAATCATATAAACAGTGATCAAACAGGACATAGGGAAAAGCCCACCAATAATGGCATACAATAAAAAAACATTTTCACGTAAAATGTAACAGACAACTATGGTGGCATATAGTCCTACAAGGAAAATTCTACACATGAAACACCCATTAGCATGTTATAAACATAAAAGTATGTGAAAGAATGTATGTATCAATGTAAAGTAGTGTGATAGTAAGAATAGGAAGTAGTAAATGATGAAATGATTGCACCTGTAATGTGTTAGAAAATAGATTCCCCTAAGAGCCTTGGTGGACTGGTAAGAGGTAAAATTCTAAGCATCATCATGCAGCGTGTAAGGACATATAAGAGATCTTAATTCACTCAAAAATATAAAGTGAACGCGCTTGTGTATATAGAAAAGATGTTGACATACAAAGTATTCCTATAACATGGGAAACAAATTTTACATGTAAGTATTATTAAGAAAGAATAAGTACAACTAAGATATGAAATATGTAGTGTACGAATGGGATAGAGTTGTTTGTAATATGAATGTGATAGGAGAAATGTACCCCCCCAGGTGAATGCAGATGAGTATGAGATGAGGCTCATTTATAAAATACCCTCAACAATTAAGATTGAACCATAGAACAAGAGTTTGTCATCGAAATGATTTGATAATGTGGGATAGATAGAATAGAACATGAAGCGTAAAGTGTGAAAAATGAATGTGGTGAGGTTCACTTCAGATTTATACCCTCATCAGTCGAGTATGAACCATAGAACTAGAGTGTGTCATAGAGTAGGAGACCTATGTGGTGAAGGAGGTGATGAGAACCTATGTGAAGTATACTTATGAGGTGAAGGAGGTTGTGGACACATATGTGAATAATACCTATTAGGTGAAGGAGGTGGTGGACACCTATCTCAAGGTGTTTCCCAAGTAGGGGAGTTATGCTAATGAGATGGACTAGTGGACCTATGAGGATGAAAACATTGTTAAGTAGGACGTGTGCGAATAGGAGAAATAAGTGTTGAATGTGTCTTAGATTTGAAAAGTCCTTGAGGCCTAAATGTTGAATCTGGTGGAATAATGTCATCAAGAGGAGGTAGAGATAATGGTGTGCATGGTGGAACACATTTAACAGTGAAAACTTGTTTATTATAAATGAACTTAAGACACATATGATTCATGGATGGAATAGCTTGAGCAATGCGAGCCAATGGATACCTAAGAACATGTCACAACCTTTTATTGAATATGCCACAATGAGTTTCATGAGTATAAGGCCCAATGGTAATGGGCGGCTTGATGTAGCCAAAATAATTAGGAACTAGATAAGTAATAACATATTTTGGACACTTTATAGCCATAAAAAGTGCAAATTGAGCATACATGGATAGGATCCATTGAATAGATCATAGTGCTATTGACAATATATGAACCAATAAAAGCATGGATGTGTAATGAATCAGAAAAAACATTTGCATGCTAATCATGATATGAAAATGTATTGGTTGGTAATGATGCATTGCGTAAGCAACAAGATAGTAAAGGGGAATTGATGAAGAGGAGGCACAACATGATATGTATGATTGGTCGAAGCCTCGCTTGCTTATGTGTCATGCTTAGGCAAAGGGTCATTGAAGATTTCGATGTTTTTTTATATCGTTGACCAGTTTAGAAGAGGATGGTATAGGTAGATCAAGTGAATTATTGTCAATAAGATCTTGAATGAGATTCTTGAGTTTGAAACAATAATTGGTAGAATGTCCAATATATTGATGATAGTCAAATTTAGAATTTTATTCATAATTATAGCCACAAGGGTGAGATGGATCAATATTGAGTGGTAGTGGAAGAGTGATTAGATACCTTTGGAGAATTTGAGGCAATAGAAATTGATGTGCATATGGTAATGTGGTGAAATTTTGTTCGAGGTTTCCATTGAATATTTTCATGAGGAGAGACAACATTGATAATTACCTTTGCTTTAGCGGGCTTATGAGGTGGCTTGGATGTTAATTTAGATTGAAACCTATTAGAAGAAGATGGAGTATCCTGATATTTGATTTTTCATATAGAGAGTAATTTAACTTTGTGAATTTTGAGCATATGACATAATTTATCAAAGGAAGGAGAGGTCTCAAAGATAACACTCTCCTGTAGTGGTGGTAAGAGCATTTAAATAATTAGATCTTACAATTCTAAATCAAAAAGCACATTGGTCATCTTATCTATATTGTTTTTTATTATAAAACATAGTCAGCTAGATGCTCATTAAATCTTTGTTTAATTTGAGTGAGTTAAGAATAAGAGATCTTGGTGGAGATATTGATTGAAAAATGAGTAAGAAAAGAATTGGCAAAATGTGTAAAAGAAGTTACTAAATGAACAGGTAGATCATAAAACCAACGCATGACATAATCTTGAAGACTCCTAGGAAAAAAATTAGCTAGTAAGGTATGATCATCCACATAATCTAGATGTGTCACATAAAAATATCGGAGATGATCTTGAGGGTCACCATGGCCATTGAAAATGGACAAAAGTAGGGGGCTGACGAAATTGAGAAGAAGTGAATAAGACAAAATGGTGGGTGAAAAAGGAGTTGTGAAGAAGTAAGGAGGAGTCAAGAGATGGAGAGGAGCATGAAGTAGCCTACTAAAGTTGATGGATTTGAACTTGTAAGTCCTAATAGAGAGAAGCTAGGTCTTGTGTGCTAGAAGAAGATACTTTCGAGTGTGAGAAATAAGAGGCAGAGTGAAATGGTTGGTAGGAGTAGGAATAGACATGGGAACAATAGAAGTAGGTGGAAGGGTAGAAGAAGGAGGTTGTGTTGTAATAGGAATGGAAGCAATATTAGAGGTGGGAGGGTTAAGATCAACTAGATAAGTGGCCTCATCACAGAAGTAAATAAAATATAATCTAGGTCTTGTAGATGTTCAACAAGATGAGCATTGAGATCATTAATTTATTCATCAAGAAATAGTGGATAGAATTCAACCATGTTAAGAAGATGATAAATTTCCTTGAAGCTCATGGTTGGGTTCTAAAGATGGATTCACCAAATGATTTAACAAAAATAGATTTATTTTATTAAACCTTAGCCGCATAGTAATAGTTGTAAATTATATATATATATATATATATATATATATATATATATATATATATATACCGATAAGTATAATCGACACAATAATATAGGAAATTAAGTATAAAACCCTAAGCAAGAGATGTAGAAATAATGAATTAGCTGATTCATGCTTGATCCAAACATTCTCTAAACTAGGAAAACTATTGAACATGAGGTGAACAGTCTCATAAATACTCAGGATAAATTCTGGAGCTCATGAATGATGCTTTGAACATAGATGTCCACGAAGGATAGGGGCACTGAGTGCTTTGGAGACTGCTACAAGGAACTTGTGATTGCACAAATAGTGAGAATATAATTGTTATTGTGTCACACAAGATTCATAATTTTTCCCTGTTTATTACCTCGTGTGTCACTCTTTGTTCGCTTAGGGTACTTGTAACCTACAAAACATATATTACCTACAAAATCCCACGAACCACATCAAATAGAAAAAATAAAGATGCGAATGGGGATTCGACTAATCCTAGTGGTCACCCTTAGACCGAGCTTAAAATAGAGCACTACACTACATCTTAGACTCCATGTAGTTATGGTGAGTGTGTGTAATAATTATGCCCTAGGATGCCCATGTACAAGTGCACATGATAGTAGGATGTAACAATGTAGATAGAATGTGTGGATGGAAAAATGAACTTCCCCTTCCTATTCTCGTGTATGTAGAGTTTCAACCCTTGTCCCTTGAGTGAATTGCTAGATGGATGATTTAGAGTTATTTAGGTGACTTTTGGATGAAATCTTAAGTGATGCTAGTATATGCTTTGTACTTGGTTCTTGATTTTTAACGCATGACTATGTATTTATATGACTCCCTTGTTTTGAATTTAGTAGTTGACAATTGGAAGGCCAACCCATAAGTGATAAAGATTCCCAAAATATGAAAGAGACCCAAAAGAAGAGAATAAGGTGGAAAAAGGTCAGGGGAACCTATAGGGGACAGTTCGTGTTGAACCCTTTTCATTGATGTCAAGTGGAATTGATGGAAAAAGGTATGAATGGTGAAGTAAAGAAAAATAAATATATGTAATGGACATGAAGGTTGATTGATATTATCCTCCAATAAGGTTTGTAAGTATGGTGTAAACATTAGGAAAATATGTATAGTTACAGAGATAACTCTTGATGTCTACAGGTGCTCAAATAGTTTAAAGAATCAACTTACATTGAAGGATTGAAAATATTGTTCATGCTCATATAAGAGTTTTTCGTGATGGTGAAGGAATGTATCTTTCATAGCTTAGTGATATCTTTTAAACAAGCCCATTTTTGAGAAATTTGGACCTCTATAGAGAGAGATATGGTCGCTCAAATATTTTAAAGTTGTGATAGTGGAAACAATCAAAGATGGATAAGAAACGTGACCGAAGATGAATGATACACATAGTGAGGAAGATTAAAGACTTTTCATCATAATTCAACTCACAAATCTTGTGACAGACACATGACATGGATAAAATTAGGTTAAATAGAACCCTTAGGTTCATTGAAAGCGATTCTGCAAAAAAAAAAATCTACACAGAGTTTCTTGATTGGCTGAATTTTCAAGCTCGAGATAAATTTGATGTACCCAAAACCACAAGGATATGTGGAGCAGCTTCTATTGGTTTAAAATTTACATTCTGACAAGATTGACACCATAGAGTTACTTGGAGTTATCTGATTGGTTCAAGGTTTACATTCTGACAAGTCTTATATCATGAAGGTACGTGGAGTTGTTCCATTAGTCTGTGTGTCATAGTTGTGAATGGAGGTTGATAATGGTTTGAATTTGTGAAGGCATGGAGTATTCCTATTGGTTCAAGATTCACACAAACAAGCCCAAAATATCAAAGCTACATGGAGTTGTTTTATTGATGAAGAAGACTGACACCAAAAGCACATGGAGTGGTTTTATTAGATCGAGCTTCACACTGATAAGCCCGACACCATAGAAAGGTACATGGGTCCAGTTGATTGGTTTAAGCTTCACATTCAAAAATCCTAAAAAATGTGAAGTATGTGGAGCTTTATCATTGGATAGAATTTCACAAATGGTACACACTTGAGATAGAAGATACAACAGTTGAAGATAGAAATAGGTGGACCAAGTAGAGGGTGCCACTTGGAAACACGTAGAGAAAGTGACATGGCTAATTGTAAGAACGATTTGAAATCTCATCAAGAAATCAGATGATGTCATGCAAGTCCTGGAACAACTCAATAAATTTGACGTATGGCAAGCCAATAAATGATCATGTTTGTGGATCATGTGAAAATGGAAATTTTATCGAATCTCATGATTGCATAGATAAAATTGCCTAAATTTTTGAACATTTATCCTGTCTCGAGGATCTTGAAAGTGTTTAACAAGTAATGAGGCTGTTTTATCTTGAAAAGGAAGAGAAATTTGTAACATAATTTTGCCTCATTTTGAAATTATGTTAAGGAAAGTCGAGAAAAAAATTTAGGAGGCAATCTTGTAAATGACATACAATGTATCTAAACATAATTTTTGGAAATAGTCTTATAATAGAAAATCACCAAAGGATGTGAAGATAATTTTAGGAAACAATTCTTCTACATTCACTAATGCATTAACAACAAAAAAATCATGACTCAAGAAAATCAGTTATGCTTGTCTATTTAATAGTATATTTAAGTATGATACATTTTTGATCAAGTGAGAAATGGGGCATTCGAGCTGAAGAAATAGAGAAAATGTGCAATCGAGCTGCAGAGATTGTTGTAGAGAAAGAGAGAGTGATGATATAAGTCTAAAGAAGAACACATTAGTTGATCAAAGAATGCTTGAAGAGCATTAAAAGGGAGGTAAGAAGAGTGATGAAAATCTAATCTGAAGAGTGAAGAAAGAAGAAAAATTAATCATAATCTATTGTATAAGAAAAATTGTATGTATATGATCAAATTGTTTGTAATATCTACAAAGTAGGTGCTTAGATCATAGGGGTGGGTACTCCTCACAAGTTGCATCTTGCTAAACTAGCCAAGTGGGTTCTTAGCTTTCTTCAAGTGGGTGCTTGGAGATTTTGAAGTGGGCGCTTCATAAGTTGAGTGGGTACTCAACTAAACAAAGATTATTGTAAGCTTTGGAATTGGTGTTCCTAATAAATCCTTGGTTTCAACATGGGTTTTCTCCCTTTATGGGTTTCCCACTATAAATCTTGTGTTGTGAGTTATTGTTTTCTTGCATGTGGTTGATCATATGTTCATGTTACAAATATTTCTCCTAATCAAGTAAATTTGTTTTTAAATGCTTTAAATATTTGATCTACATTGATTCACCCCCCTCTCAGTGCTTGTGATTTCCAACAATTGGTATCGTAGAGAAATTCCTTTTGGTGTAATATTAACATCTTTAAGGTGATTATCTCTTCACAATCATGGTAACCAATCAAGTACCGGTGGATTATAAATGTCCGATAACCCCTCTTCACTGGAACTAATTATGCATTCTAGAGGATAAGAATGAAGAATTATCTTATGTCACTTGGTTTTCATATATGATAAACTATTTAAAAATGATACGCACCTCCAACTACTCGAATTAATGTTGTAATAGACAAGAAACATATGAATGCAATTCAAGATCCATGAATTCCATCCTTTGTGGGTTGAATGAAAATGAATTCGTGAAAGTAATGAACTATACCTCATCCAAGGAAATTTTGACTAAGCTTAAGAGTATTTATGAAGGAGACAAAAAGGTTAAGCTAGCCAAAATTTAGACCTACAGAGCTCATTTTGAGAGCTTAAACATGAAATAAGATGAGAGTAATGCTTCCATGTACATGATCAAAGGCCTAGTTGAGAAATAGAGAAATATATTATTGTCCAAAAGTTCCTAAGATCTCTAACTCCTATGTATGATGCTAAATTCTCAACTGTTGAGGAATCCAAAGGCATGAAAACCTTAACATTGGATAAACTACAAAGCATCCTATCAACATATGAAATGATATCAATTAGAACTAAGTCTATTAAAAAGGAAGTTGCATTCAAAGCCAAGAAAGAGAATCAATCCAAGAAATGAAAATAATAATCAGATTTGGATGATGATGTAGATGATGAAAATATTGAAACAATGTTTGTGAGAAGGCTAGGAAGAGGCTCAGAAAAATAAAAAGGTAAGATCCCATTAAAGTTCTTTGATTGTGGACAAGTAGGACATTTTTCTACTAAATGTCCAAACAAGGACAAGGAAACTAAGTCTGAAGAAGGCCACAAACATAAAAAGTAAAAGATGAACTATAAGAATAAATATGGTAAGAAGAATTTCTTCAAGAATAAGAGAAACTTCTACTCAAAGGATAAGTCAAGTGAATCTAATTCAAGTAACTCAAGAAGTTCTAAAAATGAGGATGATGAAACTCATTCTAAATCTTTGTTTATGGCCATGGATATATCTGAAGAATGCAACACCAAAGGAAAGAATACAATTGATTATGAAGAATTTGATGAAGAAGAAGAAAATGTGAACCTAGAAGTTGAATTGGTATGTGCTCTTGAAGAGTTAAAATTGTGTAGACGAAAGAATCAAAATTTGAGATGCACTTTGAAAGATTATGAAGAACAAATTCAAAATTGAGAGAATACAAAGTTTAAAGGAAGATGAAGAAAAAATGAACTCAAATAACTTGAATCTTAGCTTCAAAATATCTCTCAATCTTACAAGGTAAAGGAGGATGAATGCTTGAACTTGAAATATGAGCTAGATCGCCTAAAGACTGAATTAGAACAAATGAATAGAAAACTCAAGAAGTATGAGAAGCTAGAAAATAGCTCAAATGTTTTGACTAATATTTTGAGTGCTTAGAGGGATATAAATGAAAAATATGGAATTAGGTTTCAAGGAAGAATGCAAATAATATGAACCAAAAAAAAGGAGGACAAGTCTACACCAACACCAAACACCTCTCATGCTACAAATAAAGAAGACACCAAAACTACCAAGAGGAAAAAAATGCTCTCAAAATCACCTATGCCATGAGGTACTCACACTTTCTATGGTTATTTATTTTCATGTAACATGTTTGGACACAAAGCTACAAAATGTAGAAGATATGCTAGGGGATATGGAAGAAATTACAGCTCATATAACACTAGAATGAATCATAGTGTTGTTTGCTACAAATGCCACAAGACTAGTCACATAGCTATGATGTGTAACCAAGAACCTCCTAAACAAAGAAAATTGAAGTATGTTGTGAAGGAATAATCCAACAAAGGGAAAGAATCTGGTATGATTGTACAAACTACTTTTCATGTACAAGATGAAGACAAGATCTGGTATTTAGATAGTGGTTGTTCTATTCATATGATAGGAGACAAAAGAAAATTTATTTCACTTATCAAACAATGCATCAGAGTTGTTAGGTTTGGTGACAATAATTCAAAAACATTGTGGGAAAAGGAACTCTAAGTCTAGATAATGGAAAAAATTACTGAAAATGTTCTATATGTTGAAGGTCTCAAGCACAACTTGTTAAGTGTGAGTCAAATGTGTAAGAAAGGTTACAATATGATATTTCATGACAAAGGATGTGAAATTATTAATGATAAGTCAGGAAAGAAAGTAGAAAAATTTAAAAGGACCAATAATAACATGTATGTTCTCAAGGAAATAAACAAAGAGAAATGCTTTACAAGTAAAATTTGATGACAACTAGTTATGGCATAGGAGATTGGGACATATAAGATTTTGAGAATATTGTGAAATTAAGTGCTAAAGATGGTGTTAGACATATGCCAAATATTGTTAAACTAGCAGATACTCTTTGCAAATCTTGTCTGCATGGAAAAAAATAAGATCATTCAAATCCAAGGAGTATTCTACCACTAAACCTTTAGAGCTGATCCATACATATCTTTGTGGGCCTACAAGAACTGAAAGTATACAAGGAGATGTGTATTTCATGCTTCTAATAGATGAATTCACTAGGATGACATGGGTAGCTTGTTTGAAACATAAATATGAAGCCTTGGATAGATTTAAATCCTTCAAAGAACTCATTGAAAATGAGAAAAACACCAAAATCAAATGTCTGAGATCAGACAAAGGTGGAGAATTTTGGTCTAATGAATTTGATGAATATTTTGAAGAACATGGGATTCAAATACAATTATCAATAGCCAAGACACCTCATCAAAATGGGGTTGTTGAAAAGAAAGAATAGATGGTGTAAGAAAATGGATAGAACTATGCTAAATTAATCCAAACTTCCTGATGGCTATTGGAGCAAGGTAGTGTGTACAACTATATACATTCTAAACAGAGCTCAATTGAGAGAATATAAAAACACAACACCTTATGAAATTTGGAAAGGAATTCCAACTAATGTGAAACACATAAGAGTCTTTGGAAGTAAATGTTACATCAAGAGGGATGAAGAAAACTTAGGAAAATTTGACTCTAGGTGTGATGAGGGCATATTTCTTGGATATTCAGTAGTTAGTGCAACCTATAGATGCTACAATAAGAGGCTACAAAAAGTGGTTGAGAGAACAAATGTTAAGTTTAATGAGTCTTATCCATTAAATTCTAGCACTAAGCCTAAGGAAATCCATGAAGATCAAGAATATGATGAATAAGTGTAATGTACTCATGAAGAAGTGGAAGAAAAAGAGGACACCAAGATACCCTCAAGAAAGTAAGAGGGATCATCCACAAAATCATATCATTGGAAGATCATTGAAAGTATTATTCTCACAAGAAGGAAGTTAAGAGAACAAAAAACCATGAAGACATAACACTCTTATCCATGATAGAACCAAGAATGTAGCAGAAGCTAGCAAGGACCAACATTGGGTGGATGTTATGAATGAGGAACTTGATCAAATTGAAAATAATGAAACATGGGAACTAGTACCAAGGCCAAAAGACAAGAATTTAATAGGAACAAAATGGGTATTCAGAAATAAATTGAATGAGAAAGGTGAAGTTAAAAGAAACAAGGAAATACTGGTATGTAAAGGTTATGCACAAATGGAAGGAATTGATTTTGATGAAACATTTTCACTTTGGCAAAGGATGGAAGCAATCAAATTGTTCTTGGCATATGCTTGCCTACAAGAAAATCAAGATTTTTCCAAATGGATGTCAATCAACTTTCCTAAATGGCCATCTAAGTGAGGAGGTATATATTGAACAACCTGATGGATTCTCTCTAACTGATGATAAAGACTATGTGTGCAGGTTGAAAAAGGCTTTTTATGGACTCAAACAGGCCCTAGAGCTTGGTACAGTAGGCTTGACACATATCTCATTGAGAAAGGCTTTAAAAAGGTATGGATGAGAGTGATATTTACATCAAAGAAGAAAGATATCATTTTATCATTGTCATTATATATGTGGATGATATCATATTTGGAGGAGATCATGAAAGATGACTCATGAATTTTTTGATGTGATGAGAAAAGAGTTTGAAATGTCTATGCTTGGGGATCTTTCATTCTTCTTGGGCTTACAAATCAGTCAATCGAGACCAAGCATGTTCATATCCCAAACCAAATACATCAAAGAAATTCTCAAAAGGTTCAAAATGGAAGAGTGCAGACCTAAAGATGAGGTAGGTTACAAGATGAGCAAAGAGGATAGCTCACCAAAGGTTGAAAAACCTTGTATAGATCTATGATAGGTAGTCTTATGTAATCGACTACATTCAAGACTTGATATCATGCAAGCCGTGGGTCTAGTTGGAGATTTAATAATATCCAAGGGAAACACATTTCAAGGAAGTCAAAAGAATTCTGAGATACCTCATATGAACACTTGAATATGGAATTTGGTACCCAAAAAACAATGATTTCAACATAAAATCATACATTAATGTTGATTGGAAGAGACAGTGATGATAGAAAGAGTAAAAATGGGTGGTGCATTACTCATTGACAACTATCTGGTATCTTGGTTGAGAAATAAAAAATCTTCAGTGACACTTTCAACATGTGAGGCAAAGTATATAACAACTATTATGTGTTATACATAAGTTCTTTGGATGAGACATACATTGGAAGAATACAAGGTAAATTTTGATGGCCCAATTCCTTTGTTTTGTGACAGTACTAGTGCTATTAGTGTCTCCAAGAACCCTATGTTCCACTCAAATACTAAACACATCCCAATCAGATTTCACTTCTTGAGGGAACAAGTAAATGATAAGATGATCCACTAGAATATGTAAGTACAAAGGAATATATTGCTGATATAATGACTAAGCCACTACCTAAAGCAACATTTGAGCACTTGAGAAATGAATTAGGGGTCATTTATGATCCCACCATCAACTAGGAGTGTTGAGACAATTTAAGGGAGTAACTACATGCAATATCAGCTCCTAAAAGTGAAATGAAGTTTTCATGTGAGGTGAAACTAGTCTTCTAAGATCATGGTATTATTCTTGTTTGGCATATTTGTGTGGTTCTTGATTGTTCTTGATGTTCATTTTGCACAAATTTTGTAAGTATGGTCTCAAGAGTGCCCAAGTTTTCAAGAAAATCTCTTTAGAGGAAACGTATCATGGAGTGCATCATCTCAAGGGGAGCCTTGTTGTAGTTCAAATCAATATCAAATAAATCATATTTTTGTTGATTTAACACAAAAAAGAAGGAATACAGTCTTAGGGGGAGCTTGTGAACTAGGAGATCTAGTTCTCATTCCAAGGATAAAGGTGTGAATCAGGTTTTTATGCCACAACATGTACCCTTTTATTCATAAGAGAAACTTCATTCAAGGTAAGATCCTGGTTTCTCAAGCTTATGTGTATGGTGTTGTATGGTTAGCCCTTTTCATAGATGTCAAAGGGGAAAAGAGTGCTATTAGAAACTAGGTATGAAAGTGTTTTTTCCATCAAAGTTTTTGAGTATGTTGCCATCAATGAAAAAGGGGATTTTGTTGAACCACATTGGTGTTTTCATTGATGTCAAGTGAATTTTATGGAAAAAGGAGTTAATGGTGAAGTAAATCACAATAAATATCATAATGGACATGATGGTTGATTGGTAATGTCCTCCAAAAAGTTTTGTAAGCTCATGGTGTAAACGTTGGGACAAGATCTATAGTTCTAGAGATATATCTTGATGTCCACAGGACTAAACAAGTTAAATAAACGTAAACTAAATGGGTTTATAAGCTTATTCCGATCATACAAGAGTTTTTGGTGATGGTGAAAGTATGTATCTTTTAGAACTCAGTGAGATCTTTCGAGTGAGACCATTTTTGAGATATTTTGAGATCTCTGGAGGAAGATATGACTATTCAAATATTTTCAAGACGTGACAAATTTGAGAAAGATGAAGATGGATAAAACACACGGTTGAAGATGAATGATACACGTAGTGAGGAAGACTAAATCTTGACCAGCTTAAGTTAACTCACAAAGCTTGATAGATATGTGGCATGGATAAGTATGGGTTAAATAAAAGATTTGGTCCGTCCAGTAGTTCTTAGAGAAAAAGCTACATGGAGTTTCTTGATTGGGGTTGATTTTAAATCTCCGACATAAACTTTGAAACACCTAAAACCACAAGGATATGTGGAGCAATTGTATTGGTTTAATCATCATATTTTGAAAAGATTGACATTTGAGAGTTACTTGGAGCTACACAATTGGTTCAAGGTTCGCATTCAGAAAGTCTTATATCATGAAGGTACATGGATATGCTCCATTAGTCTATGTGTTGCAGCTTCCAAGGGAGGATAAGAATGGTTTTACTTTGTGAAGTCATGGTGTCTTCGTATTGGTTAAAGCTTATCACTAACAAGCCCAAAATCTCAAAGCTATGTGGAGTTGTTTTATTGATGAAGAAGACTAACACCAAAAGCATGTGGAGTTATTTTCTTAGATCGAGATTTACACTGACAAGCCTTACAATGTAGAAAGGTTTGTGGATCCGGTTGATTGGTTTATATTCACATTCAAAAATCTTGAAAATGCAAAGTATGTGGAACTTTATCATTGGATGGAATTTCCCAAATGGTACACACTTGAGGCATAAGATACGTCGCTTGAATACAGAAACAAGTGGACCAAGTAGAGGGTGACACTTGGCAAAATGTAGAGAAAGTGACATGGATTATCACACGAACGATTGGAAATATTCTCAAGGAATTAGATAATGTTACATAAGATCGGAACAAGTCAATAATTTTTACGTGTGAAAAGCTCATTAATGATCATTATTGCGGCTATGAAAATTGAAATTTGATCAAATCTCATGATTGTAAAAAAAAAATTGACTGAAATTTTGAACATTGCTCTGTCTAAGGATCATGAAATTGTTGCAAAAGGAATGAGGTTGTTTCATCTCAAAATGGAAGATAAATTTGTAACATAATTTTGTCTCAGTCGGGAAATTCATTAAGGAAAGTTAGTAATAGAAATTTAGGAGGAAATCTTGTAAAAAAGAAAGATAGTGTAATCAAGATAATTTTAGGAAATAGTTCTTCATAATTCACTAGTTTATTAAAAACAGAAAAATCACGAGTCAACAAAATCAATTATGATTGTCTATTTAAGAAAAAACATTAAGTATGATAAGTTGTTGATCAAGTGCGAAAATGGGGCATTCAAGTTGATGAAATAGATAAAGTGTTCACTTGAGCCGTGGGATTGTTACAGAGAAATAGAGAGTGATGACAAAGGTCTAAAGAAAAGATAACCAAACCAAATAATGCTTTATGAACAATAAAAGGGAGGTAAGAAGAGTGATGAAAATGTGATCCTAAAGAGTTAAGAGAGCATATAAGAATGATCATAATATGTTGTATAAGAAACTTTAGATCTATATGATCAAAGAATTTGAAATATTTGACTAATTAGGTGCTTAGATCATAGGGGGTGGGTGCTCCTTGCAAGTTTTAGCTTGCTAAACTAACTGATTGGGTGCTCAACTTTATTCAAGTGGGTGCTTTGAGATTCTGAAGTGGGTGCTTCATAAGTTGAGTGGGTGCTCAACTAAAATGATATTATTGTAAGATTTGGAATTGGTGTTCCTAATAAAGCCTTGGTTTCAATGTGGGTTTTCTCCCTTTATGGGTTTCCCACTATAAATCTTGTGTTGTGAGTTATTATTTTATTACATGTGGTTGATCATATGTTCATGTTACAACTCTTTATCCTAATCAAGTAACTTTTTTTGAAATTATTTAAAGATTTTATCTAAACTCATTCACACCCCCTCTTGGTGCTTGTGATTTCCAACAGGGCACCCGAGCACTTTTGTCCTGGTTGGGTGCTAGTGTCTAGAACCATAAAACATAAACAAGTAAAATGCTGACTGGGTTGTATGGTGTATAAGGCCAAATAGAAATCAAGAAACACATAAAAGAGGCCAAGGATAGTCATTAAGTACAAATTTTCTTCCTTAGGAGTCATATGAATGCTAGTATGTATTTAGGACCTAGAAATGTACCCAAGTGTGTGATTTTTGTCTACAAGAATGAGAAACAAACACATATCAAAGCATATAGCTGCGTATAATTTTTACCACCTAATGTTTGACAATTTTTTTTTCATAATCTAAACTTGACTAAACATGCATCCACAATTTACCCAAAATTTTAGTGTATCTAAAGTATTTAAAAAAATTTATTCGACACCAAGTCAAACACTTATTTTATTTATAATTATAATTATAATTTTTCATGTTGAAAAACAAAATCATATGAAATCTCCATCCCACTCCTTATATCAATTATTGGCCTCAAAACCTAATTATTTAAACAATCCAACAATTTTGAAGTTGTATTGTAAAACTCAATTTAGTTATAATATCCAAGTAGATCTAAATTTGTTTCAATTGAATGAATTCATTCACAATTTTAAGTTAGGATATTTTATTTCTCTTATTAACTATCTCTTCCCCTATAGCTCAATACTAAAAAAATACATATTTAATTTCATATATGTATATCTCTCTGTGTGTAGTTTCTTTATTGAAATTGAAAATTCCTTATATGACAGTAAATCCTCATTTGGTTAATTTATTAATCCCACATTTATTGGTTTTACGAAGCACCTAGAAAAACACATATTTGTGTTGTGAAACTTATTTAAATGGGCTTATTAAAGTAGACGATTAAAGATGTGTTTTTCTCTACTAGAAACACATTACAGTTTGATGAGAAATTCCATCTTGATTGATGCTTTTAGATTACATTAATATATAGTTTTAATATTTCAAACTAGTTCACATAATATCACGAAATGAAGAAAAATCAAGTGTACACACATGTTAGTAGTTCAAGGTATAAGAACTTATAGGAGTAATCTTCAACACTCATTCCTATCTGAGTAGTTTAGTGCAGTGTGTACATATAAGGGAAAGAAAGGTCGGCAGAGAGACGATGGATGTTATAGTCATAACCCATATTACATAATACTACCTAAACTACCCAATAATTTTCATATTTTTATCATTACACTTTTTAAAGTTGTTATCCAAAAATTCCGCAAAATTTATGATAGTTGTGTTGTAAAAAAAGATCCTATTCACGAGTTTGATTTATGAAGTGTTCCTGCTCCAAATTATCCTCTCCACCTCCATGGTGTCATAATCCAATATTTAACTATCTAATTACCTTTAATTACTTACCTTACTGCTACAAGATAGATATGTATCTTTAATGCACCTCATTATTCTTTTTACGAATATAAAGCCTCATTTTTTCAAACTAATAATCCCACAATTATTTTTGTCATCGAATACATAAAAAAATAGTTATTCATGTTGTAAATATTTATTAGATGGGATTATTAAATTAGACAATTTTAGGTGCATTTTTGTCATTGGAAACACAATATAGTTGGATGCAATGGTTAGGTTGATTGATGCATTATTTATTGTTTGATTTTCCAAATTCGCTTACATAAAACAAATCATGAAATAAATTACAATATATGGGATACACACGTGCGCGCGCGCAGACACACACACACACAGAGAGAGAGAGAGAGAGAGAGAGAGAGAGAGAGAGAGAGAGAGAGAGAGAGAGAGAGAGAGAGAGAGAGAGAGAGAGAGAGAGAGAGAGAGAGATGCACGCACGCACACACACACACACACACACTTAAAATTAGTTCAAAATATAATTGTTTTTTTAGTAAATCTTCATAGTTAATGTATCCTATGTGAGTATTTTTGGGCCTACATTTAAGGGAATGTAAGGAAAAAGAAGAGAAGAGGAGGTGGTGGTGATTATTGTAACCTCACTTACATATATATTGTATAATCTATCTTTATATTTTTAATAATTATATTGTAATACTAAATTCAATGGTGCTATCGAATACATGTAATTTTTTTATAGTTTTCATCAATTGAATGAGAATATTCACAAGTTTCTTTCTTTATTGTTAATAAGGTATCCTTCACATCTCCTTCTCCATGGCTTAATAATTGAAAAACTACCCATTTGATTTCTTATAAATACATGCCTTATTATTCCAAGTCACATATTTGTCTTTAGTAATCTTGTAGTAAAAAAATCATGCACTTTATACATTTCATTTATCCCAGTCTTAAACTACTATTTAGAAGGTTCTTGAGTGAAGAAAGTACTAATTAGCCCCCTTCCCTAAGGCCATCTTGCTTATTTTATTTCGTAATTTGCGACCTATTGCACCCATATGCCCAACCATTTCCAAACATCTTACATAATTTTATCCTTGGTCAAGGCTGGCATGATTTAGTATTGGGCGCCCATGGGTACCCCTGGTTCCACCTAAAGGCACCCTAATCCTTCTAACACTTTCCCACCTTTTTATGGGTCTCTTCTAGCCATTTTTCATATTTATATTTCTTGGGGTCATCCTTTTCGGGGTTAATTATGAAATTAGAGCAAGAGAACCCTATAAATATAAAGTTATGAGACCATAATGAGGGACCTAACATCATACACTACTATCACTCCATATAGAGTTGCATCCATCTATGGCATTGGCATCCACATAGCTCCATCATCAAGGCACAAGCTAGGTCATCTGCATCATACTCCATAGGGGAGGGAGAATATTCTAATTCTATGCACACATTCTACTACATTTTATACATTTAGCTATTGCTCACTATTTCACAAAGTGTGACTCACAAAGAGCACCTAGGGCACGACATGCACACACACACCAAAACTACATCTGTGTCCAAATGTAGTGCAAGGCTAAGCTAGTAACCCCAATATTGTGGCAATGAGGTCATCCTGATCCATTCATTTTGCATCTTTCTTTTTAGGTTTTGGTACTTTGTTTTGGTCTCTTGTAGGTTATTTATTCTTCTTGGAATATTTGGAGCATTTGGCCTAGTATAGTGAAAGTTCTAGATCACCTTCCGAACCTATAACGAATATTCTAGATCACCTTCCCAACTCAAGAGTACCAGCTTACAAAGATTTTGCACAAACCAGGGACACCTAGATTGTAGACCGGGGTGCCCAGGTGTATTATACATCTTCCAGTGCTCTAGTCTAGCCACATTATCTAGATCTCGTCCTCTATGGGACCCCGACATAATTGCTCCCGCTTTCGATTTTTGTGCATCACTACAACACAGCCTTATAAGCTTCTATTATTCAACCGAGTTCTTTCCTTTCCCTCCTTGCACATTAGGGTTTTTAATTTCATTAGTTTATTTACTTATCTCATTTACATACTATTTTAGAGCATTTACTTATTGCGTTATATGTCCTCCTAGATTAGATTAACTATCTTTTACTACATTAGTTTAGTCAATTTTAGTTAATCAAGTGCATCTCAAAATTCAATTTATGACTCAAGAAACTCATTCATTATAAATATTAATGTCATAGTTGTTTTTTTGTTAGAGTACGTACATTTTTTTTATAGTTATGTGATAAAAATCGATTAAATGAGATTATTAAATTGGATAATTGTGGGCATGTTTTTCTCCTTTGGAATCATATTAAAGTTTAATGAAATATGTTATCTTAACTTACATATTTACCATACATTATTGATGTTGTTATTTTTAAAATCAATTCGTATAAAACACATAACGAAATAAGTGAAATCACATATATTATTATTTCAAGCAATAAAAACTATATGATAAATCTTCACCATTAATGCCTATGTAAGGATTCATGAAACTAGGTGGAAGGAAACATTATTGTGATAAAACCCCATAGATAATTGTTTTTGATGAAATAGATCTTATATTAAAACAAATATTATTAATATATAATTATATAAAAAAGGTATTATGGGAGGACACCCCAAATACACAAGACAAACTAGGCCGAAAAATACCTAGGAACAAAACAATGAGGCAACACTTAACAAATGCAATCTTGTACTTCAGAAAAATAGACATAAACACAATAACATTAGGAAACTCCCAAAATATCTTCCCTACGGGATATGGATCTTGATCATACCATCTTAAACATGTAAATTCTTTCCCTAGTTAGGAGAATCCAATCTGGGTCCTCGAGGAGCTCATATTCTTCATTTTCCTCCAAATATGCCCACATCGGAGAGATAGAAAGGGAAAATCTTAGGAATTAATCTGATGGTGGTAGAATAATCTACCCATAATGGAAAATAGTAGGAGTCCTCGGTAGTAGTATATATACCCATACCCATATATGTGGTAATGGTAGAAAATTTGAGACCTACCGGCGGGGTAATCGTTGTAAAGAGCGGTAAGCACAACTCTAGCACTAATGTTATGAGTGGTTACTACATCCTCCACCTCTTTGCTGACCACTATCATGGCCATAAGGCTAGGAATGATGATTTAGGGATGGAGCAACATGAGAAATGTTGCGAGGAGCATCACCTAGTGGATAAGAAGAGTTTTGATATGCTCTACCCCTAGGGATACTTTTTTCCTTGAACTTGAATCTAATATAACACATTGCAAATGAACATGAATTTACTATACATAAAAATATTGATCCATGTTAGAATTAACAAAAAGATAATAATTTCTTTGTTTTCATATCTAAAATAGAATTTACCCTTTGAAATATTTTCAAATTTGGGTAAAATTTATTAGCATCCTTATGATCATGTCCCAAAAATATGTTTCTAAGAAAAACACTCTTTCCTAACGGGTGGAAGAATGAGTGAATCCAACTCCAAATTTTGTGAACTTTGGAACAAAACTAGAAGAGGTGCAATAAGGATTCCAAATGGACACAAAATGGGAATTTTGGGTTTAACACTCCTAGTATCACAATTTATTTTCTAATCATAAGCTCTTCATGTAGAATGTACCATAGAAAGTGGGAAATTTCGGGCTCCAAAAAGTAGCCCAAATAGTTTGAAATATCCTACACCAATTTGAGGTGGCAAAATTAATTCCCCAACAAGAGTTGAGTTTTTCCACCATGGAAAGGTGAGGTGTGATCCACCCATAAAATTTTATTATTGTTTCATTCTAGAGAGGAGTATCCATGTAACATTTCCAATCCTTACAACATGACATAGCGGGAAGATATAACGCCACCTTATAAAACATGTGGATAGGTCTTACCAAGATTATTTTATCGATGGATTCTTTATCTCTATGTGCTAGTTTGAACTTGGATTTGAGGATGTGCCACAACAACCAAGATTGTGAATGTTTGTAGAAAATATATTGGATAGTGCATATCCCCACCTAAAAAATGAACATGGGGATCCACGATACCTCATCCAGACAAAAATATTAGCAAAAATATAAGGGGACCACTATAAAGATTTGAATTTGAAAGAAATCCTCTCAATGAAATCATTTTCATTCCAAAGAATCTAGGGTTTGACTTGTTCCCAAAATTTTCAAATGCTTTTCATAATTAAGGATCCCATAATTTTGATAAGTACTCAAGGAATAAGAACATTATAAAATCCTAATCCTCTCTACACATGATGCCATAAGGATCCCATTCAAAAATAACATGTGATAGAAGAACTTTCTAATATTATTTCCTTTAAGAGCTTGGATAATCCATTTAGCATAGAGGGCATAACCTTTCCAATGGATGTCAATAAGCCCCATTCCTCCTACTTGGGAAAATAGTAGAAATATCATGCAACTTTATAAAATCCTTTACTAGTAGAGGGATTAAACCATAAAAATTATTTTAGAACATTTTTAATATCATGGATAGTATTCTTCATAGGAACATAACAAGATGAATAATACACATAGGTTTCTTTGAATACTTTGCAGAAAGTTTGAAATCTTCCAGTGAGCGAGAGCAGTTTAGTGATCAAGTATTCTAATTTTATGGCAATATGATGTACCACATATTTCCAAATCTTAGAGGGGGAAGCCTATAAACTAAAAGGAATTCCCAGGAATTTATATATTTTGTCATGCTTGAGCCACTTATAGTTCTATTTTCCAACCATAGAGGTAAATGGAGAAATTACTTTCAATAATATTGATTTTTATGCTATTAAAAAGAAGAACCGAGGCAAGGAAAAACAAATCCAAGTAAATCATAACCTGACCAATGTTTTACTCTTTCTCAATTAGAGTGAGAAATGAGTAATCTGTAATGTGCCAATTAAAAAGTTGTGTGGCATTGGTGGTAGGGAGAGAGATGCCCTGAAAAATACCCTGAGATTGTGCATGTGGGAGTAGAGATCCAAAACATTTAGCCACTAGGACATGTATAGGGCTAGAGCAAGGGGACAACCCTATTCGATGGACTAGAATAAGCCAAAATGCTTCAATCTTCTTCCATTTATGGTAATATATGCTAATCCTTTATAGAAGAACATTTGAACCACCTGAAGGAAGTTCATGATGAAACCAAATGCTCTAAGAATGGCTAATATTAAAGGCCATTAAATATAATCATAAGCTTTGTCAATATCAATTCTAATGAACAATATTTATTGATTGGAGTGACGATCCCACTACATGCCTTACTAGATAGCGATAATGTTTTCAAGGATGTATCATCCTTTAATGAACCAAGTTTGTTGTTGCTTGATAATGGTAGGGAGAAAACAATGAATTCAGATGGCTAAAGCCTTAGCAATTATCTTGTAAGAAACATTGTACAAATTAATGGGTTACCAATTATAAATTTTCTCAGTCTCCGTACTCAAGGAATGAATTTGATACTACCCCTACTAATGTCTGGCCCAAGTTATTGTGTAGGGAACTGTTACAGATAAACCAAATAAAGATATGGACCAAAAATATCCCGCAACACTTTGTACAATTCAGAGGGAAATCTGTCACACCTTGGGCCTTTATCATTGGCCTTTTACAGAGTATCCTCCTTCAGGTCTCTATTGAAAGAATTCGGTCGTAAGTAATTTTTTGAGCTGATGAAACCTTGTAAAGAACTGCCACCAAACATTTCTTCAACCCAACACCACACTTTTCCAAGGGGTTGAGCTTGAAAACCCTTCCTGTACTCTCTAACAAAAATCTTCGAGCATCTCCTAGATATTGGTAAACAATTTTCCATCCATTTGGATCGATTTAATTTTCTAAGAATAGTTCTTAGCCTTGACCATTTGGAAAAAAATCCTTAGAAACTCGACCACCCACTTTGAGCCAATGCATTTGGGCTCCAATTTATGCTCCCAAGCATTGTAATTATGAGCGATTTGAATCTTGTGTATGAGATCAACTAGCTATAGCTAAATCAGTTCAAAAAAGTGGTTATTCTCTATTGCCACTACATTCCTACTAAGCAAAAATGTAGTAGCAGAATAGGAGAGGCACCTGATCTGGGATAACTAATGCCCATATATTCCAAAGAATTTACATATCCTAGTCATTACGTCTGTCCACCATTGAATCCAACCTAGATGTTGAGAAGCCTGCAATATTTTAGGATGATGTGGGCTTGGAACGAAGTTCTAGAACTTCTTGATGTGATTTAGGGTGATTCAATGTCCCATCAAAGATCTATTGAGAAAAAAACAATGTTTTATAAAATAACGATCACTGGGATTTCCAAGTGATGCAAAATATGATGGGGGAAATGATCAAATAAGACAAAATCTAGAAAATTTTCCATGGAATTGGAATAAATACTATAAAAAGTAAATCTTGTATGGAAAGCATTCCCTGGACAAATCATTTGAGAACTCGATCTGATCCACTTCGAACATTGGTCCAAGTGGTCCATGTCTTTGTAGCGGGCTAGTGTAAGGAATTTAGGTCATAAGAGACAAAATTTATAGTGCATGAAGTACCAATCTTATATCTCTCCATATTTTAGCGCATAGGAAAGTGGTGACACTTGTATATGGGAAGCTCAATCATATTAAAGACACCACATATATTCTAGTGTGCATAAGGTATTTCATTGGTAATTAAGTGTCATAAATTCACCCCTTCTACAACATCACTAGAGGCATAAATGTTGATAATGTTAAAGGGGTGGCTAGCAATATGAAAGATATCCCATACGACCCGATGAGTGGGGTCCGAGCATGATAGACAAAAATGGGGCGCCATTTGGGATAAATGTATGTGGCTAATCCCCAATCCCTTATGTCATGATTTCTAGTTAAAACCCTGCCACCTTAAGTTCTTGAAGATAAAGAATATCCAACTCACAAAAACTTCCTCCAAAAATATTTAACAATATAATTATGATTGGAGTCTATAAGACCTTGCAAATTCCATGATATGTAATTAATGTGAGAGAGGATTCAAGGGCCATCCCTTGTCTATCTAGTTTTTCAAGGCATCAAACTTATTTCATAGGAATTTTGACTTGTTATGCTTTAAAAATATTATAAATCCACTTTACGGCTCTAAGAATATTAAATTTTATATTCTTATTCCATCAAATACATACTAAACATTGGAATATGATCACGGTATAACGAGGAAATACTTGCATGGTTCTTTGCCCTCTTGACATGTATTTGTCTTGTAGTTGGCATGGCTGAATGCGAGGCATAGAATGTGGAGGTCAAGTGAAATGAACTCGAAGGATCGTGACCGCATTAGGGGCACTAGGTGTGCCATAAAATTTAGGTAAGACTGCAAGAGACTTTGTTGGGATGGGCTATAAAGAAGGTCAACTTGATTGCATATGTACCTTAATGCCTAGCTCCTTTGTCCTTCTACTTGAAGCAAGATTAATTTGAGCAACTTATTTGTTTCTATTATTCTTACATCCCATAAAAATATTTCAATCTTCCTCTTTATGGGTTTGGGAGCCTTGAATGTTTCTTTGGAGGTGGGTCTGATACGAAGAACATACAATGGGTAATATATGATTTTATTGTTAGTTTTCTTGCATTAGAAGCATATGTTAGGAAATATTTTGTACAAAACTCTCTGTGAGTAACGAGTGTTTACCATTTGAATATTCACACACTCCTTGAGTTCCTAAGAAAAATCTACTTTAACACAAACCCATCTTCTAGGCCTAACATAGTAGAACCTTTGAGGTTACATGAGAACAACTCTCCCAATGGAGGATACTATCTAATGCAAGAAGTGCATGCATGGAAATGGAAATCCAAGAAACACAATCTATACTCAGACTTTGAGACCCATGTATTTAGAAACCACAAAATACCACATCCATAGGGACATAACTAACAAGGAGTTACGAAAATTCCTTGTATTTGATCGGTTAAGGATGGAAGGGGTGTGCGAGGGTAAAAATGAAATATAAAGAATCCCTTTGTCATGTTTTGAACACTTTAGAACTTGATGCCATGGGCAGCCAGGCCCACTATACCCATTTATTGATTATGCTTTCATAGGGGATAAACCAAAAAAAAGTCCAATAAGGAAGAACTTCTCTAACCAAAGGCATGCGACATTAAATTCGAGAAATAGGAAGAACATTATCGGGACAAGAGAAATTACCTCATGAAACACTTTTGGATAAACTTATAGGTTTGTTTTTGCAAAGATTGCCATTTTTCATAACTCCACCAACTTGAGTCAAGACATAAATAGCCATGATCAAAGTTGAGGGTCATTATATAAGCTAGCTAAGTGGGAGAAAACCCCAAGAGAATGTAGAAAAATTACTATCCCACAACGTTTAGAAGGACCGCAGAGTGACATGTGCATGAAAGTACCAAACCCTAAGAGATCCTAGACTCTTACCCACTGTGACAATCTTACATAATTTACAAAATTGAAAATTACAATTTATTGTCTTAGTTTAGTAAGTTTATTTTTGAATAAATTATGACCTTAAAAAAATTATTTATAGAACATTTGAAATATTTGTATTTTGACAAGAAATTGGGATAGAAATGTGAAAATTATTACAATATATTACATTTCCACTAATTACCACACATTTTTGTAATTGAAAGCTTGATAAAAATATTAAATTAGCCTATACAAAAGATCAATTATACAAACCGATAAGCTAATTTAATTTTTCCTATCAAATGCCCAATAAATCAAGAAGTGTAATTTGTAGTTATTTACTACTATAATATATTACGTCACTACCACAACCATAAATGTTGACTACCATTGTAAAATGCCTACATAAAAATATTCAATAAAATAATAATAATTTTATATTATAAATGAATTTTTTCCTAAACTAATTAATTTTATACACTAAACTAGTATTCCTCCAAAATGAATAGAACAAATTGGCCTTTTAAGCAGGTCGTGGTTCGATCGGAGGTAGTGGAATCAAGATCGTATTTTAACTACCTTGTTGACTTCACGGATAGAGGACAGATGGGTGGGGATAAGGAAGGGCCCAAGCCTAAATCCATGTCATAGTTGGTGAGCGGTGCTCTGGGGAGGAAGAGGATGACGACCTTGTTTTTGGGCTTTGTTCGGAGGATGAAGACAGTTGCACGATTGATTCAAGTTCATTCTCTTTGAACGTTTCATCTTTGGTTGATGGAATGACTGAGGTGGATCCATTTGAGGATTCCTTTGAAGAAAATAGACGGGGATTGGATGAAGAACATTCCTTGAAATTGGCCCCAACTATTAAAGCTTCTGAGGACAAGAGATGCAAACACAGAATTGTTGTTGTTCAGAGTCTATCTAATGGAAAATTGGAAGTGGTATGGACTCTTAATGCACAAGATTATGAAAATGTCCTCTTGTCGGTATGTAAAATGTTGACTCCCCATCTGATTGATGCTGATTCTTTTAAGATATTACATGTCTGGGAAGGTCCTCATTACAAAGAATACATTAATATGAAGTTTGGCATGCATAAGGATTTTAGGGATCGTGATGAAGATGATGGATGGAATTGGGTATGTAATAAAATCCTAAACTCAAGTAGATTTTGGTTTTTCCTCTTTGTTGGGTTGTGCTTCTGTTATGTTTTGGGTGTGCTTTGGTTGTGTTTTGGTTGCAAATTGGTTTCTTATTTTAGTTTTCTATTTTTAGCCCTTTCCCGAATATCTTGGCATTGGCCTCTTTGTACTGGGTATAATTTAAAAAATAAATAAAATACACAATAAACATGGACTTTAATAAATTTTTATTTTTACTATCCAAAATATAGAGATGGCTCCAACTCGGGACTTCTTCATGAATCGCTAGCAAACCCTAACAGATTTCATGCTTTGAAGTGAAGGGTGATGACGGCCATGGCTTCCCTCTTCCTTCCAAGTGTGGCAAAAACCCCAAATTACGTAAAAATAGGGAGTCAATTTTTGCAATGGAGGCTACGTTAATTTGGAGCATAGTTCCTCTACATACGGGCTTGGAGTTGGCATCCATACCTAAAATAGTGATCCTAACACTGAAAAGTGCAGATCTGATGCTAAAACTAATGTATCCATTGTTGAAAATGTCAAATCTATGAACCCTAAAACTTTTTATCGTAAATCCTTTGGCTTTGGCAGCGGTAGAAATGATGGTGAGGATGGTCTTAAAGATCCTCGTCAAGAGCTGGACAGACAAGGCATGCATTGTTTTATTTCTCATACATGCGGTGGCTGGGTGTTTTTCCAAATAAGCGAGACAAAGGGGTGAATGAATCCGCCAACAAAAAAATATTCCTTCCTTTGCTAATGTTGTCTCCAAGCAGGGAAATACCAATGCAAGGACTTCTGTTATGTTCAAGAAACCCTCTCAGGAGACCCCGTCGCTGAAAATCGATGAGGATATGCTTCTGAAGGTTCTTAAGGAGGAGGAAAATATTTCCCAGCTAGGTCTCATATGCAAATTTCACAAATTTTGGTGTAAACTTTCTCAACTTCATGACTAGATAGCCCAAAGATGGAGAGAAAAGATACAATGTAAGATTAAGCTTTATCATTGTGCTAAATTTTATTTCATTGTTGTCTTTAAAACCCCTGAAGATAGGGATTTAATTTTTAGCTAACATTGGGTTTGGGGGAGCACGGGCTTATGTCCAAGCCATGGTATCCATCTTTTGACCCTTTAAAAGAATATTTTGATACCTGCCTGATTTGGGTTCAATTGTTAGGACTCCCGCTTCAGCTTTGGAACAAATCTTGTCTAATTACTATAGGGGTTACTCTAGGATCATGTGTAGTAGTTGATGATAATACCTTCATTCAAACCCATACTACTTATGCTCGAATCCTTATAGATATCAATACCTCCAAATCCTTACCAACATAAATCAATATGTAGATCGGTGAAAGGCTCTGGGTGCAGAGGTTAGACTATGAGGACTTGCCTTCAGATGTGTGTTTCTTCCAAAATGGTCATATTACAGATGATTGTGAACATTCCAAATGCAAGACCAAACCTGCATGGTGGAAGGATTCTCTACCCGAACATCTTACAATTGATTCAGATCCGGTTGAGGAATCTAGCACCCCCCCACAAGTTGGCGTGGATGGTTCGCAAAAAATACAGACAAGCTACCTTTAGATTCTTCTCTACAGGTGTTGATTCAGTGATCAAGGATGCTTCGACCCCCTTCCTGTGGGTCACATCCCTATCAAATCCATTGAAGTTGTTCTTCCAATTTTAGTGGATGCAGGAAATGAGGAATGGACAATGGTGGATAGGAAAAAGAAGGGAAACACCAAATCTAAATCCCCCACCGTATCAGACAAGGTATGATTCTTGTCCTTTTGGTTGCTATCATTGCTACATCCGGGCTATTCCTGTTGTGTGGTTCTTTGGGCGGATGTGTTGTTGTTATGTGGTTGTTTATTAGTTATTTTTTAGCAGCTTGGATTGCTATTGATGGTTTTAATCTTGGCAGATTATATTCTGTTGTTGGGCTTATTTGTTTTTATCTTGATTTTAATCATTTTTTGGTGCTGATAGGATAAAATCTGGCTTTTGAGCACTGTTGTACAAGGGTATAGTCCCTTTCAAAAAACTATTTACCCATAATAAAAATAAAAAATACATTTTTTTCATTCAAATCCTTTAAAAACTATTGCATCGAATTTATTACAAGAAATAATTTCTTGAAAATCTGGCAGACAAACAACACCAAGAACTAGAAAATTTAAACGTATGGCAGCCAAACAACACCTAAAACTATCAATCTAGCAGATAAGTAATAACTAAAATTGGTAATAGAGTTTTGAAAGCGACTCATATGATTAGTGATGATTTCTAGAGAAACAGTAACAGATCTGTCGTCTGTGTGGCTTGGTAAAATATAGCAATGCCCCTCTATTAGCGTTTTGACATGCCCCATGTAAAAAGGCTTTACCCACCCAAAATCTACATTGTAAAGGGGAAAATGCCAGATCATGATTATCGTATTAGGGCACACATATGTGTCAGGCGGGAGTGAAATACCCGGATTCAACTCCAGGTAGTCCAACTGAGACCGCATGTATTCTCCATTTATCTTATTTATTTCTTCATGGATTTCATCAGCAACGTACGAAAGGATTCTCTAATGGTCTATTTTTCTATAGTTTGGGAATGGTTGTATGATTGTAATTGTCTGCTGGAGAAGGTCCTTGGTCTGAGAATGTTTGACACTCCTATAATAATATGGAAATCCTTCAGCATAATTTTTTTCATGTTGCCTTTTCAATTTACATTTTTCTAGCTTCCCCAACACAGTTTTCACTTGATTGCAAAGATTTTCGAACATATTTGCAAGGGCATTTCATGCACTATTTTTCTACGAATCTTGCGAACAATTAATAATTATTTCCAATTGATTTTATTTTGTATTATATTGTTGAAATACTTCTTATTCTTCGTGTCTATTGCCCTCTTGTAGATTTGTAGAATTTTAAGGCGGGTTTTCTTATAGATTATCAACATCTTATTTATTTCCTTTAACAACATCTCCATTAAAATATAATTTTGAAAATAAAAATTTTAAACATTTATTTGTGATTTCAAAAACCCTAAGTCATCTTAAACTGTAAGCTAACAAAGTAAATTGAAAGAATGATCTCTCTTGTGCCTTTGGGAAACTCATTGATGCATGTAGGATGAAGAACGAAAAGGGAAAGAATTTTCAAATTGTGTTGGTGCTATTTTTGTAAGCTCTAAATCCTTTTTCCAAGTCGCAGTTTGGAAAATAAGAGATATACATATTTGTGTGTTATTTGTATCATGCCCTTAATTTTGAAAAGGGTATATGTCCTTTGTAGTCAAAAGGGAATATGCTCTTTACATTGTAAAAGGGTGTATACTCTTTTCATTGTTAAGGTACACCCTTTTTACGAAAAATGATATATGACATTTTTCTTTGTAAATCCAAAACATATTTGACTATGTGAAAAGATAACCAAAATAGTCATAAAATTGACCCCAAAATTTATGTATCTACTATATCCTCTATACTAAACGCACTATCCCGAGCATAATCAAGAATCATAACAAGCGATTCCATCCCATGACATTCCATCATCATGGTGAACCTTTCCTACATAATGAGAAAATGCCAAGAGAATCACGATGTTAGCCACTTCCCCAAGACACATTAATGTCATAATTTCGTGTCTCTTGGCACTAGTACATCATTAAATATTTTTGCAACTTGTTTAAGTCATTCCCAAATCCACTCAATAAATATATTTGAATACATTAAATATAAAAGTGCTTAGGTCTTATGTTATTGTTGAGTAACACAAGAATTAATGTAGCCAAATTAAGAACAAACCGGATATACTGCAAATAATATGAACTCCAAAAGAAATTAGATCTCCTTCTTTGTTATCAAATAATGAATTACAATGTTTCCGAAATAGGAAAACAACTCCCAACTCGAGTTGCCAAGTAAACTCTAGCTAACTCTGACTAAATCTACTCTAGGTGGCGGAAATTACTATTTTTAGCAATTTACTAGAACTTGCTATTCTTAGTAAGTTTGCATGCTTATTCATATGGGCACAAAAATTGCCACGCATCTTCTACATCCCTAAATTAGAGGAATTGCCAACTTTCTAACTCATAATGCAATTAATAGACTAAAATTAACTAATGCCCAAAAATAGGAAAAAACCGAACTATAACTTAAATCCTAATTTTCGGCCTCAAGATGGTGGATTTAGGGCCCGAAAACATGTCGAAAACTTGCCCCAACCCTATCTTTGAAATATGAATCAAAGAATACAAACCCTTTATTGCTTCAAAACCTACCACCTTGTTTTCCATAGTGGTAAACAAAGTCACACACCTACTCAATGCATTCTGAACTTGATTTTGTTTTCCAGATTTACGTTTTAGAGAAAAAGTATATCCTGGAAAAATGATACCCACTTTGCATGCCTACTATTCAAATTATTTTGGGTATTCCCATACTTATGGGCTATGTGGTCTCGTAAATAACACAAACTCCTTAGGCACTAAGTAATGCCTCCAATGCCTTAATTATTGTACAATTGCATAAAATTCCACATCATAAGTAGAGTAGTTCTTTCTTACCTCATTCATTTTCTCACTAAAGAAAGCTCTTGGCTTTCCTCCTTGACTTAGAACAGCCCCAATACCCACATGTGAGGCATCACAATCAACCTCAAACACTTTATCAAAATCTGGTAGTGCCAAAATGGGTGCCTCTTGTCACCTTCTCCTTCAAGAATTGAAAACTATCCTTAGCTACCTTTTTCCAAAAAGACTCCCTTCCTTTTGTGAAATCTGTATAGAGCTACAATCTTTGCTGAAATTTTTAATAAATTTTCAGTAAAATGTTGCTAGACCATGAAAGCTCCTTACCTCTATTATACTACGTGGAGTAGGCCATTCAATAATTGCCTTTATATTTTATGAGTCTATTTGTACCCCATCTGCTGAAATAATAAATCCCAAGAATACCAAAATCTCTTGCATGAATGTGCACTTCTTCATATTTGCATAGAGTTTCTCTTTCCTTAACACTTCAAATACCAACCTTAGATGCCTCAAATGTTCTTATTTAGTTTTACTAAAGATCAAGATATCATCAAAATAAACCACAACAAACTTACCATTATACTCCCGTAGCACGGTGTTCATCAATCTCATAAAAGTACTAGGTGCATTGGATAACCCGAATGGTATCACCAACCACTCATATAATCCATTACCTGTCTTGAATGTTGTTTTCCACTCATCTCCTTCTTTGATCTAAATCTGATGATAACCACTTCGAAGATCAATCTTGGTGAAATACTTAGATCCAACAAGCACATCCATCATATCATCAAGGCGAGGTATTGGGAACCGATACTTGATTGTAATTTTATTGATCGCTCTGCTATCCGTGCACATTCTCCATGTTCCATCCTTTTTTGGTGTTAATAAAGCTGGTGTTGCACACGGAATCATGCTCTCCCTTACGACCCCCTTTCGCATGAGCTCTGCCACTTTCCTATTCAACTTTGCATGCAATGTCACGTTCATCCTATAAGCCACTTGATTTGGGAGTGAAGACCCTGGAATCAAATCAATGTGGTGTTGAATATCTCTTTTGGGTGGTAATCCATCTGGTAGCTCATCAGGAATAACATCTGAAAATTCTTCTATTAATTTTGATGTTTCTATTGGTATTTGAGCACTTACAAGTTCATCCTTATTTGCAACTAGTGCATAACAAAAACCGGTTGCCTTTGCCTCCTTCACAAATTCCTTTGCAGAAAGCATATTTTCAACCTTCCCCTCTTCTTTAAGAGGTAGCAAAACTATTTTTGTGCCATCCTTCCAAAAAGTATAAGTATTCTTTCCCCCATCATGAATAACTTTTCTATCAAATTGCCATGGTCTTCCTAGCAGCATATGACATGCATCCATAGGGATAACATCACACCAAATCTCATCCTTATAACTGTTCCCAATAGAAAAGCTTATTAAACATCTCTTATCAACAATAACTTCATTACCCTTCTTAAACCATGTAATACGATAAGGGTTAGGATTCTTCTCACAATCAGCACCCCAATTTATAGACCATCTCATTTGAAACCATGTTCTCACAACTACCACCATCAATAATAACATTACATACCTTTCCTCCCGAAGTGCATCTTGTTCTAAAAATATTTATACGTAGCCATGCATACCCCTTGACCTCCGTTCTTGGAGCAAGCATCATCCTCTCGATCATCAGAGTTTCTCCAACATCTGGTGGAATTTCCAGGTCCTGTTCATCTTCTACTTGCTCAGCTTCAACAAGATTTACTCTTGGAGCATCTCCTTGCCTTTTGTCATGTGTATAAGTATGTGGGCATTCAAAATCTCGATGCCCTTATTCACCACATATGTAACAAACAAATGGTCTTCATGGAGCCTCCCATCCTCTATCGCCAACATATCCTCTGCCCCTAGGAAATCCTCTGCCTCTTTGTTGATTTTGGAAATCTTGTCTCGTATCTTCTTGCTTTTCCAATCCATGAGATGATTCTCCCCTACCTTGGCTAAAACCAGCTCATCCCCGAAAGGAAGTTGAGGCCCCCTATTCATTCCAGGTGATCTCCTAAAACTTTGACGATTTTGTTTTCCTCAACCTTTAAGGCTAATTGATAGGCATCCTCCATGCTTTTAATCCTATGTATACTTATCTCATCTTGAATAGAAAATTTTAATCCATTAACATACCTTGCAGCCATTTGTTCCTCAGTTTCTTCATGCTCTACATGAATGGACAACTTATAGAACTCATCTGTGTATTCTTGCATTGTTTGTAAGTTCTGTCTGAGATTCTAAAACCTCATGTAAAGGGTTTGTGCATAATCCACAAGGAGAAAATTATCTTTCATCTTCTTCTCCATCTTACTCCACGTCCTAATTATTTCTTTCCCTTTCTTGACCGCTCTTTCTGTAGGTGATCCCACCATAACATAGCATGACCTTTCAATTTCGTGCATGAAAATTTTACCTTCTTTTCTTCTGACATAGCCTTCCACTTAAAAAAATTTCCCATGCTAGTCAACCAGTTTATCAGCTCCTCTAGGTTTTAGACTACCACCATACTCTGAAACATCAACTCTTATCCCATCATTCTTTCCTTCTAATGCTCGAAGCATCCTTTCTTCAAAAGCTAATGGTGGTGCTTGCGTTTCCTCCTCTTCACAAACTTCTTCTTCATCTCATGTGTCATCTCCACCTTGATTTCATCTCTCTCAGGGTTATCATTGCAGCAAAGTGCAACAACTTGTCTCTATAGATCTTGCATATTTCTATTCATTTGGGAAATACCGCCTCCTCTTCCTGCCATTTAAAAAAAAAAAAACTTTGAACCAGCTTTGATACAAGATAATGTAGCCAAATTAAGAACAAACTAGATATACTGCAAATAATATGAACTGCAAAAGAAATTAGATCTCCTTCTTTGTTATCAAATAATGAATTACAATGTTTCCTAAAAGGAAAACAAGTCCCAACTCGAGTTTCCAAGTAAACTCTAACTAACTATGACTAAATCTACTCTAGGTGGCGAAATTACTATTTTTAGCAGTTTACTAGAACCTACTATTCTTAGTAAGTTTGCATGCTTATTCATACAGAGCACAAATTTCCACACATCTTCTACATCCCTAAATTAGAGGAATTTCCAACTTTCTAACTCATAATGCAATTAATAGACTAAAATTAACTAATGCTCAATAATAGGAAAAAATTGAACTATAACTTAAATCCCAATTTTCGGCCTCAAGATGGTGGATTTTGGGCCCAAAAATGTGTCAAAAAATTGCCCCAAACAGTAGGGAAGGTTTCCACTGCATTCGTCTCATCGAAACACGCGGTTTCAAAAAAAAACGGACTCAAACGGACCCCTGGAGATCAAGTTATGGCCTTGTCAAGTTCCTACTAATTCTGGCACATCAGTAATTATTTTGACATTAAGAAAATTTTGAAGTTAAGTGTATTTCTATATTTTCTTGTTATAGTGTATTCAAATTCACTCACATTGTTAGCCACTTCCCCAGGACACATTAATGTCATAATTTCATGTCTCTTGGCACTAGTACATCATTAAATATTTTTGAACTTGTTTAAGTCATTCCCAAATCTACTCAATAAATATATTTGAATACATTAAATATAAAAGTGCTTATGTTATTGTTGAGTAACACAAGAATTATTTTGACATTAAGAAAATTTTGAAGTTAAGTGTATTTCTATATTTTCTTGTTATAGTGTATTCAAATTCACTCACATTGGTTATATTTAAACATATGCTTATGGCATGATTCCCATTTAATACATAAAAAGTAAAAATCCACAATGTTCTTTTCAACATTAACTTAAACATCTTTTAAATCAAAATGTATTTATTCATTTACTTTGTATTTTGTATTCAAAGCCACTTACATTAGGTTGTATTTAAACACACTTCTTGGGACATGTTTACTCTTAGAATACATAAAAAATGTTTTTATGTGTTATAAAAAAACACAATGTTTTTGAAGATTAAAATAACAATATATTAAAGGTAAGGGCCTTTATTCATTTTCTTGTTTTTATATTCAAAACCACTCACTTTTCTTATATTTAAGCATCTTACTTGGGTCATGTTTCTTGTGATTTTTTTCTCAGACATTTCATGAAAATGTTTTCTTAAAAGGTTTTTATTTACCTATATATTTGAGGAAGGCATATTCCTTACACTTTCACTGGACAAGATACCAAATCTTATTTTGACTACAATCATACAAAACTGTTCATAGTTGTTTGTGTAATGACTTTTATCATTATTTTAAATAACTCATGATTTCAATTTGTGTTATTAAATAGGTTAACACATTCTATTTTCTATTGTAATTTTTTTAAGGAAACTAAACATTTTTAATGCCATGTGATTGCTTGTAGGCTATAATTTCATTTCATGTAATGAGATATTATTTTTCAATGCTACTCATCTAAAGTCAGGACTTTTTTTATTTACTTCTATTGACTATTTTTTATTCTCGATATATGCATAGGGAAACATATATTCTCATGCATATGTGTCGATTCCATGGATTAGGTGGAATATGATCGAGAATGAATTAAAACCCTCGTATAATTTATTAACAAAAAATCTAAGATGTTATTAGTTGCAAATTTATGAGATTAATAATTCCACTCAATTTTATGATTACAAACCATAGGTCTCTAATTTTGGATGCTAAATCTCAAATATAACTCTATTTTTCTACAAAATCTATAGTAGGACTCCATTTTCATGCAAAATCACAATGGAGCTTTGATTTTTTCCATTATATAGTATTAAAACACTATGATTCATATTATTAACATTGCCCATTTTTTTACTATTACAATTGGCTATCCTTTATACACAATGTGCAAGATGGAATGAAAATATATAGATAGCAAGTAATAGCATGGATAAATCCACGGGGTTCATTAGCTAGGAAATATCCTAGCACGTGGGTTCATATTGAGGTAATTAAAATTAATAAAATTAAATTCAATATATCGGTAGACATGAGGGGGTGAAAGAGTTTAATTTATTAATATTTTGAATCATGGGGTAGGTTAGAGAGGTGGGCCAAAGGAAAGGGAGGTTTAATTTTAATATAAAACTAAAACATTTGAACCCTAGTTTTTAATAGTAAATACCTTCAAATTGTAAAGGAGTGGTCATAAATTAAATTATAATCTCTTTTTTGATAAAGAAATCTCAATTAAGAGATTCTTAACCAAGAAATAATAAGATGGTAGAAAACTAGGATTGAGTATGTTTTTCAACACAAATGATATTATTTCACCATCTTAATTATTTGAATAACTATTGATAAATGATTAAAGCTTAACATTTATAAGGTGATTGGTAATAGGTCTTCAATGGATTCAAAATATCTTTCGAGAGGAAATGTATATTAAAAAAAATTGAGTGAGAAATATGATATATTTTTTGTTTAATATATTAGGGTAGAAATAAAAATGGGTAAATAAAATTGTAATTGAAAAATGGGTAAGTAAGGTATATGGAAAAAATAGGGGGTATTTTCATTCTAATAATATAACAGGAGGGGGTATTATCAATTGAATAATTAGAGGTAAAAACTAGAATTAAGGGTATTCTTTAATACCCTTCAAATGCACGTGATATGCCATAATTTTAGTAATTGAACACCCCGTGGATAAATAATATCCCTCCTTGAAGACATCTCCCATTACATCATGTGTTTTTGTGTTTAGTTATGTCATGGGTATCTCTCCAAAAGTTGGTTTTTGTATATCTCTCATTGTGTATCTCTTTTCGTATCTCTCAGCATGTTGAAACTTGTTCCTATGTTGAATCTAGTTAAATGGAATTTCAAATGGTGTTTGTGTCTATCTTGTTATCTTCACTTGGATTGGAATTTTTAATGGATTTGAACATAACTTAAATATGGTTCATAAAAATATTGAATGATAAGCTAACATTAATGCATTCTAGGAAGTGGGTGATGACATGGCCTCTCCGATGACACATCATCATGATGGAAAGGTTCATCCTAATAATGAGATGGCATGGGATGGGAATGTTTTTTATGATGTCCCATAAAGCTTAGAATGGTGAATTTTATATAGATGATGATCCGTCGATGACCTCATAGTCCTCTTGCACATGGGGCAAAAATTATGCTTGGTGTGCGCTCAAGGGTAGGCTGGGCATGTTCATACATGCCACCCAATTGACCATGCTATGCCTAGATGCCCCGAGATCATGTACGGAGTTTTCATTTACTTGTAGAAACTATGAAAAAATTGTCCAATCTAACCTTATTTAATATAATATACTATATTAAAATCTATTTCCGTATGTCAACACATTGCAAATGAGTTTTATTATTAATAATTTATTAAAAAAATAGACGAATTGTCATCCGTCATTTTTGTATTTTTATCCATGTGTGGAGGTAGGGGGATGAGCATGCTAATGTCACCATTTAGAATGCTACAAATCCTCTTTTTTTCTTTACATGTGTGGGATACTTGAATGAGGACAGTGAAGACCTATTTTTGATATTATCCGACCTTATGTCTCAAAGGTGAATAAAGATGTAGCTACTTTCTCACTTACAAGCACCCATCCGGTTGAACAAGTGCAATATATAAATTAATGGATATTAAATGATGTGTTTGAAATCAATGCTAATGTTAACATCTTCATGTATTACTTTCTTAGTTTATTATTCTTGTTGTGGGTTTCAATATTTCCTATAATATTTATAACATTATAAATAAAGACTTTATTGTTTTGCCATCTTTTTTATGTTTATTTTTATTATTTATTATTTACTTCTACTATGTAAATGATATATAATATTTGAAAAAGGAAACACATACATGCCAAAGAATATAAGCCGTGTTATTTTTTTTTACCACTTTTTGTTACACCAAAACTTGATATGTCCCACAATCAAAACTTGACTAAACATCTATAAAATTAATAAACATGTATTTTTAAGAGCTTAACTATGCAAAATTACATTGCATCCATAATTTACCTTATTTTAAAATGTATTTAAAGTATTTTTAAGATTTATGCATTTCTCACTTTAACAAAAATTGGCTAGCAAGTGGGATACTTACAAATATTTATAATTATAATTATAATTGATCATGTTGAAAAAAAATTCCATGTGACATTTATCCTTCTGCACATTGTATCAAGTATTTTCCATTTAAAATATACAATAGTTTTGAAGTTGTATTGTTAAACTCAATTTAATGGTACTATCCTAGTACATCTATTTTTTTATTGAATGAGCTTATTCACAAGTATGAGTGAGGATGCTTTCTTTCACCGCCTTGCTCTATCTTCTTATATGGCTCAATAATCCAATAATTAATATTTTATTTCTTGTGTGTGTGTGTGTGTGTGTGTGTGTGTGTGTGTGTGTGTGTGTGTGTGTGTGTGTGTGGTGTGTGTGTGTGTGTGTGTGTGTGTGTGTGTGTGTGTGTGTGTGTGTGTGTGCGTGTGTGGATGCGTGTGTGCGTGCGTGCGTGCATGCAAGGCGTGCGTGCGTGTGTGCGTGCGTGTGTGTGTGTGTGTCTGTTGTGTGTGTGTGTGTGTGTGTGTGTGTATTGCGTGCGTGCGTGCTAATGCGTGCGTGCGTGAGATATGTCTTTATATGGATTCCAAATCCTCATTAATTCATATTATTAATTGTACATTTATTGGGTTTATGAAGTACCTAAAAAATCATAGTTGTGTTGTAAAGATTACTTAAATGGCCTTATTAATTTAGATAATTGTAGGTATGTTTTTCCCCACTAGAAACACTATATAGTTTGATTATACATACCATATTGATTGATGCATTTACCATACATTATTTTATTATTGTAATTTTCAAACTAATTGCACATAAAAATTTTTCTAAAATGAAGCAAAACCAATGGGACAAACATTTGTTTTTTTTATTATAGGAAAATAGTTTTTATGAAAGGGACTATACCCTTAAACAATAGTGGCTCAGAAGCCGGATGTGCCAATGTGAGTAGAACAAAAAAAGATCCAAAATAATGAGGACAAAGGCAGGAAGATATCCTACCAAAACCAACACCAAAACCCACAACACGTAGCGATTAAACAACAACTAAGCAAAATCAACGTAGATGAAGACTGTTTAATCCTATTTAAGTGCATCGACGTGCACTCCCCACGGAAACTGCAATATGATTTTCTACTTACAGTGCACCAATCCGCATTGTTTCCGTCTTCCACATCTAAAACCACTTCTAGATTACCTTTTAATTTGGGTGAATCAAATTTTGAATTCCGCTCCTCCAAAGTTAAAAATGCCATCATTTCTCCGAACTGACCTTCATCCTTTTGCCACTATTCACGTTAGCATTTAAAAGCAAGTGGTTAGGATCTTTGTTAATGATATTCTGTCGGTTCCCATCCACCATTTTAGGCACAAAATCTATCACGTTTTCCTCTGCCTCGGAGCTAGTTTCCCATCGGAGGATTTGCTATCTTCCTTGTTTGGCGCATCAACTTTTGGATTTTCCCACTCCTCCTCCACCATTTCAGACTGTCTCATGTGGGCAGAGGATGCACCTCCTCGCAGCGCTTGGCAGACCCAGTTTGGACGGGTTAGTCTCATCATCGTTGCAGTCACCTTTGAACAGAGGGCAAGGGATCTCATCGTTGAAACCTTGTAGCTTCCGCTCCTCTTCTCTGTTGCTTCTCCTATCCATTCCTTCCTCTGTCCTTGTTGAACATGTGCATAGTTTGGTGTGAAAGTTAATCTTCCTACATTTGGGACAGACTGCCGTGATCATCGGGAACTATGTTTTACATGAATCGACCGGTGGGGAGGAAAAATTATTTTCTCATGGGGAGAACAGCCCCCACCTCCATGCTAACACATAACCGAGCTCTTATAAGCCTGCTTCTGGCCTTTGTTGTAGGCTCCATGGAGATTAACTCTCCCATTGATGTAGCTATGCCAAGTAGGACTTCGTCCTCTCAAAATTCCACTGGAAGAGCCGGCAGGGAGATCCAAATGGGCAACTCTTTGATCCGAAGAGAAATCCTTGGCTTTCACCACTTCGCACGCGCAGGTAGCCTTTGCCAAACATCTAAGGGGATACATTGAGGGCCTTAACCATCTCTTATTCCTTTGAAAAATTGAAAAGAAGGGCGCTATTGAGAAGGAAATGATATCTACCGAAAAAACCCATTTCCGTCCGCACCACTTACTTACGACCGCATCAATATTGGTCCTACACTCAGAAAGCTCCAATGAGCACAAAAGAAACCTGGATTTTTCCTTCTCAATCATTGATGCTTTGGGACAATAATGCAATGAGCTTTCTCTTCTTCATCCCGGATGGGGAAAGAACAACATTCACTCTAGTGGATTGAGGGAACAACCTGGATGCCCAAGTGCAAGATTCCATCCCCAAGACTCCAGCTTAGACTCATCAAACATTTGTTAGAGCTTTAAAAATAAAAATTTACAAGAGTAATCTTCGTATTCATTTATGTGTGAGTATTTGTGGGCCTACTTGAAGTAAAGGCAATGGATGGTGGAGAGAAGGTGGGGGTTATAGTCATAAATCTTCTTACATAATACTATATAATACTACCCTATATTTTTTCAGTGTTGTATTGTAAAATTCTATTTAAAGTTGTTATCAAAATACATGAAAATTTGTGATTTGTTGTGTTGAAATAAATAATCTTATTCACAAGCTTGATTATTGATGTTTTATTTCTCCAAATTCTTGTCTCCTCCTCCATGGCTTCATAATCAAAAAAATTAATTATTTAATTACATTTAAATATTTACCTTACTAATCCAAGTTAGATATGTATCTTTAGTGCACCTCATTATTCCTTTTACGACTCTATAAGCCTCATTCATTCAAAGTATCAATCCTTTAATTATAGGTCTCACATGGACTACATCAGAATTTATTTTAGTGATATTACAAAACTTAATTGAAATGAAATTATTAAATTAGACAACTATAGGTTTTTCTTCTCCATTAGAAACACATTATAGTTTGATGAAACATGTCAAAGTTGATTGATGGATTTACGTTACATTATTAATGTTTTCATTTTTAACATGAGTTCATATAAAACATATCATGAAGTAAGTGAAATAAGATATATTACACTACTACAGAGGGTATTTTGAGACAATATTAGACATAATACTTAACCAAATCATCTCAAATATAGATGATAAAAAAGTTGTATACTATCTCAAATATTGTCTCAAAGTGGGTGTCTCTAATTATTGTCTCTCTAGAGACAATATAGATTAATACATATTTTGTCTCTAGATACAATATCATTTTTGTCTCCATAGAGACAATACGAATACTAATTTGTTGTCTCTCTAGAGAAAATACTAATTTCATTTTTGGTCTCTCTAGAGATGATACAAATTTAAAGAATGAAAAAACTGAATTTCAAGAATAAATAATAACCAAATATCATCTAGTGCAATCAATGGCTACATATCATCTATGATGTTAGAGTGGGCTGGTAATCAATATTATAAAATTAAAAAAATTTGAGTTGAATCTTGTGCCCACAAATGGGTCTATAAACATTTTATTAATATCAAATAATATAAAATACAAAAGGGTGCCTAAATTTTGTTACCCCTTTACATACAATGGTACACATAGTTATTGATTTAAAACTAGAAATTTCACCCGAAGGTGCAATGGAAATGATGATAGGGGTGGAGAAAAGAGAAGCAAACAACAACAGATGAAAACTGAAAGTTAATGAGTATCATTGTGAACTAGAAATATGTATTGACCGGTAACAATGTTGATATATTGAAATGACATATTATTTTTTCAATGTAACTTCAAAGAGTGGTTTACATTGTTGCATCAATTTTTGATGTATATACATAGTTAGAGAAGCATGAAAGTAAATGACATGCATGTATAGGGGAGAATTCTTGAAACTGTCAAAGGTATGTTTGCAACGAAAAGAAGCATTTGGTAACAAGAGGGATATATTCCCAGTTGAATTGAGGAATCCTACTTTATCAGTTATGACACATGTAATTTGACAAAGGAATATCTTATTTCAGTGAAGGTTCCTTGTTTCCTGCATATACCAACAACTACCAAGTGTTAATAAAATGTCAGAAACACACAATACAAAATTTAGAACAGCTAAAGAAAGGCCTTCCATTGATAAGTAGAGGAAGATGGAAAATTTATTACTGAGCTCAGTGGAAACAATGGTCTATAACATTAGCATCAGTCCCAATTTGCATTGGTTCATCTGCATAATGAGAAAAATGTAGCCATAACTAGCACGTTGCATGTAGCATGAAAGGAAATGATATTTTTAAAAATAAAAGTTGTATATATCTGGTAAGTAAAAAGATAAAAACATTTATCCAACCGTGTACAAAATAATGAGAAAGAGTGCTACCATGGAAGAAGGTCTCTAGATATAAAAACCAAGTAGATTAAATACGATTGTGAACAAGTTAATGTTAGATAAATGGAAATTTAGGAAGACGAGAACAAAAAATACGTTTGTAGGACACATTTCTTGCTTCAACAAAATTTCACTAGATTGTAGAGCTAGAGCCATGATATAATGCATTTTTTTACATGTGCTATAATCACAAGCTCTTTGCATAGGAAAATTGTCAGCATTTTCTCTGCAATGATGGAAATTTCTAGTTGTTATCCAATGTGGATAAGAAAAGTAGCATGTGTTAAATGTTTTTTTGTTACATATATTTCCAGTTTTCCTTGTAATGCATGCTAAATAGAAATAGTGGATGGAAGAAGTAAAGCAAGGCAGAAGAGAAATTCACACCTAAATCGAATCAATCTTAGTTGTTGGGAATATAATAAATAGATATAACACTTGAACATAGTTAGAGGTATTATAGTTTGTAAAACAAATAAAAGTCAATGAAAGCAGTCACGAGGAAATGCTTGGATTTCTTCAATGCCAAATGTGTTGTCACTTTAACATACAACAATAAAGAAAACCAACATGTGTTAAATATATCCCACTTATTGGCTCATTATCTAATGTGTAGATAATAAAACCAACATATGTTGTTTTTAGACATATATTTCAATTTTTCTTTGTAAAGCATGATGAATATAAGTATATGATGGAAGAAGTAAGTAAAGCAAGCGCGAAGAGAAATTTTCACCTAAAATAAAAACAAGCTTGGAGGTTGGGAATAAAATAAACTGATATAACACTTGAATATAGTTAGATGTATCAAAATGTGTAAAACTTATAAAAGTCAATTAAAGAACTTGCGAGGAAATGTTTGTATTTCTTCAATGCCAAATGTGTTGGCACTTTAAACTACAAAAATAAAGAAGAAATAAAGTGATTGTCCGGTAAATATAACACCATCAAACTTGTGGAAGCTAATTTCATGTAAAAATGTGAAGAATCACAATGAAAACATTTGCAAAAGATAAAAAAAGAACAAAAAAGGAAGTGAAAAATAAAAAAATCCTTTTGAACCAATCTCACAAGTTAATATGATTAGAAAGAGGACAAGAAATATTTAAACTAGTGGGTTACAAGCAACATCTTAATTGTTTTTTCATATCTTTATGAAGAGACACACTTAATTTTTTTGAGCACTATCTAAACCACAAGTATGCATTCTTTAAATTATTCTTATGCTTAACAAATGAAATGAATAATCTTATTGCTATTAAAACCTTCTAGTTACATGTTGCAAGCAATATATTATTATTCCTCCTCCTATGTTCCATCACATGTTAAATTTTCTCACCATTGTCACCACTCAATTCAACCACCCTCTCATTAAATGTCATTAAACTCTTAGAACCTGCACATAAAAATATTATATTAATAGAGAAATAAAATTAGGCCATTCCGGGTCTCAAAAATCCATTTCGTTAAATAGGAGAGTTATGAAATAATAAGAGGAAAGAATCTACCAACAAATAAGAATCTTATAGGCTGATTTGAGACATCTAAAATCCTAGGTAACTATGAAAAAAATTATGAGAAATATGAACAATTCATGGCTATTATGAAAATTGACTTCAAATACTTACATTTCATTATATTTCAGATTCAACAAAATTGATTTGTAGGATTGGCACCTAGTGTCAAAGGAAGAGAAAAAAGATAGGAAGATGCAAAGAAAACATATTTACTAATTTGAAAACTCATAATTTTGCATGTGCTTAAATAATACATGATATTTTCCATGTATACAATATCTAATGTAAATCATGAAATGAAATACAAACCCATATTTTGTTTTGTAAGACTCAAATGCAATAAACTATGTCATGTGAGAGAACTAACCTTCAAAACTATGTCAATTTGGTCATGTAATTGTCAATGTAAAGGTAATAGCGATTGACAACTCTTCGACAATATGTACTAATAGATACAAAAGGAAAATGAGTGTACCGTTTAAAAGCATCATTAATAATACTATAACGGAAGGATTTTATCAATAATAGGCCAAGATGATTGTTCGATTCATTTCTCTAGAAGGTAGGTATATTATGGTTCCCATTAAGCATTTGATATTTTAAAACCATTTTTGTAGAAACCTGCTTGTTTTTTTCCCTCATTATATCCCGAATTCCTTGGAATGCTCCATCCTTGATTTTCAAAACCATGCATGCCATCCCCTTCAATATGATGAAAAAAAAGGTAAAGGACACACGTGTCGGTTTTTTTTTGGGCTTGTATGTTGACCAATAAATATGTCACATACAAATTTGTTTCCATCAAGAAATCTAGCAATTGGTGTTGGTCATGATAAGAGTAACTTGATAGGATGATTTATTTGAGCATAGAAATGAGTGGCATAAATATGCTTTGAGTGTTGGAACATGGGAACAAACCTAGGAAGTATTAAGGGAGTAAAATCCAAAGTTTCACTCTTGAAAAATAACTTGAGAAGGAAAGTAATCCTTTTTATGCTATATGTGCACTTTCATGTCTAGATAAGGATGTGGTGACTCTTGTAAGGTTGGCGGTTGTGTTATCATTAATAGTGCAAGTATGTTAGAAAGAGTTAGAGTACCATGCAACAAGATGGAGATTGAGAACCAAGGAGCAAGAAGTTGTTTGTTGAGCAAGAAACCAGTATAGGGAACTTGAAAACCAAGTCAAGAAGACATGTGTAAAGTGATAGATGGAGATGATTCATGCACAATGATAGATGTAATCTCAAGAGAATGAAATGATGGAATAGGAGATTCACACTCGAAAGTATGAAAAGAGGGATAACCATGGCTATCAAGCGCCTCATCGGTGTCGGATAAAGGCTCATAAATGAGAATGTCATTAAGTATTTTATCAATAGGATCATCAACATAATAATATGGAGTATACAAGCTAGTGTGAGATGTATCATGAGAAGAAAAATCAAGTAGAAGAATCACGAGATGGAAACATAGTAGTGAGTTGGCTAGAGGAAGAATCAACATGCACATGTGATCGATGATCAATACCAAACATATAATCAATATGAGAATCTTCTAAAATTTCCTTAGAAAGGTCGAAGGAGGATCACTAGTATCCATATATCATCGTGCATAAGGAGTAAATGATACGGGGTCCTCAACAATGCTAATGCCAATGGGATAATTTTGAAAATGAGTGGGCACATATTGTAAAGGGTTGTTCATTCTGTTCCTGCCCCCTCTCTTTTTCTTCCCTAGGGTTGAAAATGGATGAATCTCCTTTCACGGCTATGTAATGGCACTATCTTGTATCTTTCCCACTAACGATGTCTTGTGTGAACTTTTGGAGCAATAAATTATGTTTTATGATGCATATGTCCATCCTTTGCTTATTTTATTGCCTCTCCTCACCTCTCATCATTACGAGGGTATAATGTCCATATGTTGATGTTTGTTGCGAGTCCTGGAAACTATGTTTGATGGGTTTTGAAGTGGTGTTCTATGTGAAATCTATCTCTGGTCTATAGTGCATCTTGTCCACCATCTCCTCTACTCACCTCTCTCCACTTCAGGTAGCTGAGATTGTGACCAACAATTCCCTTTTCTTGGTGCTATCACCTCATTAGTGTAGAATTTCCCTCTTTATGCACTTTCTCTCTCCCTCTCTCCTTGGCATTTTAGGATAAGTGTAGTTAGACGTCATTTCTGCATTAGGAGTAGTTTAGCATTAGGATCAGGAAGAAGAAGCCAACTTTCTCTAAAGGGCCATCTCAAGTTCGCAAGTCCCACAACTTGAGAGATGGTCCCATGTTGTGCAATCACACCAGATGATTCTGCCTTAGAAAAGAATACTTATAGAAATCATCTGGGGGTGCTATGATTTCACACTAATAGTTTTGGCATGCCCGGTGGGAGAGATCAAAGCTTCCCATTGTATTACGCCCCAAGTGTGAAATCTATTTCTCCATCCCCTAGTCTTCCATCCCATTTTAGTTATTCTACCATTTTCCCTTCCAAACAGTCATCCCCTCCAAACAAACAAGAAGTTCCACCTCCCTCCCCACCACAAACAATTGCAAAGCTGGTTGAACCCTAACCTGCCACTCCTTTTACTTTCCCAAGTCCATGTTGGGAAGATACTCAAGAATCCAGTCAAGGACAACAAGAAGAGGAGCCCAACATAAAAGAAGTAATAGACAATTTGATGAGTGGGGCTGTTAAATTTGGGTTTATAAAGATTCCCTTGAATATCTATATGTTTTGGCTACCTACGGGGGAGATGAATGTTCCTTTAGAGAATGTGTATCGAATACTATGATTTCTCGGTTGTTTGGGAGTGACTATAGGTTATTCCATTGGATGATATGGAGAGGAAGATGCGAGGTGTTAGATGATATTTTTCGGGACACGAGTACCTACCGAGGACCACATCAATTTGGATGATATCCTGAGGTATGGGGTACCACACTTACGAATTTCATTGCCATTATGATTGCTTCATCTATAGCAGTGGAGGGAGGAGATGTAGGCATCTTGTATAAGATGCATGATATATGTTGGTGGAGGGAGGAGGAGGGTACTAGATACGTGTGGGCATGATGTGTGTTGGGCCACCTATATAGAGATCTATAATGATTTACTCACGATGAGAATGGTGGTGGGATAAGAGCCACTACATTATTACATGTATGGGCTTATGAGCATATAGTCATGTTAAGACCAGTTAGAGGTCCATGAGGAGAGTGGGATAGGCCAGATATATATGCAAGGAAGTGGATTAATATTTGTGGGTGTAGGATGGACACAGATACCTACGAGGAACTGATAGATAGGATGGGGCTTGAGGTGGTTACATGGATTCCATACAATTTCTATGGAGGATGTCACAAGGATGTTGTAGAGTTACAGTGTATTTAGAGGACTATGTGGCTAGACGATCGATTCCCGGTATGGACACAATTTTTGAGGTGGAGAGAGTATAACGATAGTTCAACATGGCTCAAGATGTGCCCCCAAAGCCATATATGTGGTTCAGAGCTATTAGAACACCTAGGAGGGAAGGAGCTAGACTAGGGCCAACAACAAAGCGCTAGTACCTCTCGGGCCGGATGAGGTAGACGCAGCATAAATTTGATAGACTCGAAATGATATGGGTTGAACAAAGGAGTATCGAGCATGGTGGATGACACATTGATGGACTTATTGTTTCCATCATTTGCGAGACACGTGTAGTTATTGTAGGGAGAAATAGGAGAGGGGAAGCACATGCACTCAAAAATGTGGCAAAAATTGTAATGGAGCATAAGTATCTATATATAGCTACCTTGTGTTTTAAATCTATGCTATAGAGATAATTATCTAAGTCATTGTGTAATTTTATAAGGAGATGCTTATTAGTCACTAATAGTTGACACACCATCCGTAAATTGACGTAAAATACGCTGATAGATATACTTGGTGGAGGGATACTTGAGGGAGTGGATGATATAGTGGGCGATCATGCCCATTTGTTTGATCCAAAGGGCATAGCAAGATAGCAACATGCACTTTGTATTGCTAGGTGAGAGGGACGAGGCATGTAAGGAGACTCGATGATCCTGAGAGGCGTTGGGTGGTGGTCCCTTAGTGCAAGATGTATTTGCATGATACGTGGTATTAAAACGTCATTACTCATTGAAATATACATAGAAAATCATATTATGTAGGTAAGTGGAGAGGTATCGAGGCCATAAACAATGATGTAGAGTTAATGTTGAGGCATCTAGTTCTAGGGATCTCATAGTACCTAAGAATGATAGTGATGATGAGGTTTGATTGGTATTATTGTATATGATGTAGGGGAGTTTCCCCCATGATGAAATGTTTTTGTATAATGATGACTCTATTTTATATAGATATGGATAGATGGTATTGATATATGATGAGTTTATTTCATTGTGTATTGATGTGGTAATGTGATTGATGATGTGTGATTTGGTGATTAGTGTTGGAATGTATATGATGTTTTTGTATATTGTTAGTATTTATTGATGTAATATTCGTGCGATGATGAAAAATAGAATGTGAAATAGATAATATATATAATGTGAGTGATGAGATAAGATAAATTCTTATTAAATGGGATATATAATGCGTAGTTAGTGTGTTAATAATATCGAAAAGAATATAAAGAGAGATGATGTATGATTATTGAACTAACATGTTGCAATTAATTTGTGTCATGATAATGTAATTATAATATGTTAATGTTATAAATAGGGGAAAAATTAACGATGCCCCCTAGTTTATTATGATTAGGTTCATTTAATGAAGACACCTTAGTAGTCAATAATGAGCCACGGAAATAAAGAGTGCATCATTAGGAAATGATTAGATGCGCTAGATGAACGATGGTGCTTGTGATGAAAGTTTCTTAGAGAAAAATGTCAACTGTTTTTAGAACAATAAGAACAAAAGTGCATCATCGGGAGATAAGGTGATAATGATAAACTACCAAAGACGAGGTGATGTGAAGTGGTGGAAGCATGTGGGATGGAAACAACATGTGAATATGTGCCAAAATGAATGTCATATGGAGCTTCAGTGGTATGCACGAAGGTGGTGGGCTATGGAATCCAATGTGAAGGAGCAACATGATGTGGTGGATAGCGTGAATGCGATGGATGAGATGGATGAAGTGAATGCAATGGATGTGATGATGTAGTGATGTATGGATGTGGTGGAGAGCATGCATGAGTAATGAACTATGGTGGTGGATGTACCATGGCTTGAGCACCAGATCGAGGAGATGAATCAACTATAATATAAACTCTCTGACGAGGTAGAGGAGAGATGGATCACTCAATTAAGTGAAAACCAAAGGAGATGATGCTCTTATCCACTAATTGTTGCAATCTATCATGAAGGGCAAGACAATCATTTTTCCTATGGCCATTTATGGGCTAATAATTACAATAAGGTTGGTCACTCTGACATTTTAGCCTATGTTGTGGATGATGTTGGTTAGATGGTAAGTGAATTATGCTATTTTAAAGTAAGGTAAATAACACATCATGAGGTCTAGCATGATGGGATAAATGCAATGGATCATGCGACATAGATGGAGTGGAATAATCATGTTCTCAGTAGTGGAGTAGGTTCAGCTTGATTACTTTTCTTGTGAGGCACAAGTGGATATTTTGTAGGATGCTTAACCAATTTCAAATTTAGGAGAACTAGATGAGATAATAGAAATGGATGTATGTGGAGGGTTGATGATATTTGATGAAAGAAGAAAATGCTCTAGATCTAGGAATTTGTATCATAGAATAATGAATGACTCGCATGTATCATACTATATTAATTGTTTGAGCATAGGAATCAAACTACGAAAGAAAATGAATTGTTTATCAAGGCCTAAAGGTTGGAATACTAACTGATGCATACACACATTAAATCGTAAGATATAATTCCTAATAGATTCTGAGGATCCCTAATGTAAAGTAGGTATTCAATCATAAGTAACCCTAGGGCCATTGTTAAGGATGAAATGATGGAGGAAAGTGTCCTTCATGTCATAGTAAGTACTAATGGACCCAAAGGGAAGATGCGTGTACCATTACAATGTCTCATCAATAAGACTACATCGAAAGGCCTTAAGCAATAATCTATCATTATAATTAGAGGTAATATCCATGCACTAATGTAGAAGATGAAAATGTGGGTCATCAATACCATCAAAACATGTGAAATTAGGCATGATCATGTCCTTAGGAAATGAAAAATTATGAATCTTCCTAGGAATATGGTTACCATGTAATGAGTTGTTATTAATAGAAGAATAGTAAGCCCTACTTTCTAGAGCTAGAGATAAAATTTGAGATTGTAATTAACCTATGGCATGCATGAGAGAGATTATATCATGTGAAGGAATAGTGGAATATGGAAAAAATGTATTAAGAGGTTGTAATTTTCCATTATGAGTGACCATAGAAAATATAGAGATGACAATAGAGATTTTGCTGCTAAAGGCACACTAGTAGTAGGTGCTGATGAAGATATAGTAGATTATGTAGACGGAATAACCATAATAGTGCTAGGATTAGAATCATAAATATCCCTAATAGGTGAGGTGATCTATGGAGAGACATCTATAAGAGAAGATGAACAAATGGGTGTAGATGATGTAATAAGAGGAGATGAAATGGTAGGAGAATAATAAGTGATAGATGGAGATGATTCATGCATAGTGATAGATGTAATCTTAGGAGAATGAAATGATGAAATAGGAGATTCACACTTAGAAGTATGAAAAGAGGGATAACCATGGCTATCAAGTGCCTCATTAGTGTCAGATAAAGTCTCATAAATGAGAATGTCATTAAGGATGTTATCAATAGGATCATCAACATAATAATATGGAGTATGCAAGCTAGTGTTAGATGTATCATGAGAAGAAAAATCAGAAGTAGAAGAATCACGAGATGGAAACATAGTAGTGAGTTGGCTAGAGGAAGAATCAACATACACATGTGATCGATGATCAATACCAAAGATATAATCAATATGAGAATCTTCTAAAATTTCCTTAGAAAGGTCAGAAGGAGGATCACTAGTATCCATATATCATCATGCATAACGAGTAAAGGATATGGGGTCCACAACAATGCTAATGCCAATGGGAGAATTTTGAAAATGAGTGGGCATATATATTGACCATCTAGAAGTTGTTGTTTGATATGAGATAGAATAGGAGTATGATTACCATAGAGAGCTATGAGCTCAGTGATGGTAGCCTCATCATAGATAGGGTTAACACTAAAATGAGACATGATCAGCGAAGAAGATTGACTATCCTTAGCCATTAGTGTTTGAAGTGGATCCTAGGGGAAAATATTCTAAAGTACGGGTTCACCAAAATGATTAACTAAAAATATGTGTATTATAGATTTAATTTTAATAGTATAGTAATGAAATCACTAGTATAAATTGAAATGTAAATGATATCTAATTAATTTTATATTTAAATGAAATAAGATAATTTCAAATAGGAGGGATAAGGTGCTTTAAGTGAGAATGACTTACCTCACTATAATTTGGGATTGAACAAGACAATGTGTGGATGAAACAAAGTATGATGATACGACCCAAGAAATTATAGTGGATGAAGATTTAACCAAACTTGGGTGCCAAGAAGAGGATTAGGGCGTTTGTGGGTGCCCTATTCACGTAGTGTGGGAACTCTAATTTGTAGAGTAGCTCAAGAATTGGATCTAGAAGTATTGCTAGATCTTTGTAATGTCTCGATATTTGTCACGTGATTGTCACAAAGAATAACTTCACCGATGACATCGTAATCCTATAATGAAGATTCACCTACAAAACCCCATATAAAGCATCAAACTCCTAAAAATAAAGATGCCTATGAAGGGGCTCGAATTGACCTTAGCGAGCACAATGGAGGACTTATAACTAAAAATGTAATACATTCCAGAACCAATGTAGTTTTGTGTTCTTGTGTGCCTAGGTGCCCTACCATCAATGACGCAGTGATTACGGGAAAATGCTACATGTAATGTAAAATGGTAGATGGAATAGAATAGAATTCCCTTTCTTATATAGTGTATGTGATGCAATGATGTGTCCACATGTAGTACCTTACCTTAGTAGATAGCTAGACCTTGGTGGTATATAGTCCACCCATAAGATAGTAAGTAGGTTGTGTTTATATAGGGATTTTGAGACTAATGACCCGACATGCCGACTAGTACCTAAGGGAATGAGAGAGAAAATTACAAAGACCAACCTCGAAAATATAAATTAGACACAAGTATTGTTGGGACTAGGGTGCCTAAAATAAGGAATGATGCACCCATTGGAACCCTAGTTGTACTCTAGGTACCCTAGTCAAATATTAGAAATGAAAAATGACCAAATAATGACACTTGAGACTCCCTAGAAATGACTAGAATTGTGTAAGAAAAATGATGAAGACAACTAAATAAGTTGTTGGTGCTCAATTTGTTCATGCCCTAGTTTTCCCTCAAAATTCTTCAATCTGTGGGCTTTTTGTATTTTCTATTTCCCTGAATGGATGCGTGAAAGGTTTTCTTCATTTATATGCTATTGAAGATCCTTCTCCATGGTCATGGATCACATTTGGGCTTTGTATCATTTCCAAATTCTTTGTCCTTAAAGAAAAATTCAATTTTGGATGTAAATGGTGATTTCTCTGCATTTTACGGTTTGGACGGTGTGTTTTCCCACAAATTATATCTCAAAATCTTCAGTACGTAGTCTCTTTTGATTGGTTGCAGCCCAATGGGTCTTTTTGGTGAAATTTGCCACTTTTGTCTTATTTGTAAAAATACCAAATTGGCCCCATGGCCCCGATAACATCTAATTGGCTAATCAATAAATATGAAGCGGCAGGGAAAAAGTATTACTTTGACCTCGAAGATGGACACGTGGCATTTTTTCAAGTTCAAGTGGGAAGGTGGGTCAATGAAACATTTTGAAGTTTTTTGCCTCTTTGTACGAAGGAGAAAAGTTATAAATTGACCCATAACTCCACTGGGGCCCACATCAAAAGTTAGAAGTGGAGAGGTGGGTCACTGGGGCATTTTGAATATTTTTTCCTTTTTGTGAAAAAGGAGCAAAGTTATAAATTGATCCATAACCCCACAGGGGACAGAGTGATGTCACATGTTGAGTCTACATAAAAAAGGGAAGGTGGGTTAGTGGAACATTTTGAAGTTTTTGCCTCTTTGTACGAGGGAGAAAAGTTATGAAATAACCCGTAACTCCGTTGGGTCTTACATCAAAAGTTACAAGAGGGAAAGTGGGTCGTTGGAGGTAAATTGGAAAATTTTCCTTTTTGTTAAAAAGGATAAAATTGTAGAAATGAGTCACGACTCCATCAAAGGCCTAGATTAAGCCACGTGTCAAGCCCGATTTTCAAAGGCGGAGGGGCGGGAAAAATGTGAAAATTGTGCATTTTCTCCAAAAGTCATAAAATGTAAAAAAACCCTAGGCCCACTTTGAATCAGATTTTTCCACGTGGATGACTCTATTATAAAATTGATAAAGAACAAAATCAACGGTTGTTGTGCATTGCATCTATTTTTCTACCATTTTTGCTCCAAGACTCCTGGAGATGTGAATACACATTGTCTTTCATCATTTTTTGATGAAATTCCTATTATCCCAAATTCATCCCCCTGGCAAATTTGGTTAAGACAACACCGCACATAGAGAAAATATGAAGGGAAAATTTTTCGGACCTACGAGCTCGCATTCGAGAACGAGGCAAATGAAAAAGTCAAAGTTTGAATCTGAGTCAAAGCCAAAGTGGGGAATCAAAGGAAAGATCAAAAGATAAATTGTGGACCCATAGGCCCGATTTTTGTTCCAATATGGCTACCACGTGTCCCATATCAAAAGGGGGACCCATCCTTCAAACTGTTTTCCCACCCATTTGTATAGACTCGGTACAAACTTTGAAGGGGCATATATTTCGACTCAGGGCTTGAAATATTACAAATATGATGCTGTTGGAAAGATCTCGGCCTCACCCATGCCACGGAGGTCTAAAAATTTAATTTTGAGGAGGTTAGGTGAAGAAAAATGGAGGAAATGTCTCCAGGATTTCAATGCAGGATCTTCTTGCCTCAACAACCCGGATCAAATTTGATCTATTTCACTGTTTCCTCTTCTTTCAAGGTGCCGAACCAAGGATCGATGTAGTAAAGATGGATTTGGGGGCATTTTTATTAGAAGCATTAATAGAAATGGTTGAGTTCTAACCTGATTTTCTTGCTTCTATCTCTCTTTCTTCTATCTAATCAAATCTATAAATACAGGGGAAGGATTCATTGTAAAGGGTTGTTCATTCCTGTTCCCTGCCCCCTCTCTTTTTCTTCCCCGGGTTGAAAATGGATGAACCTCCTTTCACAGCTATGTAATGGCATTATCTTGTCTCTTTCCCACTTATGATGTATCTTGTGTGAACTTTTGGAGCAATAAATTATGTTTTATGATGCATTTGTCCATCCTTTGCATATTTTATTACCTCTCCTCACCTCTCATCATTACGAGGTATAATGTGCATATGCTGATGTTTGTTGTAGGTCCCGGAAACTATGTTTAATGGGTTTTGAAGTGGTATTCTATGTGAAATCTATCTTTGGTCTATATTGCATCTTGTCCACCCTCTCCTCTACTCACATGTCTCCACTTCAGGCAGTTGAGATTGTAACCAGCAATTCACTTTTCTTGGTGCTATCTCCTCGTTAGTGTAGAATTTCCCTCTTTATGCACTTTCTCTTTCCATGTCTCCTTGGCATTTTAAGGATAAGTGTAGTTAGATGTCATTGCTTGCATTAGGAGTAGTTTACCATTAGGATTAGGAAGAAGAAGCCAACTTTCTCTAGAGGGCCATCTCAAGTTCGCAAGTCCCACAACTTGAGAGATGGTCCCATGTTGTCTGAATCACACGAGATGATTCCACCTTAGAAAAGAAGACACATAGAAATCATCTAGGGTGCTATGATTTCACAATAATAGTTTTGGCATGCCCAGTGGGAGAGATCAAAGCTTCCCATTGTATGCTGCCCCAAGTGTGAAATCCATTTCTCCATCCCCTAGTCTTCCATCCCATTTTAGTTATTCTACCATTTTCCCTTCCAAAGAGTCATCCCCTCCAACAAACAAGAAGTTCCACCTACCTCCCCACCATAAAAATTTTAAAGATGGTTGAACCCTAACTTGCCACTCCTTTTAATTTCCCAAGTCCATGTTGGGAAGATACTCAAGAATCCAGTCAAGGACAACAAGAAGAGGAGCCCAACATAAAAGAAGTAATAGACAATTTGATGAGTTGGGCTGCTAAATTTGGGTTTACAAAGATTCCCTTGATGGTCAAGCCAATAGAGGAGGTCAAGGTTGAAGAGCCAGTGGTGGTTGAGTTTGAATTTGTAGCAAAGGAGGAGGACCATACGGTTTGAGAGCCCCAAGTGCGGAGAGCCACGAGAAGAACCTTCATTTCTTCCTCCCACTTCATCCCCTTAAAAATCTAATGTTGAAGAAGATTTTGAGATTTCAAACTTCATGTTTGAATATGAGGGGAACCATGGTGAGAAATTTGTAGATTCGAATGACACCATGGAGGAGAGTGAACACATGCGGTAGGATAAAGAGGAAGAAGATTATCTATCTGACTTAGAGGATTGTCTTGATGGAGAGGAGCCCATGGAGATCACATCATTTTCTCCTCCATCATTTGACTTCCAAGAACATGAGTCTACCTCCATGGAGAATAACATCGAAGGATAAAGACCTACATCTCACAACAACCCTCAGGAACCAAGGTTGGAGGATCTTAATCTTCCATGTTCTTCTTCTGAGGAGGAAGGAAACAGTGAAGACCCCATCTCTCCCAAACCATCCACTCAAGAAGGTCCGTAGGAAAACTCCATTCTTGGAGTTGAAATTCAGATTAATAGGCACATCCATCATATCAAACCGTGCCCAATGAGGTACTTGTCTTCATTGGAGCCAAGGGAGAAGCCAAAACCAGTCATCCCTACTCTAGGGCATGAGGATGAGCATCAACTTACTAAGGGTCATCATCAACACCTTGAAAAATCTCTGATGCAAGTCAACTTAAGGAGGTATTTTCCATTAATGTTGATACCTTGATGATTTGGGTGGAGGACCGGCTTATTGTCGATTTTCACTCATCCAACCAACCATGTTCATGCCAAATCAATCGTGCATGGCTACCATTTTTGAGGAAGGGAAACTATTTCTCCTGCCAGTTGCAAGCTTTGTTTGAGCTCCGTTTGCTCTTGGTTAGAGTAGTGTAGGTAGGTTTTTTTTTAGCAAAAGTTATTTTTCACACTCTGCATGCTCCATTTGGACCATGTTTGATTTTCGGTTTATACATAGTTTTGGTGATATTGCTCTTGCAGTGCATTCATTTGGCTTTTGGTGAAGTCCAACTTCAAGTTTGATGGGTTTCGAAAGCTAAGAGGTCAAAATTTCAAATTTTAGATCGAGAATCAACTTATAAGGCTGGACTCCATGCCCAATGGATGTAAAAAAGGCCATTGGTCTCTTCATCTAGCAGGTAGATGTCCCCGTGAGTCACCAAATTGTTATCCCAAATTCACCCCCTAGAAAATTTGGTCAAGACAACCCCGCACATAGAGAAAATATGAAGGGAAAATGTTTTAGACCTACGAGCTCGCATTCCAGAATGAGGCAAAGGTAAAACTCAAAGTTTGAACTGAGTCAAAGCCAAAATGGGGAATCATAGGAAAGAGCAAAAGATAAATTGTGGACCCATAGGCCCAATTTTTGTTTCCAATCTGGGTATGCCTTGTGTCCCATATCAAAAGGTGGACCCATCTTTCAAAATGGTTTCCCACCCATTCATATAGACTCGATACAAACTTAGAAGGGGCATATCTTTCACTCGGGGCTCAAAATATTGTAAATATGATGCCGTTGGAAATATCTCAGCCTAACCCATGCCATGAAGGTCTACAAATGTAATTTTGAGGAGGTTAGGTTTAGAAAAATGGAGGAAACATCTTCATGCTTTCAATTCAAGACCTTCTTACCTAAACAACCGAGATCAGATTTGATCATTTGCCATTTCCTCTTCTTTCAGTTGCAAACCAAGGATCGATGCGAAAAAGACAAATTTGGGGGTAGATTTTATCGAAACATTAATAGCGGTGGTTGAGTTCGACCTTCTTTTCCCACTTCTCTCTCCCTTCTTCTCCAATCAAATCTATAAATAAAGGGGTAGGATTCATTGTAAAGGGTTGTTCATTCTTCTTCCCTACCCCCTCTCTTTTTACTTCCCTAGGGTCGAAAATGGAGTCTCAACCTTCTTTTCATGGATCTGTGATGGCATTATCTTGCCTCTTTCCCACTAACGATGTAATGTGTGAACTTCTAGAGAAATAAATTCTATTTTGTGATGTATCTATCTATCCAAGTTGCTTATTTTATCGTCTCTCCTCACCTCTTGTCATTGTAGGGTATACATGCATATTCTTATGTTTGTTGCAGTCCGGGAGTTGTGTTTAATGGGTTTTGAAGTGGTGTTCTATGTGAAATCTATCTCTGGTATGCGGTGCATCTTTTCCACTCTCTCCTCTACTCACCTCTCTCCACTTTAGGTAGCTGAGATTGTGACCAGCACTTCCCTTTTCTTAGTCTATCACCTCCTTAGTGTAGAATTTCCCTCTTTATGCACTTTATCTCTCCTTGTCTCCTTGGCATTGTTAGGATAGGTGTAGTTAAACGTCATTTCTAAATCGGGAGTAGTTTTGCATTATGATCGGGAAGAAGAAGTCATCTTTCTATGGAGGGCCATCTCAAGTCTGCAAGTCCCACAACTTGAGAGATGGTCCCATGTTGTGTAATCACACCACATGATATTTCCTTAGAAAACTAGACCTATAGAAATCATCTAGGGGTTACGTGATTTCACACTAACGTTTTGGCACGCTCGGTGGGAGATTTCAAAGCACCTTACCACTTCACTTCATCGAGTTCGATGTGCTCTTGGTGAAGTTTTCATCCTTTGGAGGCACTTTCAAGCACATCTGGTGACTCCATCTGGTTAAAACCCCATTCTTTGAGTCACGATAACTTTTCCATCCATTTCCAATCATTTTCATCTATTTTCTTCTTTCATCTCTTTCACTTTCTCCCATTCCATGAGGTTGTGCAATCATGACTTCATTCCCTTCATGGAACTCACATTTACAACAACAACAGATCATTCCACCTCCAATATGCTTTACAACTCCTTCAAATCATCATTATGAGTAGGTTCAGAATCAACATGTCTATCCCTATGAGCAGTAGTGCCAAAATCAGTTTGGCTATGGGGCTTTCCAAGAACAGGGATATGCATGCAATGAAGACAATCAAATGCAAGATGTTGGTCTGCTGGAGAAAATTCAAAAAATGGAGACTGGCATGGTTCAATCAAGGGAAACAACTCAAATGATGGCTTTCAGAATTGTTTACAGGGCACCTTGTCCATGGGAAGGCCCTTTTCCAAGACATTACAACCGTCGAAGAGAGTTAGACTTCATGGTTGAAATGCCGCCCCAACTTGCACAATGGACTGAGGAGATTGATGCCTATGAATTTGGTGTCAGGAAGCCTTGTCAAAGGGTAAATTGTACACCATTATCGGTAATTTTCTATCCACTCCTCAAGAAAACCATCTCGGTTTGAGCTTGATTTCAACCTTCCCATTGTATGCTGCCCCATTGTGAAATTCATTTCTCCTTCCCCTAGTCTTCCATCCCATTTCGGTTCTTCTACCCTTTTACTTTCCAAATAGTCATCCCCTCCAAACAAACAAGAAGTTCCACCTCCTCCCCACCACAACCAATTGCAAAGTTGGTTGAATCTACAACAAATAAAATTTTCCTCCAAAATTTCTATTTCATTAATGTATGTATTAGGAATAGGATGTTGTTAAGTGTAATTAGTAGTAGCTTCCGATAGAAGATAACGGCGCCACGATCACAGGTGCCCAATAATGTGGAGTACGGTAATAGTCAAAGTACAATAGGAATGTTGTAAAAGTAAATATTTGTCGTAAGTGGTCCGGTAATTTTAAAATGTCAAAGTTTGTGTAATTAGATAAGTAGGGTCTACATGATTAGGAATTAGAAATATTATATTGGTAATAAGGACAAGGAGTGAGGTCATAAATATTTTGTGTATTTTATTTGTAAAAAGTCTAAAAATGTGGAACCCATGTAAAATGATAAGGTTTATCTTATCTTAACAGATAAGCTTACATGTACAGATAAGAGTTAAGGTATGGAATATGATTCGTCAGAGTGGATTTCTTATCCTATCTTAGAGATAGGATGGATAAGCCTGGAAGTTCTATAAATAGAGAGGCCACCCCCCTCATTTAGCATAGAAAGAAGTAGTGAGAAATATTGTAGGAAGTGTGCGAAGGAAGCCATCAGTTAAAGGTGTGTTGAAGAAGCCATCAAGAGGTGTAATTGTAAAGTTTCTCCCATAGTCTTGTTGAAGTATCTCATGGGTGAGATTGTAACAGTTTCATGTTAATATTATAATTTATTTTGATATTTCAGATTTGTCGTCATTCCGTATTATCATAGTCATGGTATTCTTGTGTTCGGTTGTTGTTTTGCTTCTAGATTACATCCACCAAACTAAAGGCTGTGCATTAGTAAATAATCATAGCACGAGGAGTTCCCGGTGAAGAATTATCATAGTGCCGGATTGGTGATGACATTTTGGTTCCGTTCGGGACCATTCCTCGTTAATGGATTTTACGGAGAGATGTACTCACTTAGTCAAAAATCAATTGGAGGGTAACCTTGTTTTTACTGTGCATAGTAGTTACCATGGTAAAGTCATTTTTACCGTGAATAGTAGTTACCATGTTAAAGTCATTTTTGCCATGAATAGTAGTTACCTTGGTAAAGTCCTTTTTGCTGGGAATAGTATTTACCGCAGTAACTTCACTTTTTACCGTGAATAGTGTTTACCACAGTAAAATCAGTTTTTACCGCAGTAAGTCAAGTTTTACCATAGTTTACCGTGGTCATTTCTATAGTAATTCCAATTATTTGTGCACATAAGTCTTGTTGATTGTACTTGTGAGTTGGTATTTCACGGTGGTTACTTTTGAAAATGGGAAAGATTCCCATTTTTTCAGCTCAATCTAATGAAGATGCTTCTTCTTTCATTCAAGAATTTAAGCGATCTTGTATTTGTAATGGCCTTATAAGAAGGGAACAATGGACTGAATTTTTTCCTACCTTTTTGGATGGATCAGCACTTAGGTGGTTTGAAACACTAGGAGATAATGTGAAAAATTCATGGGATTTATTAACTGAAAGTTTTCTTGAAGAATTTGGTGAACAACAGAAATATGCAGATCTCATGATCGAGATCACAAAGCTATCCCAAGGAGAGAAGGAGAAGATAAGGGATTATCATGCTCGTGTTCTAGAGCTAAGGAGGAAGCTCGATGCCCGGATCCGGAAGGAAGTACTAGCGGATGGGTTGATGAATGGCGTGGCTAATTTCCTCTGTAAGCACTTCATTCTTGGGATGAAGCCGAGATCGAACAACGAGTGAAGTATGACCGTCATTACCATTGAACAAGCAAAGGAGATTGCAAGAAGGCAAGAAGAAAGCATGGAAGAGGAGCCCAAAGAAATTGTTGCTAAAGTAGAGCCCACACCGGCACCTTTGGTCCCGAATCCACAACCACTCCTGTGAGCACAAATATTTCTCCTAATACATCTCACAGAGTATGAAGATCTGCTCAAAAAGATGGGTCGATTAACGATTAATCTTCTTGAGGAAAGGAATTTAGTTCTCGGGGAGGAGATAGAGGTCCAAAAGAAATATTTCTAAAGTTGTTTGTTATGGTTGTTATAAAAAGTATCATTATAAGTATAATTGTCGAGATAGAGCTTCTACACATCAGTAAAAGAGATAATGATAAAGGAAAAGCACTGTGAATTCTTTTGATGTAGTAGATAAGAGTAGAAATAATGAAGTAGATGTGTTTGTAACAAAAAAAGAAAGAAAGAAAGATAATCAAGATGGAAATGATCCTAAGAAGATGAAAGAAGAAACTAGTAAGAAACATAGGAGAAGAAAGTTGGGTGTGCGGGATTTTCGATTTCACGAGGCAAGGACCATACTCCATCTTGGAAGATCTGTCCAAAAGGCTGCAAATATTACATATGGTCAACTCTTGGCTATGTCTTCGAGAAGAGGCGGGAGTTGCGAGGTGGACTCAATGCTCGAAGAAGGAAGGAGGTTGAGGTCCACTGTTTTGGAGGCGAGGCGAGATCCTATGCTCCATGGTTGAGGTATTATGTAATGGTATTTCAATTCATGATGTCTTAGTTGATGGAGGTGCTGCGATTAATGTAATGACCAAGTCTCCAGTAATGAATATGTTGGGTTTAAAAATTGATCGCCCTTTAACACTTATGTTAAGGTCATTAAATAAGGAAAAACTAAACTAGAAGGTGTAGTTTCAAATGTGGCAATATCTCTGTTATGGGTGTTGTATATGTGGTAGACTTTCGGTGATGAAAAATGGTATGCTGTTTGCGTACCAAATGCTTTGCTTGGGAAGACCATGGCTAAGGATATTTCATGCAAGAAACTCTGGAATGAAGGTTTCATGACACTTGGACGTGGTAGAGAGAGGGTGAAGATAAATGTGATCCCTCGACATCATAAAGCAGAACCTGTGGATTCAAGTGATGAAACTGATGATTGGACATCCTCTGATTACTCTAGCACCAGTGAAGTGGACACTGAAGATGAAGAAAGTGAGGTTGATGTTTCAGTCATGGATATTCTTCCAGTCACACCAACCCAGGACCCCATAAAATTATCTGAAGAAGAAGTTGATGATCGTCTCCAACAAATAAAGATTGGTGATGCTGTGATGGAGAGTGAGAAGGAATCCTACCTCCAGCTCTTTCGAAGGTACATACACCTATTCACTTTTGATTACAAGGAACTCCGCCATAGTATGTTGGGTAGAACATTTTATTGAGTGGTAGATGGTGCTTAAGCCCATAAAGCAAATGCCATATAGAATGAATCCTAATTTTTCAAGGCGTAAAAGAAGAAATAGATAAGTTCTTGATGCTGGGATTCATATTTCTTGTGGAGAATTCGAGAATGGGTTTCTCCCATTGTGATCTCAATAAAAAAGAATGGGAAGCTACGCATTTGTGTTGATTAGAGGAAGCTCAATAAGGAAACAAAAAGGATCATTACCCTCTTCCATTTTCGAGATCGGATCTTGGATGAAGTAGGCGGCAGAGTCTATAGTTTCTTGATGGATATAGCGGCTACAACCAAGTTCGTATAGCAGAGAAAGATCAGCTGAAGACCACGTTCACCACTCCTTGGGGAACGTTTGCTTATAGAGTTATGCCTTTTGGGTTGTGTAATGCTCCAGCAACATTCCAGCGTTTGATGAATAGGGTGTTCGAACCCTACATTGGGACCTTCATCAGAGTATTTCTGGATGATTTTTGCATCTATGGGAGCAAGTTGGACCACCTGCACCAGATGGAGACAACATTTCAAAGGTTAGATGAAGCACAAGCCTCACTAAACCCTACAAAGTGTGTCTTTGGATGTTCTAAAGGTGTTTTGTTAGGGCATGTTGTATCCAGAGATGGTATTGGTACTGATCCTGATAAAGTTTCAAAAATCAAAGATTTACCATTTCCTATGAATAGAAGTAAGTTGAGATCATTTTTAGGCCATGTGGGTTACTATAGAAGGTTCATCAAGAATTTCTCAAAGATTGCACAGCCACTAACCCATTTCTTGAAGAAGGATGTTGCTTATGAACCAGGAAATAAGGCACATGAAGCTTTTGGACAATCAAGGAAGCCTGGTGTCTTCACCTGTTTGAAGAATCCAGTTTGGAGGCGAGCCATTCATTGTGTACACTAATGCCTCGAGATGCAGCACTAGGTAGTACTTTGAGCCAAAAGGATGAAAATGGGAATGAACATCTAATTTACTTTGGGAGACGAGACAAATGACCAGTCTTTGAGGTAAACTATCTTGGTAAGTTGAAAAAGAGGCTCTGTATCATTTTTCTTTGTAAAGAAGTTTAGAAATTACTTGCTAGGGTAGAAATTTATAGTTGTAACGGATCATCAGGCTCTAAAATATATTGTCAATAAGCCTAACCCATCAGGGAGGATAGCAAGATGGATAATTTTGCTACAAGAATTTGAATTTGATATTATAGATAGGCCAGGAAAGAAGCATGTCAATGCAGATGCACTCTCTCGAGCCTATGATGGTTTAGGATCATCTTGTGATGATGATGATTTTCCCGATGCAGCATTGTTCTCCCTTGACACAATCCCTAGTGAATACATAGATATTTGGAATTATCTGAATGAATTCAAGTTTCCTGATGGTGCCAATGCAAAGACTAAGAGAAAGATTACTCGAAGCCGATCGTCCATATTCTATTCTTCATGGAGCATTATTTCGATAGGACACGATGGACCGATCTGACGAGGGCGATTGGGCGTGATCAAGGAAAGGAGCTGCTAGAAGAATTCCACATGGTACATGTGGAGGGCGCTTCTTCTGGACAACTTACAGCAAGAAGGATCTTGGATGCGAGTTATCATTTGGCCAACTTTTTTAAAGATTGTTATAATTATTGTAAGACATGTGATATTTGTCAAACACATGGTAACCGTAAGACTTCATCAGCTCCATTATTTCCTATTCTTCCCCTTGGTCCCTTTGAAAAGTGGGAATAGACATTGTAGGTCCACTTTCAACTACATCACGCCAAAATAAGTATATTGTAGTTGCCACATTATTTAACCAAGTGGGTTGAAGCTAGGCCATTGAAGACAACTTCATGGATGAAGTGGCAAGGTTTATATATGAACGTGTTGTCAGATTTGGTTTTCCATTAGAAATTGTAACGAAGATCAAGGAAGCCACTTCATTAATGAGGTGGTAGAAGGCCTAGTCAATAAATTTTCTATTAAGTACGGGAAGGCAACAACATACAAGCCTTCTTAGCACAAATGGACAGTGGAACGAACAAATTTTGTGTTTGTGTCAAATTCTAGCAAAAGATGCGGCCTTGCAGTACATAAATGGGATAAGAGGATTCATGCAAAGCATTGTGGGCATATAGGGAAACATCAAAGTCAAGCAACGAGGATACTCCCTATTTCATTGGCCTATGGCATTGATCCGATTCTTCTATTGAGTTTGATATTCCCATTTGTGAGAGTTATGAAAAATGAAAGGATGGATGAAAGTGATTCGATAAAGAAAGGTTGGTACATCTTCATTTGCTAGAGAAATGAGGGAAATAGCAAAGGATAAAGCCATAAGAAGAAAATGAAGCGAAAGAATACTTTGATCAAAAGATCCGATGGTCTCCATTTCATGTGAATGGCTTGGTCTATATATGATTCGAAGATACAAAAAAGAAGAGCGGAAAAATTTCTTCCAAAATGGATGGGGCCTACAAAATAGTAGCTATGCATGAAAATGGTACGCATCGACGGAGGAATTGGATGGCACTCCCATTACGAAATGGGTCAACCACGACAAGTTGAATATTTTCAAGCACGAGAATAGTCTACTCAGGGGGCCAGAAGTAGAAGCTAGGAAGGGGAAGATGTCGACACTAAAATTTTCCTCCATAATTTCTATTTCATTAATGTATGTATTAGGAATAGGATGTTGTTAAGTGTATGATCGCCCTTGACACTTATGTTAAGGTCATTAAATAAGGAAAAACTAAACCGAGAAGGTGTAGTTTCAAATGTGGCAATATCTCTTATGGGTGTTGTATGTGTGGTAGACTTTCGGTGATGAAAAATGGTATTGTTGCGTACCCAATCTTTCTTTGGGAAGACCATGGCTAAGGAGAGTTCATGCAGAAACTCTTGGAATGAAGATTTCATGACACTTGGATGTGGTAGAGAGAGGTGAAGATAAACGTGATCCCTCGACATCATAAAGTAGAACTTTGTGGACTCAAGTGATGAAACCAGATGATTGGACATCCTCTGATTACTCTAGTACCAGTGAAGTGGACACTGAAGATGAAGAAAGTGAGGTGGATGTTTCAGTCATGGATATCCTTCCAGTCACACCAACTCATGACCCCATAAAATTATCTGAAGAAGAAGTTGATGATCATCTCCAACAAATAAAGATTGGTGATGTTGTGATGGAGAGTGAGAAGGAATCCTACCTCCAGCTCTTTCGAAGGTACATACACCTATTCACTTTTGATTACAAGGAACTCCGTCAAGTAAGTTGGGTAGAACATTGTATTGAGCTGGTAGATGGTGCTAAGCCTATAAAGCAAATGCCATATAGAATGAATCCTAATTTTTCCAAGACTGTAAAAGAAGAAATAGATAAGTTGCTTGATGCAGGATTCATATTTGCTATGGAGAATTCAGAATGGGTTTCTCCCATTGTGATCTCAATAAAAAAGAATGGGAAGCTACGCATTTGTGTTGATTACAGGAAGCTCAATAAGGCAACAAAGAAGGATCATTACCCTCTTCCATTTTTTAGATCGGATCTTGGGCCAGAAGTAGGCTGGCGAGAGTCTTATAGTTTCTTTGATGGATATAGCGGCTACATAACCAAGTTCGTATAGTAGAGAAAGATCAGTTGAAGACCACGTTCACCACTCCTTGGGAATGTTTGCTTATAGAGTTATGCCTTTTGGGTTGTGTAATCTCCAACAACATTCTAGTGTTTGATGAATAGGGTGTTCGAACCCTACATTGGGACCTTCATCGAGTATTTACGGATGATTTTACATCTATGGGAGCAAGTTGGACCACTGCCAGATGGAGACAACATTTCAAAGGTTAGATGAAGCACAAGCCTCACTAAACCCTACAAAGTGTGTCTTTGGATGTTCTAAAGTCGTTTTGTTAGGGCATGTTGTATCCAGAGATGGTATTGGTGCTAGATCATCCTGATAAAGTTTCAAAATCAAAGATTTACCATTTCCTATGAATAGAAGTAAGTTGAGATCATTTTTAGGCCATGTGGGTTACTATAGAAGGTTCATCAAGAAATTTCTCAAAGATTGCATGACCACTAACCTAGTTCTTGAAGAAGGATGTTGCTTATGAACCAAGAAACAAGGCGCATGAAGCTTTTGGACAAGCGAAGGAAGCCACTAGTGTCTTCACTGTTTTGAATAATCCATTTGGAGCAAGCCATTCATTGTGTACAACGATGCCTCGGATGCGGCACTAGGTAGTACTTTGAGCCAAAAGGATGAAAATGGGAATGAACATCCAATTTACTTTGGGAGCAGACAAATGAGCAGTGCTGAGGTAAACTATACTGTAACTGAAAAAGAGGCTCTGGCTATCATTTTTTCTGTAAAGAAGTTTAGAAATTACTTGTTAGGGCAGAAATTTATAGTTGTAACGGATCATCAGGCTCTAAAATATATTGTCAATAAGCCTAACCCATCAGGGAGGATAACAAGATGGATAATTTTGCTACAAGAATTTGAATTTGATATTATAGATAGGCCAGGAAAGAAGCATGTCAATGCAGATGCACTCTCTCGAGCCTATGATGGTTTAGGATCATCTTGTGATGATGATGATTTTCCCGATGCAGCATTGTTCTCCCTTGACACAATCCCTAGTGAATACATATATATTTGGAATTATATGAATGAATTCAAGTTTCTGATGGTGTCAATGCAAATACTAAGAGAAAGATTACTCAAGCCATCGTCCATATTCTATTCACATGGAGCATTATTTTGAATAGGACTTGATGGACATCTGAGAGGCGATTGGACGTGATCAAGGAAAGGAGCTGCTAGAAGAATTCCACAATGGTACATGTGGAGGGCACTTCTCTGGACAACTTACAGCAAGATGGATCTTGGATGCGAGTTATCAGCCCACTCTTTTTAAATATTGTTATAATTATTGTAAGACATGTGATATTTGTCAAACACATGGTAACCATAAGACTTCATCGGCTCCATTATGTCCTATTCTTCCCTTGGTCCCTTTGAAAAATGGGAATAGACATTGTAGGTCCACTTCCAACTACATCACGTTAAAATAAGTATATTGTAGTTGCCACAGATTATTTAACCAAGTGGGTTGAAGCTAGGCCATTGAAAACAACTTCCATGGATGAAGTGGCAAGGTTCATATATGAACGCATTTGTCACGGATTTGGTTGTCCATTAGAAATTGTAATAGATTAAGGAAGCCACTTCATTAATGAGGTGGTAGAAGCCCTAGTCAATAAGTTTTCTATCAAGCACGGAAAGGCAACAACATACAAGCCAAACACAAATGGACAGGTGGAACGAACAAATTTTGTGTTGTGTCAAATTCTAGCAAAATATGCAGCCTTGCAGTATATAAATGGTATAAAAGGATTCATGCAACATTGTGGGCATATAGGGCAACATCAAAGTCGGCAACAGGATACTCCCCATTTCGGTTGGCCTATGGCATTGATCCAGTTCTTCCTATTGAGTTTGATATTCCCCCTTTGTGAGAGTTATGAAAAATGAAAGGATGGATGAAAGTGATTGAAAAAAGAAAGGTTGGTACATCTTCATTTGCTAGAGGAAATGAGGAAAATAACAAAGGATACAAGCCATAAGAAGAAAATGAAGCGAAGGAATACTTTGATCAAAAGATCCGGTGGTCTCCATTTCATGTGAATGACTTGGTCCTAGTATATGATTCGGATACAAAAAAAAGAAGAGAGAAAAATTTCTTCCAAAATGGATGGGCCCTACAAAATAATAGGCTAATGAAAATGGTATGTACTGAATTGGAGGAATTGGATGGCACTCCCATTACGAAATGGGTCAACCACGACAAGTTGAAGATTTTCCAAGCACGAGAATATTCTACTCCGAGGATGGAGTAGAAGCTAGGAAGGAAGATGTCGACACTAAAATTTTCCTCCAAATTTCTATTTCATTAATGTATGTATTAGGAATAGGATGTTGTTAAGTGTAATTAGTAGTAGCGTTCGATAGAAGATAACGGCGCCATCGATATGGTGCCGCCAATAATGTGTGAGTACGATAACATCAAAGTACAATAGGAATGTTGTAAAAAGTAAATATTTGTCGTAAGTGGTCCGGTAATTTAAAATTTCAAAGTTTGGATAATTAGAGAAGTAGGATCTACATGATTAGGAATTAGAAATATTATATTGGTAATAAGGACAAGGAGTGAGGTCATAAATATTTTGTGTATTTTATTTGTAAAAAGTCTAAAAATGTGGAACCCATGTAAAATGATAAGGTTTATCTTATCTTAACGAGATAAGCTTACATGTACGAGATAAGAGTTAAGGTATGGAATATGATTCGTAAGAGTGGATTTCTTATCCTATCTTAGAGATAGGATGGATAAGCACAGGAAGTTCTATAAATAGAGAGCCACACCCCTTATTTAGCATAGAAAGAAGTAGTGAGAAATATTGTAGGAAGTGTGCGAAGGAAGCCATCGATTTAAGGTGTGTTGAAGAAGCCATGAAGAGGTGTAATTGTAAAGTTTCTCCCATAGTCTTGTTGAAGTATCTCATGGGTGAGATTATGTAATTTCATGTTAATATTATAATTTATTTTGATATTTCAGATTTATCGTCATTCTATCTTATCATAGTCAATGGTATTCTTGTGTTCGGTTGTTGTTTTCTTCCAGTTACATCCACCAAACTAAAGTCATGTGCATTAGTAAATAATCATAGCACGAGGAGTTCGGTGAAGAATTATCATAGTGCCGGATTGGAGATGATGAGAACCCCAACCTGCCACTCATCTTACTTTCCCAAATCCATGTTGGGAAGATACTATAGAATCTAGTCAAGGACAATAACAAGAGGAGCCCAACAAAAAGAAATAACGAGACAATCTTATGAGTTGGGCTGCTAAATTTAGGTTTATAAAGATTCCCTTGTGATGGTCAAGATCCAATAGAGGAGGTCAACGTTGAAGAGTAGTTGGTGGCTGAATTTGAATTTGTAGCGAGAGGAGGAGGACCATACGAGTTTGAGGCCCCAAGTGTAGAGAAAGCCATAGAGGAAACTTCAATTATTCCTCCCACTTCATGCCCTTGAAACTCTAATGTCGAAGAAGAGTTCGATATTTCAAACTTCATGTTTGAAGATGAGGAAACCATGGTGAGAAAATTGTAGATTTTAAGGACACCATGGAGGAGAATTATCTGTATGAATTGGAGGATTGTCTTGAAGGAGAGGAGCCGGAGGAGATCACATCATTTTATCCTCCATCATCTACCTTATAAGAACATGAGTCTCTTATCATGGAGGAGAACATCCAAGGACAACAACATGCATCTCAATACAGCCCTCAGGAACCAAGGTTGGGGGATCTTAATCTTCCATGTTCTTCTTAGGAGGAGGAAAGAAACAACGAAGACCCCATCTCTCCCACACCATCCACTCAAGAAGGTCCGTAGGAAGACTCCATTCTTGGAGTTGAAATTCAGAGTAACAAGAACATTCATTGGATCAAACTATGCCCAATCTGGTACTTGGATTCATTAGAGCCAAGGGAGAAGACAAAACTAGTCATGCCTACTCCAGGGCATGAGGATGAGCATCAATGTACCAAGGGTCATCATCAACACCTCCAAAAGTCTGATGTAAGTTAGCTTAAGGAGGTATTTTCCATTAATGTTGATACCTTGATGATTTGGGTGGAGGACCGGCTTATTACCGGTTTTCACTCATCCAACCAACCATGTTTAGTGCCAAATCGGTTGCATGGTGCCGGTTTGAGGAAGGAAGCTATTTCTCCTGCTAGTTGCGGGATTTGTTTGAGCTACCTTTTCTCTTGGTTAGAGTAGTGTAGGTAAGTTTTTTTTTAGTAGAAGAAGTGCACACTTTGCATGTTCCATTTGGACCATGTATGATTTTTATTTTATACATAGTTTTTGGTGATATTGCTCTTGCACAATGCATTCAGTTGGATTATGGTGAAGTCCAACTTCAAGTTTTAGTGGGTTTCTAAGAGGCTCATAGGTCAAAATTTTAGAGTTCAGATTAGAATCAGTTTATAAGGCTGGACTCCATGCCCAATGGATGTAAAAAAGGCCACTGGTCTCTTCATTTAGTAGGTACATGTCCCCGTGAGTCTCCAAATTGTTATAAAAAATTTACCCCCTAGAAAATTTGGTCAAGACAACCCTACACATAGAGAAAATATGAAGGGAAAATGTTTCAGACCTACGAGCTCGCATTCCAGAATGAGGCAAAGGAAAAATTCAAAGTTTGAACCTAAGTCAAAGCCAAAGTAGGGAATCAGTAAAAGATAAATTACGGACCCGTAGGCCCGATTTTTGTTCCAATCTTGCTACCATGTGTCCCATATCAAAAGGGGGACCCATCTTTCAAACTGTTTTGCCACCCATTCATACGGACTCAATACAACCTTTTAAGGGGCATATCTTTCAACTCAGGCTTGAAATATTACAAATCTGATGTCGTTGGAAAGAACTCAGACTCACCCATGCCACGGAGGTCTGAAACTTTAATTTTGAGGAGGTTAGGTGAAGAAAAATGGAGGAAATGTCTTCAGGATTTCAATGCATGATCTTCTTTCCTCAACAACTAGATCAGATTTGATCTATTTCACCGTTTCCTCTTCCTTCAAGGTGTCGAACCAAAGATCGCTGCGTAGTAAACACAAATTTTGGGGCAAATTTTATCAGAAGCATTAACAATAGTGGTTGAGTTCTGACCTAATTTTCCTACTTCTCTCTCTCTTTCTTCTCTTTGATCAAATCTATAAATACATGGGAAGGATTCATTGTAAAGGGTTGTTCATTCTTCTTCCCCGCCCCCTCTCTTTTTTTTCTTCCCGGGGTCAAAAATGGAGTCTAAACCTCATTTCACAGATTACGTAATGGAATTCTCTTGCCTCTTGCCCACTAATGATGTACTATGTGAACTTACTGAACAATAAATTATGTTTTGTGATGCATTTGTGTATCCTTTGCTTATTTTATTTTCTCTTTTTCCCTTCGGCGTTGCAGGTATCTTGTGCATATTCTGATGTTTGTTGTAGGTCTTGGGAGTTGTGTTTAATGGGTTTTGAAGTGGTGTTCTATGTGAAATCTATCTCTTGTTTATGGTGCATCTTGTCCATCCTCTCCTCTTCTCACCTCTCTCCACTTCAAGTAACTGAGATTGTGACCAACACTTCCCTTTGCTTGGTGCTATCACCTTGTTAGTGTAGGATTTACCTCTTTATGCACTTTCTCTCTCCCTATCTCCTTGGCATTGTTAGGATAGGTGTAGTTAGATGTCATTTCTGCATTAGGAGTAGTTTAGCTTTAGGATTAGGAAGAAGAACTTGACTTTCTTTGGAGGGCCATCTCAAGTCCGTAATTCCCACATCTTGAGAGATGGTCCCATGTTGTCCAATCACACCAGATGATTCTACCTTAGAAAATCAGACTTGTAGAAATCATCTAGGGGTGAAGGGATTTTGTACTAACAATTCCTTGTCATTTTTGTCTGCAAAGTGAAATTGAATGGATTTAGAGCTTAATTTATGAGTCTAAGGAATTTAAATGTTGATATTTTAAAGTTGGAATTGTTTGGGCACTTGCAAAATGTGAATTACTAGAGAAGATGGATGCGAGAGAAAATTTATAGAGGAAAGAATGGGAAAATGATGAAATGATGGAGGTTACATGCACGAAGGATGAAAATGTGCTCCTAGTTAAAATAATGATTGATATATTTCTATGATTCACCTTTTAAACAACTAGCAACTTTTTGTTGCAAACCTTTTACACGCCATTTTTTTGAAATCATGATCAAACATGTAACAAACAAAGGTTTATCGAATATCCTTTTTTGGGGGAAATCTTGGATGTAAATTGAGTGTTAAATTCTTATGAGAATATTTGAGAAATCCCATCTTCTGAGAGACCATCCGAGAAACTCGTTAATCTCTTATGTTTTAGATTTGATCATTTCAAGTTGGTTGCAAGTGTACACCATTGACAAGCTCGATATTTTTCAAGAAACCTTCCCTGTTGATGAATCTAATCAACTTCAAATTAATCTATGTTAATCTTGGGCAAAATTTTGTCTTCTTTTATTTTATAATGTTTTCAAATGGTTGTTTTTGTTTCTTGTTGCAATATTGTGTTAAAATCCTCTGAATGAGACAGATCTCATCCACCTGTAATAGTTTAGTGGCATTTACAATTTCATTACGAGAAGAGATTTCATCCTGTAATGAGATAAACAATTTAAAACCACTTTACTATCATTTTGTTGATAAATATTGTCTGTAAGCCTTTGAGTGTATCTTAGGCGTAAGGAACCAGGGTCTTTAATGTTTAATTGAGCCTTTTAAATCAAGCCTTCGAGTTAAATTCTTGGAGATTGTGTGAAACCGTGCAAATCTGGGCATCCATTGATGCACACCTTTTTGTTGAAGGAATATTTTAGCTATTCTGAATCATTTTAACATTTATTTTTCCAATTTTTGTGAAGGTTCTCAAAGATCTTGGTAAAATCAAGTTTATCCTGCTTAATCTCCCACCAAAAATTATTTAAAAATAATGAATCCTACCTAAACTACCCCTATTTTCCCTGTATGTCCACAAATGAATAAATTCTACTACCAAAATATGCAGAAGCAATCAAGATTCCATAATGTCTTTAGTAACCTTAACCTTATTTAGAAAATATCACCATTCTTTAGAAGTGACAACTTGTGAGAGTTAAATTGTGGTGCATTGATCATATTTTCTCAAGGTTTCCTTTCAAATTCATGCAAAGAAGGATATATTCATTCTCCTTCACCAATAGAGGTTACAAAATGGGTCCTCTCACCTTAGTTGAAAGGCACAACCTAAAGTAGTGAGGATAGATCAAATACTTTTGAAGGTGCTATCCATTTCTCCAACATCTAAGTGACAAAGAGCCAGCTGAATCACCTCCCGGCTACAAAATGACATACATGATGATTTATCTGTCTCTAGGCTTCTTGTTAAATATGTGATGATGCTTAGCTTGTAAAGGAGAATCAATTTGGATACCAACACGAGATCAACATCGTTCTTTGGGATGATGAACAAAGGTGTACACATACCGACCCTGAGTAATGTTTCTTACATGATCTAAGTGAAAATACGTTGTTTAAACATCATCCTTTTTTGAGATCTGTAAGATTTGTGCAAGTTACAAGTTCTGTGTGTAATATTTCTAGTTTTTGTTGGTTTTTGCACTAAGTTTACATCATCAATGTTAAATACGGGTAAAGGAAGGTCAGATATGTGAAGATTTGCATGAATTTAGTGTTGATAGACATTTGACAAATCAATTTTAGTGCATTTTCACAACTAAGGTGAAAATCCTTAGTGGTAACTTCATGTTGAATTAATTTTTGATAAATGTCAGTGTCTTAACTTCTTCAATTGAAATTTATCACTAATATTTGAAAAGTTGGAAGGAAGAAGATATTTCTTCACTAAAGACCCTACCAAAAATTTGTTGCCAAAGTAGAGAAAAGACAAATTCATAAGGAAAAATAGTCTGGGAGATAGTTGGAGATCAAGAATCAAGAAAAGAATTATCTATTGTGAAAAGTGATCAACATGTGGTTGAGGATTACCATTTTTCTTCAAGTGATTTTGAATCAAGTAATATTTATATCGATCTAAATTCTCTAACTGGAGAGGGGCCTTATTTTTTGTCTGATAAGTGTGCTTCTCAGTCTGTCCTTGTATTTTCCAAAGCTGATAGGATCTTCCAGAAACAAAGATTTTAGAGAACATTCATTCTAAGAATCTCATTCATGTGCTACACAGACCCCTCACTCCTCATCATTTTGTATCTCATGAAAATTCACCACCTCAAAAAAAATGACCCTGTCCCCACCCAAACCTCCATTTGTTATTAATACCTTTGGTCCTATAAATTTTAGAGGTATGGATGGATATCCAAATGCTGTGCCCTAAGATGTTAGAAATAGACTTCCTAAATTTCAAGGAAATAATGCTATTACTGGTGATCATCACTTAAAGCTTTTTCAATATGATGGAAGAATTTGAGATTGAATTTGAGGATGTGTATATAAAATTGTTTATTCATACTCTTGAGGAGGATGCACGTGACTGGTATAAGTCTTTGCTAGATAACTCAATAGATTCATGGACAGAAATGAAAAATGCTTTTAGATTGTAATATGGGGATAAGACAAATCCCAGGTTTCTTTTTTCTGAATTTGAAAATATTAAGAAGAATCCTAATGAATATTTTCATGAATTCAATACAAGGTTCAATAAGACCCTGAATAGGCTACCTGTAATCCTGAGGCCAAGTGATGTTTCTTGTTTAATAAAATACTCTAATGCTTTTGACAAAAAGGCTGCCTATTATTTAAGGGACAAAAACCCAAGAACTTTGAGGTAGACCTTTACCATGGCTTCATAGATTGAAGGCATAATTAAAGTAGTTGGTAAGCCTCCTAAGAGGGAAGGTACCAAGCTGATCAACCTAGAGAAGCCTCGATCAAGTAAGTTCATTGATCTAGAAGAGGTTGTAAAAACATTGGCCGGACACATTAAGCAAATAGCCTATAAACTGGCCAGAGTAGAGAAGGGGATTGGGAAAGGTTCCCAAGGTCAGCACAAGCCATGAGATTAGGGCATAAGTTTATAGATATTATCACTCCCGTGGCAACAAAACTAAGGAGGATATAGCGATTCTTGATTATCATATTACAAGGGTTGATATGGGAAAAGTAACAATAGAATGAGCACAACAGATGCCTCGGATGCCATGAATGTGTTGTGCAGAATCGAGGGAAATGAAGGTGAGCCAAGATGAGCTAAAGGATAAAGTTGAATAGTTGATGCAGGTATTGCTCAAGCTCTCAAATCCTTCTTAGTCAACATCATCATCTTCTACCCCTACTCCTATCAGGTTCGATTTCTCATCGGTACCTATGATTGAAAAGATCAACGAGAAGGGGAGAATGGTTGATGAATGGATTCAGAGGCTACTCTTACAAGGAAAATAGGTCATTGATGCCACGGTGAAAGTTTATAAATCCTTAGAGGAGATAAAGAAGGATGGAGAAAAAATGGATGATGAATTTTCACAAGAATTCGGGAACCTCAAGTTAAATTTTGAGGCTCTCAATGTGCTGAAACAAGTTCCATCCCATATCTTGATGGAAGAAGGAATAATTTTGCATGGGGATAAGCATTTCCAGCTAACCAAAGCCATCAGATTCAGGATAAAGATTCTCAGTGAAGCTTGCAGCAAGTTGAGGGAATCTAGAGATCAGTTGGTTGATGCCACCAACGACATAGAAGAGGATCTGTCTAGGATCTTTGCCAAGGTGTTGGATGAAAGATCAAATATTCTACCTGCTGATGATCTCTATAAACAAATCCAAGAATCAATCTAGCACAAACCAACTTCCATCTTCGATCTGACAACCATTGATAAGTTCATAAGGATTGAGAATGTTTTGGAATCACTAAGGAAACTCAATAAGAGATTGAAGAAACTTCCTGGCAATGCAAGTGACACTCAAGAAACTTGCGAGGTTCTAAGTGACTATTCCAGTGCTAGATGAAGCTGAGATGCAGGGCATAATCTAGAAGTTCTAAGAATTTTGAGACAAGTAGGCTTTGCTGGAGGAAGATAAGGACGACAAAAAAATAAGCATAATGTTTCATGTCATTTCCATCTAGAAATTGACATGTCTTTTTCATTTTTGTTTTGTCACATAGGAAGCAAATTTTGACTTGTTCTCCTATGTGAGAGTCAAGCAAAATAGGATTCTTGTTAAATGACTATTTTCTAGGATTTATCCTATTTTCTCTCTTCTCTTTCTATTATAAATAAGGGATGCTTGTGCATTCCAAGAGGAGATTTTTAGAATATTAAGAGCTATTGTGAAGAAGAAGAAAAAAATTGTATTTTCTTTTTAATCATTGAGGAATAGAAACAGGTGTTATTTTGTAAACTTTGTGTTGTGGGATTCATCTATCTTGAGAGATTGTTCTTACATCCAAGATCTTAAGCTATTCTTTATTTAGTGTTCTTGATTATTTTAATCATTTCAAATATTACACTCATTATCTAAAACTCGTATAAGTATTTCTTGATCTGTGTTTGCTTGAAAGAAAATACGTTCCTCTCATTCCCTTCCCACTTTGTTTCATCTATAATAAGTTTCCTTTCTAATCCATTTTATTTGTAAAGCTGTAACATCTCCATCTCATGTTGATATGGATTTAGGGATTTTATCCCAACCCCAATGGTTATAATAGTGTGAATATTGTATATATTATTTCAAGCGTGTTTTAGATCGGTAATAAATAGGCCGCCTCACCTGTCTTTGAGGAGGATTTAATCCCAGTGTGCTTGTGGTTGAACCTCATATTTTGGCCTGAAAAAATATCCAACCAATATTTTTTAGTGACTCTACTAGGGAATACAGATTGATAAGGATAAGCTTATCCTATTGGTGTCTGGTGACTCTGTATTTTCCTTATTTTTGGTAGATCCATTTTCCAGTTCAAGCTAGCTAGAAAAATCTTCACTCGGTCAAGCTGAGCCAGGGGTGAAACTGATCCGTTCTTTGATCACTTCAACAACACAATTTTAGACTTTCCCCCAATAGTGTTGTATCTAGCTGAGCAAGAAGTTATTCACCTATCCGAAGAACTTGAGTTCCTTTAAGAACAAGAAGCTTCTATAATCCACCATGCATTATTATTGTCGATACTTAGATTCCTATGTGCACTTCATTCAGAATAATGGTAACAAAACTTGTGCCTTGGGGTGTGGCTATTAGTCCTCTTTCCCTAACTCCGTCATTACATGATCTACCACATGGATCTTGTAAGAATATTCCTAAGTTCAAATGCGATGGGAAGAACCACCCTGATGAACACATTGCTTCATTCTTTGTTGCATACAACATCCTTGGGGTGGCTCATGATGATATCTCTGTTTGAATTTTTCATTGAAACATTGCATGGTGTGGCAGCAGAATGGTTCTACCATATTCCAAATGCATGCATTACCAACTGGGCTACCATGAGATCCATATTTGAAGCAAGGTTCAAACCAGTTGAAGATTCTCATGACTTGTTAGCATAGCTTACACATATGAAGAAGGAGTCTCATGAGCCCATGTGGGACTTCGTGGAAAAATTCAACAAGCTGATTCAAAGATTCCAATGCTATCCATTCCCACTCTTGAAAATAAAAAGTGTTTCTTCATCAATGCTCAACCCCCTGATGTGAGCTTCTTATTAAGAAGGTCTATTATCCTTGATTTGGCTACTACTCAAGCTACAGACCACTAAAATAGAAGATGATCTCATTCTAGTTGGAAAGATTAGAAGAGAGTCATCTAAGCCTAAAAATCAGAGTTCTTCTCAAATTACTACTAACCCTATGATCTAGAAGATGGCCAACGACTTGATCACTTTGAAGAAGCAAATGTCTCAATAGTGACCAACATTCCTTATCGAGATATTCCTAGATGGAATTTCAACAATACCAATGGTGCTCCCACAAGAGATAGGAATCGGTTGACTGCTGCTCCAACAAGGCTGGCCATTGAAGCTCCTCCTATCAATGCAATAGTGGAAATAGTTGAGGAAGATGAAGAACCAGAAGATCAAGATTCTCACGAAGCTTTTGAAGCTTCAGGATATGTTGATGAGTCTTTTGACGATTCAGTTGATGACTCCAACATTGGGTACTTGGAATACGAGGAAGACCAGTGAACATGATGGTCATTCATTTGCATTCTTCACTCGAGCTCAATCTCAGAACCCTAGAAATCTAGTTGAAGGCTCTAAGGAGAAGGGTAAAGAAGCTCCTGTGGTTATGGCTAAAAGAGGCTCTCCTATCTCAGTGCAAACTGAAAAGGAGACAACTAAAAGGTAAATTATTATTTTAACTCTCTTTCTCCTACCCCCAATACTAGTGCCTCGGCTCAGACCAGTGTAACTAGAACTAAGCCCACCATCATTCCTTCATATACTACTTTCAACATTATTGATCATGCAAAGAAAACTAAAATCCAAATGTCGGAAGCTGAGTACCTTCAGTCAAATCCCAGAAATTTGAGAAACTTGCCAAATTCATTAGAAGTAAGGTTGTTATCCCTTCATCTTCAAAAGGCATGTTACCTAATCCCACTCAGCCTTTACCTCAAAATAATATGACCTTTGTTACTTCTTCAGGAAAGATTGAACCGTTTTATTTTCCTTACTTATAAACGGGTTTAAACTCAACAATTGCATAATCGACTCAGGAGCCTCTGATAACATGATGCCCACAAAATTAGCCCATGCCATTGGACTTACCTTGACTAAATATTATGGATGATGTTACTCCATGGAAATAAAAATAGTCCCCTTGATTGGCCAAATCAAGGATGCACAATTTGCATTTGTCACATTCCCTGAAAAGAGAGTAAAAATGACTATCCTGGTTGTTGATATCCCAACTGCTTATGGTATTCTCTTAGGAAGAGGTTTTTGCAAAGATGTCGAAGGAGAAATCAATATGGACTAGACCAAAGCTAAAATTCTAGTGAATGGAGTTCCTCATGTCCTCCACCTTGAAGCACAAATGAAGTACCTGGTCACTAAATCAGATGACCCCAAAGCTAAAATTTTCTTCAAAGATGCAAGCTTGGGAAATTATTTCATGACATCGGAGGTGCCTTACAGTAGAGTATCAAGGAAGAAGATCCTAATGCTATTTGGACCCTCGAGTTCAATGGGAGTTGTTCAACTACTAGGTTCGGGCACTGGTGTGGTTCTTATATCTCCAGATTTTGAGCTCTTTCCCTTCGCCTTCAAGCTACAGTTTGACAATACTAATAACATGGCTGAATATGAAGCTTTGTTATTAGGATTAAAAATGGCAAGGCAAAAAGGAATCCAAAATCTTAAAGTGTAGGGAGATGCTTGAGTTGATTGTAAATCAAGTAAAGGGGATCTATCAGGAAAAAAATGATTGCCTAAGGTGTTACAAGAACAAGGTTTGGGACAACATAGAATGCTTTGATGATTTTTCCATTAAGGCAGTTTTGAGAGATTACAACGATAAAGTTGATTCTTTAGCCATGTCTGCATCTCTTATCCTTCCTCACCCAAAGTTCAAATAGGACACGTATAACATTGAGATTGTGTATCATCCAAGTGTTCCAGATAATTCAACACATTGACAAGTGTTCAATGATGATCAACAGGTATTGTCTTTTCTTGAGAAAGATGATCATTTTAGCGAGCTTTATTTTGAAGGATCAGAATCATCTTTTTGTGAATCCGTCTCGAATTCATATCAAGATATTGATGGTGAATTCATCCAACTCAAAGGAAATAATATTCTAAAGGGATTAGTTTCTCTGGAAGGTCTATTTGACAAACATGACCATTTTATTTAGGGTGAAAGGCAAGATGAAGGTGATTCCTCGTTAGAAGCATACCAAGTTAATCTGGGCTCTTTTGACCAACCAAGGATGGTAAACATCAGAAAATTTTGTTCTCCCAGAGGAGAAAGGAAGATTCACTTCACTCCTAAAGAGATATATGGACATCTTAGCATGGTCATATGCAGATCTGAAGTCTTTCAAGCCCAAAGATGTGCATCATAACATCCCTTTGAAGTTTTTGTCAAACCCTATAAGCAAAAGCAAAGGAATTACAACCCAAATATCTCAGGGACTATTCTTATAGAAATTCAAAATATGTTAGATGTAAGGATTATCTTTCCAATCCATCATTCTACCTGGGTTGCTAACATCATCCCCATCAAAAAAAAGAATGGTGAGATTTGGATTTGTGTTGATTTCCGAACCTTAATCAGTCTTCATTGAAAGAAAATTACCCATTTCCTATCATGGATCAAGTATTGTAGACTGTCATTGGATCAGAAATGTTATCCATGCTTGATGGATTTTTAGGGTATAATCAGATCGAGGTAGCCACTGAGGATCAACATAAAACAACATTCACCACCCCATGGGGGACCTTTGCTTACAGAGGATGCCTTTTGGTTTGATTAACACTGGAGCCATGTTTCAAAGAGCTATGGACTTAGCTTTTATAGATTTGATGGAAAATTCATAGTTGTATATTTGGATGACTTGACGGTCTTCTCTAAGAAGTGAAGTGATCATTATGATCACCTAGAGCAAGTACTCTTAAGGTGCAGGCGTCATGGGATTTCATTAAATCCTAAAAATTCCATGTTCGGAGTAACAAAGGTAATTTTTGGGTCATATCATGACTAAAGAAGGAACCAAGATCGACCCAGAGTGGGTGAAGGCCATCCAAAGCCTTACCCTACCTACAAGCAAAAAATTGGGGTACATTCCTTTTTGGAAAGGTCAATTTCCTAAGAAGATTTGTACCTGACTTTGCCGATAAAACCAAGGATATCCTTGGGATGATGAAAGGTAAGAATCCATTTCGATGGAGCATTGAAGGGAAGATTTATTTTGAAGAAGTCAAAAGAGAAATTTCTCATTCTCCTATTCTAGTATGCCCAGACTTCAAGAAGGATTTCATCATATATAGCTACACTTCCACACATACCGTATTGACCATCCTGATGTAGCAGAACGAAGAAGGAATCAAATCTCCCATTTCTTTCATGAGATGCCCACTAAAGGAACATGAATTGAAGATGTCACAAATTGAAAATCATGCTTATGCAGTGGTGAGAGCAGTGAAGCATTTCAGGTATTATGTGTTGAGTTCTCACACTCTCGTTCTTGTTCCTGATACTGCAGTTAAGTCCATTTTGACTCAACAAGAGTTGGGTAGTCAACGGGGTAACTGGATAGCCAAAGTCCAAGAATATGACTTGGACATCAGACCTACTAAGTTGGTATGAGGAAGAGGCCTATGCCAATTGATCGCAGAAAACAATTCTGAGACAAAATGCGAAGAAATTGAAGGTACTTCTTCATAATTGCCCATGGTGATTTTTGTAAGCACAACCAATGAATGGTATGTAGATATCACTTTATTTTTAACTTATGGTGAATGTCCCTAAATTTAAGCCAAAAATAAAGAGGACAGTTAAATTAAGGTCCACAAGATACATTCTATGGGATAATGGTATATACAAGAAGGGTATTGATGGTGTATTCCTACGTTGTGTTGATAAGTCTTAGCAGATAAGGTTGCTAGAATCCTTCCACAATATAGCATGCGAGGAATTTCTCTTCCTCTATGAAAACTTACAAGATCTTATGGGATAGGTACTATTGGCCTACTCTCTTTTGACATTCAGCTGAATGGGTGGCTAAGTGTGAAGCTTGTCAACATTTCATTGGCCATTCTAAGTTGGCAGCTCTTCCCTTAAAGCATGTGATAATTGAAGAACTTTTTCTCCAATGGGGAATTGATTTCATTGGAGTAATCAATCCTTCCTCTAGTTTTAGTAATAATTATGTTCTCACCCACAGACTATTTCACCAAGTGGGTGGAAGTGCGCGCAATCAAGCGGGTAACCTCCGAAAGTTGTGTGCACTTTCTTAGGGAGAATATAACTGTTAGATTTGGTGAACCTCACAAGATTGTTGCTGACAATGATAATGCTTCCAATTTATCATCATCATGAGTTGATAGAATTTTACTATGGATTTGGGATTATGTTGGATCATTCATCCAACTTATTACCCCAAGGCAATGGTCAGTTGAATCAAGCAACAAAACCTAGTGACCATAATCGAAAAGTTGGTTGATGAGAATCAGAGGACACGGCACAAATCATTGTATGATGCATTATGGGTAGATTGGATTACTCCTAAGTGAGCTATTGGAATGTCCCCATTCTAGGTGTTGTATGGAATTGATGCTCAAATTCCTATCTCTTATAATTTCCAGCCTTATGGTTGGCTAAAGCAATTGAGGATGAAACTTTTCAAAGTTTCATTGAGAAAAGGATAATGTACCTAGATAGGCTAGAAGAAGAACAAAGAAAGGTGGTAGATCATATTGCAGATTATCGAGCAAAGTAAAAGGATATTTGACAAAAAAATCAAAGCAACGTGATTTCTAGATTAGAGATTTAGTACTTATCAAGGATAAGAGAAGGTAACAGAAAGGGATGCATGACAAGTTTGATTCTTTATGGAAAGGTCCTTTCAAAATCCATCAGGTTGAACGATGAAAATAGTTTTTGTCTATCATATCTTGATGGAGAGTTTCTCACTCTACCTTTCAGTGGCCAACATCTGAAGTTGTTCCATTAGTAATGCAATATGCTCTCTTGCACTGTATTATAATTTATTTTCTATTGTATGTTTACTTTATTCCTTTCTTTTTTTGTTTGTTTGTTTTTGGTTTTTATTCTCTCTGACTCATGTAGCCCAATGGATAGAGCTTTTTGATACATGAGTTCTCTTCCTTTGATGTCTCAAATAAAGTCCCCAACTAGAGCTAGCTGTTATCTCGTTTTAGTGATTCCAGCTAAAAATGAGATAACCATAGGAAAATTTTTGACAAATCTCTTAAAAATTCCCTTTGAAAGAGATTTTCAGGTTTTTGGGTTTTCATTGCATGAAAACATGTTTCTTACATGTTACATGTCTCATGTTTCCCAAAACCTGAAACCCAATTACCTAAGCATTGTGTCGGGTTTTGAAACTTCCAAGCATCGGAACATGCTTTTCCCAATGCATGTTTTATGCCTCATGTTCCCCGAAACCCGAAACCCAATTTCTTAAGCATTTGTCATTTTCGGAACTTCCAAGCATCGGAACATGCTTTACCAAACATGTTTTACATGTTTTTCCCTAAAACCCGAAACCCGAATTGAATAAAATTCTTTGTATCGGGTTTTGGACACTCCAAGCATGATGACATGTCATTAATGTCTAGTTGTTTGGCAGTTGGCACACACGTCAAATGAGGTGTAATTAATGCTAGGTTATTATAAATAGTTATTTTTCCACGTCATTTGTTACCTTATCATTTTTTTGCTATATTGGATTTTGTTGATGCTTCTTCTACCTCCAAACCCAATCGAGCTTCCCGATTGATTTTGCCAGCCATTTTTGATCATTTTTCAAGCTAGTTGAAGGTATTATTCTCTTCTTTCTATTTAGAATATTTTTGGGTTATTTGTGAAGTGTTTTCTTGGGGTTTCCATTTCATTTCCTCCCCCATTTTTGGTTTAGGGTTTAGGTTATTTTCCTTGTTTCTTGTCTTTTTCCCATGTGGGTTCTTGTTTGAAATTTACCCCTAGGTTATTTACTTATTTTTCATAGGTTGTAACTTGTAGATTTAAAAATATTTTGGAATTCCTAAGTGATCACAAGGTGGGAATTTTCATATTCTGACATGTCAGAAACCCAATATACTATTTTTGAGTTTTGCAGGGTGTTTATCATTCCACTCTTTCCACCTCATTTTAGGTTTTTTAGGGTGCTTGACATCCATCAAGATCTACAATATGTGTCGGGAATTACTACCTTCTCGACATCCTCTGGGTTCCGCCATGTTTGTTGTGTTTTCCTACTTGTCCGACACTTCCTCACTTCCGTAGTGTGTCGATTTTCCATTAATGCCTAGCATGCCTTGAATTCCATCATACACTCCATTATGTCAGGTTTTCAAAGGTGTTTTAAAAGTCTCAAAATATGAATAGTGTGGTGGGTTTGTGCACTTGTTCAACAAACTTTCAAGCCCAATTGCTCTTCCAGAAATCATCAAGGAATTTCTTCTTCGATACTCACGTTAGACCCTGGCCAATCTAAGGATAAGTCAGATAGATAAGGAAAGATGAAGTATAAGTATCAAAATATGGAGTCTTCTTCTTACATAAGCTGTAATTATGACATTCGGAATACAAATCTCAGAAATATAGATATGGAGGACTTCTGGAAGAGAATAGAGGATTCTTCTCGAGAATCCTGGATGAAGTGGATAGCAAACAGCGGTCTCCCTCTTGTAGCATGATTTCCAATATCAACTCAATGCCCTGAATTCATCCTGGCTTGTGCTTCCAACTATGACTGAGCCTCCCCGCTATATAAGAAATCAAACAATAGACTCTATAGTGAAATTTGATGGAGGTTACTTTGATCAACTCCTAAAGTTGCTGACTTTGTGGAGTATGTTGATTTAAACCTTAAATCAGCACAAAAGGCCTAGGACAAAGATTAGGAAGACTGCATCAAGCATGTAAACAAGAAGTTCTTGATTAAGGCTAAGCCGACTTTTTTAAGTTTCCCAAGTCGGTCCTAGAAGTGATTTTATTCTTGAAATCAATGATATCATCACCTTCTTTGAGTCGATTGTTGGATTTGGACTCCCAGTCAAAATATTTCCAAGGGTGGATGTACCAAAATGGTCGTCATAAATAAGAATGACCAAGGGATTGATTGGGGTAGCCTAATAAGTGACGAGATAGACTCCCAAATGAAAATAGTCTTGTCTACCTGACAAGTTCTATATGATGTCATATGTCACCTATGTATATCAAAGACTAGGCATGAGAAACTACCCATGGCTAGATGCGAAGGGAAAACAAGAAATGCAGAGCAAATATATCGGTACTTCCCTTAGCTGACAATAAAAGGGTCTGAAGACCAATATAGAAGAGTGAATGATGCCTTATTCTATGAAAACATTTGTAGGTTGGATCCTGATCTGAGGAAAAGAAGGGTTTCTGATGAAGCATGGGCTGAAGTGTCAAAATGGGGTTACATCTTCTTGCAATTCAAGAATTTTACTTATCTTCGGGTGGTAAGGTTCCATGGTAACCCTTTCCATTTGCCTAGGTTTATAGGTGGTAAACTGATCCTTATGGAGTTAGTCGACAATTGTTGGATTTTCACAAATTCCAAAAAGTAGGCACAAAGTCACCGTCTCTTTCCTATTTCCTTTGGAAGGTATACATGTTCTACGGTAGTTAAGGCCAAGAACGTGGTGCATGCATGAGCTTTAGGAAAAATTGAAGAAACATATGAAGCTCGGGAGGGATTTGACATTCGAGGAGTCCTCAAGTCATATGGGAACCTTGTATCTGCATGTGCTCAATGTGGAAGACATATGGGTTGATCTTCTTAGATGAAGTTTCCATCCAAGAAAAGACAATGATCATTCCCTAATTTGAATCTAGCCTGATATATACCCAAAGGCACTTTATGTGGAAAATGAAAGAGTCCTACATACTAGGTATGAACATTGGATGGAGACCAACACTAGGTTCCCAAATTTGGTCATGATTGGTTTGTTGCTGAAAATATTCTATCACCGAAAGAGCTTCCAGACTCAAACTCTTATACATACCAAGGCATGGATCACTTCTTGGGAATGAGTTATAAGGAAAAGAGATTTTCAAAAATAGCCACTTTAGAAGTGGGACCCTCCAAGGAGAGAGGGAAGAGGATAAAAGCCCTACCAAGAGGCATTAAAATTTAAGTTTGTCGAGAGGAAGGAAAAAGCAAAGGAGCCACATCATCTACCACTCCTTCACAATTAGTTGAGGTACTAGATTCAATTCCTCCACTAGAAAAAGGAAAATTCTAAAGAAGAAGCATGAAGACGAGGGTTGGTCAACCTCTTGTTTTCATTTTGTTGATTTCTCATCGAAGTAAGTCTCTTCCATGGTAACCCTTTCCATTTGCCTAGGTTCCTAGGTGGTAAACTGATCCTTATGGAGTTAGTCAGACAATTGTTGGATTTTCACAAATTCCAACAAAGTAGGCATAAAGTCACCATCTCTTTCCCATTTCCATTGGAAGGTATACATGTTCTACAGTGGTTAAGGCCAAGAACGTGGTGCATGAGCTTTAGGAAAAATTGAAGAAACATATGAAGCTCAGGGAGGGATTTGACATCCGAGGAGTCCTCAAGTCATATGGAACCTTGTATCTACATGTGCCCAATGTGGAAGACATCTGGGTTGATCTTTAGGATGAAGTTTCCATCCGAAGAAAAGACAACACTTGAAAAATTAAGACTTGAATCTAGCTGATATCCCCAAAGGCACCATGGGAAAATGAAAGAGTCCTACATACTAGGTATGAACAATTGGATGGAGACCAACACGGATTCCCAACCATTGATTGATTGGTCTCATTGAAAAATATTCTATCACTGAAAGAGCTTCTCAAACTCTTATACATACCAAGGCATGGATCATTTCTTGGGGAATGAGTTATAAGGAAAAGAGCTTTTCAAAAATAGCTACTTTAGAAGTGGGACCCTCCAAGGGAGAGAGGGAAGAGGATAAAAGCCCTACCAAGAGGCAGATAAAATTTAAGTTTTTTAGAAGGGGAGAAAAGCAAGGAGCCACATCATCTACCACTCCTTCACAAAATAGTTGAGGTACTAGATTCACCTCCTCCACTAGAAAAAGGAAAAATTCCTTTAGAAGATGAGGTTGGTCAACCTCTTGTTTCTCCTTTTGTTGATTTCTCATCAGAAGTAAGTCTCTCTCTTGCTTCTCAAGCTTTGACTTTAGAATCTTTACCTCCTCTCTCCCAATCTTCCTCACCTCATATTTCTATGCCACTCTCATTAGCCATGGCCAACATCTTCTAACCTCTCACCTCTTCTACTATACCTAAGATGGCTATAAATATGCCTCCTCCTTCGCACCTTCATTCACTTTGAGAATCTATCCCCACAATCACCACTTTTGCAGTCATCATGAATCCATAAGTAAACCTTCCTCCAGCTATAGATGTAATAATAACACCTCCGATAGGGGAAAATTCTTCCAATATTACCTCAATGGTTAGTTGATCAAACCCCAAGGAAGGGGAAGGTGGTAGTTCCTCTACCAGCTTTCGACTTCAGTTCCCTCAAGGCCTCTCTTGCCAAATTTTCCAAGAAACCAAAAATGGTTTTAAGGGTTTGAGTGGATGCCTCAGGACATAAGTTTGTAGATATTTTCACTCCCGCGGCCAAAAAAACTAAGGAGGATATATCGGTTACTGATTATCAGATTACAAGGGTTGATCTGGGAAAAGTAACAACAGAAGGAGCACAACAAGATGCCCAGGATGCCATAAACGTGTTGTGTGCTAGAAATCAAGGAAATGAAGGTGAGAAAAGATGAGCTAAAGGAGAAAGTTGAATAGTTTATAGAGGTATTTCTCAAGCTATCAAATTTATCTCAATCAACACCATCATCTTCTACCCCTACTCCTATCAGGTTCGATTTCTCATCGGTGCCTATGATTGAAAAGATCAACGAGAAGGGAAGAACGATTGATGAATGGATTCAGAGGCTACTCCTATAAGGAAGAGAGGTCATTGATGACACAGTGGAGGTTTATAAATCCTTGGAGGAGATAAATAAGGATGTGAAAAAATGGATGATGAATTTTCACAGGAAGTCGAACCTCAAGTTAACTTTTGAGGCTCTCAATGCGCTGAAACAGGTTCCATCCCATATCTTGATGGAAGAAGGAATCATTCCACATGGGGATAAGCATTTCCAACTAACCAAAGCCATCAGATTCAAGATAAAGATTCTCAGTGAAGCTTGCAGCAAGTTGAGGGAATCTAGAGATCAGTTGGTTGATGCCACCAATGACATAGAAGAGGAGTTGTCTAGGATCTTCGCCAAGGTGTTGGATGAAAGATCAAATATTCTACCTGCTGATGATCTCTATAAAAAATCAAGAATCAATCCAACATGAACCAACTTCCATCTTTGATCTGAAAATCATTGATAAGTTCATAAGGATTGAGAATGTTTTGGAATCACTAAGGAAACTCAATAAGAGATTGAAGAAACTTCTTGGCAACGCAAGTGACACTCAGGAAACTTGCGAGGTTCTAAGTGACTATTCCAGTGCACCAGATGAAGCTAAGATGTAGGGCATAATCTGGAAGTTCCAAGAATTTTGAGACAAGCAGGCTTCATTGGAGGAAGACAAGGATGACGAAACAAAATAAGCATAATGTTTCATGTCATTTCCATCCAGAGATTGACATGTCTTTTTCATTTTCATTTCATCACATAGGAAGAAAATTTTGACTTGTTCTCCTGTGTGAGAGTCAAGCAAAATAGGATTCTTGTTAAATGACTATTTTCTAGGATTTATCCTATTTTCTCTCTGCTCTTTCTATTATAAATAAGGGATGTTTGTGCATTCCAAAGAGGAATATTTTTAGAATATTAAGAGCTATTGTGAAGAAGAAGAAAACTTTGTATTTTTTTTTAATCATTGAGGAATAGAAACAGTGTTATTTTACAAAATTTGTGTTGTGGGATTCATCTATCTTGAGAGATTGTTCTTACATCCAAGATCTTAAGCTATTATTTGTTTAGTATTCTTGATTATTTTAATCATTTCAAATATTACACTCATTATCTAAAACTCGTATAAGTATTTCTTGATCTATGTTTTCTTGAAAGAAAATACGTTCCTCTCATTCCCTTCCCACTTTGTTTCATCTATAATAGTTTCCTTTCTAACCCATTCTATTTCTAAAGTTGTAACATCTCCATCTCATGTTGATATGGATTTCGGGATTGTATCCCAACCCCAATGGTTAGAATAGTGTGAATATTGTATATATTATTTCTATTGTGTTTTAGATCAGTAATAAACAGGTTGCCTCACCTGTCTTTGAGGAGGGATTTAATCCTGTACTGTGGTTGAACCTCATATTTTGGCCTGAAAAATATCCAACCAAACGAGTCAAATCAAAGTTAGTGTTCCAATTCTTGATTTTCTTAGGATTCCTAAGCACAAGAAGAGAGCATTTGAGTACTTGGGATTGAAAGAAGAAAAGAGTACCTCAAGTAGAAATGTAAACATTGTCAAAACTCCTCCTCCAACCATTGCAGACCTTGAAACACCACCGGTATTGGAGGAGCTTGGAGAAGCACCTAAGGTTTACTTAGTGACATCTTTTCTTGAATCCCAATTAAATGTTCATCCATTTTTACAACTTTGATCATTAAGGACAGATCACACACAATGTATGTTTGATTCCTGAGCATCATACAATGTCATGCCTCTTGAGTTCATGAATGAGTTGGACATCAAAGTGACGAAACATATGGAAGATGCATTTCCATGGACTCTAGAGAGGTTCCCATTGTTGAATGTTTGAAAGGTTTGGCGATGTACACTTGTAGATTATCCGTAAGAACACGAAACTTGATGTCATTGTTAATTACCCCGCCAAATGGGGCATGCTGTTATCAAGAAAGTGGGTTATAAGTGTTGGTGGAAGTGTTCAAATGGATATGTCTTTTACCACCATTCTAATTGAAGGCAGCCTTGTAAAGTCAGTATGGAGAGAAGAAAATGTCGCACCTCATTGAGGATCCAAATAATCCTTCTTATGAATTGTTATATGCTAATGTGGATGCGAGATAAATTTGTTGGGTTTGTTGATGATAGGGAGCACAATATTGATCGGTGAAAATGTCTTGAGAAAGTTGGTTTATCTTGGACCTTGTTATTTGATGGATTCGGTACCAAGTTTGTAAATGGTGTCGACATTGTTTTGATCTCCCAAGCCAAGATGAGTTTTAATTTTATTTCAAACATAACTTTGAATGCACTAATAACATTGCTGAGTATGAAGCATTGTTATTAGGTTTGAGAATTTCTTGGAAGTATTATATTAAAGATATCATTGTCAAAGGATACTTGGAATTGATTGTCAAACAAATTAGAAAACGTATGCTACTAAAAATTAGAGAATGAAACAATACAAGCATGCGGTTTGGGATTTGATTAAAATTTTGAGTCATTTAATATTGTGCATCATGATAGAAAATTCAATGCTTTTGTAGATAGGATTGTAGTATTGGGATCTCGGTTTTATGTTTGTTCAATTTCCCCTAATTGTGAATATAATGTTGAAGTACTAACAAGGCCGTCTATCCCTGACAATGTAAAAAATTGGCAAGTATTTGATGATGATGCCCAGTGAAATGGTTTTTTAGAACAAAGGGGATTTTTTTGATCAGTTTATTGATTAGGATTCAATGGTGTGTGTAGTAGAAGGAAAACAAACTTTTTTGGCAAATACATCATCCAATTGAAAACTAATACCATTCCAAGAGGGCTGGTTGCTCTTGAATCAAACTTTGATAATGCTGATTGCATTATTAATAGACATATAATAGCCTCAAGGGATGTTGAAGAGCATGACCTTAGCACAAAGGAGAAACCAAGGAAGATCTTGTTGGGAAGCAATCTAAGTAAGGAATAAAAATATGTCTATGTCCAATTGTTGAAGAAATATCAGGATTGTTTGGCTTGGTCTTATTCTGAGTTGAAAGCATATAGAGAGGATTTGTTTCAGCATGAAATTACTCTTGAAACAAATGCAAAAACATTTAGAAAAAATCAAATGCTGATTAATCCAATCCTCTCCATGAATATGCAAGAAGAATTGAAGAAGATAAGGGATGGAGGGATTATTTAGTGAACAAGGTATTCTTCTTGGGTTGCAAACTTAGTGCCAGTTAGAAAAAAAATGGTGATATCAGGCTATGCATGGATTTTAGAACTCTGAATAGAGCATCAATGAAAGATAATTATCCTCTGCCAAACATGGAAAATATGCTGCAATTAGTGACTAGATCTGAGTTGCTTTCTACATTGGATGGTTTCTCTGGCTATAATCAAGTTGTTGTAAAGGAATTAGAAAGAATTAAAACTTCCTTTACCACTCCTTGGGGAACATATGTCTATGTTAGAATGCCTTTTGGTCTAATGAATGTTGGAGAAACATTTCAAAGGGAAATGGATGTGGATTTTGCTGGTTACATTAATGATTTCATTGTTGTTTATCAAGATGATGTAACTGTGTTTTCCAGGAAGAGAAATGATCACTTGCAACACTTGGAAAATATGTTGATTAGATGTAGAGAATTTGGCATATCATTGAATCCCAAGAAGTGCCACTTTGGAGTGCAAAAGGCCAAGTTGCTTGGTCACATTGTATCAAAGGATGGTGTCATGATTGATCCCGAAAGGGTAGAGGCTATCAGCAAGGTTCCAATTCCAAGAACCAAGAAGGGAATCCAATCCTTCTTTGGTAAAATCAATTTCATTAGAATATTTGTGATTAAATTTGTTGAGTTGACTCTTCCCATAACTTGCATGTTGAAGAAAGACTAGATTATCAAGTGGGAAGAAGCAGCCATTCAAAATTTTGATGGGATCAAAGAAGCAATAAAGCATGCCCTCTGCTTTGGCAGCCCCAGAAAACAAGAAACCTTTTAAAGTGTTTTCCGTTTCTTCAGAAAAAACCATTGCATCTGTTTTATTATTATAGAAGGATAATGAAGGGGATGAGAGACCAATTTCCTTTTTAGTAAGGTGTTGTAGGGAGCTGAGTTGAAATACACCATCATGGAGAAGCAAGAATTTGCCTTGGTGAAAGAAACAAAAGTTTTCAAACCCTACATCTTATCAGAGATGGAGGTCTCAAGCAAAAGATGCAGATGGGTGAACAAGTTGCAGGAGTATGACATGGATATCCAAACCATGAAATTGGTAAGAGGTTTGGGCCTAGCTAAGCTTATGGCTGAGAGCAACCTGCAAACTATTGAGGTAAATGAAGTAGAAGGAGAAAGGGTGGATGTCCTTGAAAAGTTGGTAAGTTCTGAATGGTACAAAGATATAATATTTTATCTTAGACATCTATGCTGCCCTGAAAATTTGAGTAAAAATCAGAAAAGAGCTCTTAAGTTAGCCTCTCAAAAATATGTCATTACTGATTTTGGGTTAGCTTGGAAGAACCCTGAGGGAGTGCTCTTAAAATGCATTGCTAAAGATGAAGCCCCAAGAATAATTACAGATCTCCATAGAGGATTTTGTGGGGGACATTTTTCTCGAAGGGTTACAACTCATAAAATTTTGAGAGTTATTTACTGGTGGCCCACCCTTGTCAAAGATACAACTCTGTTGGTTAGGAAATGTGAAAGCTACCAGTGTTCTTTTGGAAGAATGAAAGCTTCAAGCTCCCTTCCTTTGTAGCTCAGTGTCGGTTGAAGCTCCTTTCAAACAATGGGGAATGGAATTCATTGGTGAAATTTCATATCCTTCCAATGTTTTTCATAAGTGGATTCTTGTAGCTACGACTACTTCACTAAGTGGGTGGAAGAAATCCCCAATAAGAAAGAAACACACCAAGTTGTCATGGACTTCATGCTGAATCATATCATCTCGCAGATTTGGAGTGTCGAGTTAAAATCGTTTCTTATAATGCCATGAGTTTCAGAGCCAAAACTTTGGTGGTAATGTGCAAATAATATGAGATCAATTTGACATATGTTTCTAACTACAATTCCCAAGGAAATGGACAAGTCCGAGTCTAGTAATAAAAAATTGTTGAAGATCATTAGAAGAACCTTGGAGCTGAACAAAAGGAAGTGGAGTGAGAAACGAAGTTTGTTGTTTGGGCTGATAGAATCACTATCAAAAGAACTACCGGTAAACGACCATTTGAATTGGTATATGAAACTCAAGCTCTACCGCCCCTCCATTTTCAATTGTCTTCATTTCAGTTTGTTCAACATATTAAAGACCAATAAGTTAGTTCATATGATGCTATAATCAATCAAATTATTGAGTTGGATGAAGAGAGAAAGGCATACCATCGGTGGCATGTGAAGTTTAGAGAAAATTTGAAGAAGCTATTTGACAAAAATGTAACACCCGTGAGCTCTCGATTGGGGATCTTGTGCTTTTATGGGATAACATGCACGAAGATAAGGGCAACCATGGTAAATTTGATACATTATGGATGATCCCTTATTCAATTGATATTTGAATTGGTGAAAATACCTTATTCCTAAAATACTTAGATGGGGAACTATTGAATTTCCTATTAATGGAAGGCATTTGAAGCATTTCCTTGATTGATTTCTCAAAATCAAGGTATATATCATTTGTATAGCATATAGTTCTTTGGTTTCTTTCTCGTATTTTGTGTTTTACTCATTCTGTCCTTGGTGACCTGGTTTTTTGGTTTCTCGGTTCATTTTTGGAGGATGGTTGTGGTTGTTCTCGCTTTTACAAGATTTTTCTTCGACTTCGCTTCCCAATGGTCTCGCTATTTGTTCTTATGGAACTCACGGGGAGTTCTCATCCCCGAGTCGAGCCGATGTTGGTGCTCAAATTATTCTCACCTTATTTTTCATTGAATTTCCTCGGTTTGTAAACTCTATCGTGTTTTCTGTCTCCTCGTGTTGGTGTTTAAAGACTCTATCCACCATTTGGTTGCCATTATCAATCCCTTCCTTGGTCGAGGATCACTTAAAAGTCCAGAATTTGTTTTTGTTTCTCTATCCATCTGAAGGAGTCTATAAATTGGGTGTAAAACTCAGGCTACTCCTTTCTTTCCATTTTCTGCAGTCACGTATTGTTGTCCCTGTCATTTTTTTCCCAAATAACTAATCAAAGAATATTGGATGTAGCTTGAGGATCATGTTTGAAACTTATAACGTTTCCAAATTCTTCGTGCTTGATGAAAAAATTCATCTTCGGGCTCGATGGTTGTTTTTCTACATTTTTATGGTTTGTGGGTGAGTTTTCCTGTCAAATTTACATATCTCGCATCATTGGAAACTTGACCCTTTTTGGTTGGATGCGGCTCGGGCACTCGTAAAAATATATGGCTTGCTTCAACCCAAAACTTGTTCATGTGGAGGAATGACGCTCGTTTAAAAATTCACCTTTTGGTTTGACCTTGGAGTTATGTCAAGGGGACACATGGAGGATTCCACTGCTTTTCCCGGACTTAGACAGAATTTTCATGCAATCGGTAAAGTTTTTGGTGGGCCATGGCCATGTGGTGGGCTGGCACTCATTTGAGGATCCGCCTTAGGGTCGCACCTTAACAATTGTGACAGGGGGACAGGTGGAGGCTTCCACTAGCTCCGCTTTGTACTTAAACTTTCCAAAGAAATTTTTTGAAGCTTGGGACATGTGGTGAGCCCACACTCGTTTAGGGTCTTCGCTCTTGGGCACCATCTTGAAGTTATGCCATAAAGACATGTGGAGGTTTCCACTGGGCCCTCCCTTCCCTTAGACTTTCCAAGCAACTTCCTAAAGGGTCTAGGACATGTGGAGGAACCACACATATTATGGGACCGGGCCCCGAGTTTTATTTTAAAGAAGCACTAGGAGGACACTTAGAGGCTTCTGCTCACTTTGCCTTTTTGCTTGGACTTTTCAACGGCTGAAGGAGACTGTCTTGGAACTTAAACACATGGCGCCTTCCGCTGAACCTTCAAATTTTTAATAGAATCTACTGGAATGAGACACATTTTGAGCTCGTGCTTGTTTGGGGTCTTTACTTTTTGGGACCATCTCAAAATGCGTCATTGAGACACGTGGCAGGTGGGGAAATGAAGAAACGAGCTTCGGGGTTATTTAAGGTTTTTCACCTTTTGTAAAAAGGGATAAAATTGTAAGTTGAAGTGCAGCCCCACAAGAAAGTAATGCCAGCATTGAATAGTCAAAAACGGAGGTGCGGGCCCATGGGGAAAATGTGGAACTTTTTCCTTTTTGGAAAATAAGTATAAAGTGAAAAAATGAAGCGCAGTCCATTGGAACCCACATCAGAAGCTAAAGGTGGAAGGGTGGAATTACGGGGAAAATTTGGAAAATTTTCCTTTTTCCAAAAACAAGGTAAAATAGCAGAATCAAGCCATGGTTCCTCTAGGACCCACATTGGGACACGTGTCAATCATGTTTTCTAAGGGCGAGGGGTGGAGAAAAATGTCAAAATTTTACTTTTTCCAAAAGTTATAAAATGTCAAAAGTGCTCCCGTGTCCATTTCTAATCACATTTTGCCACATGGAGGGCTCAGATTAAAAGTTGAAAGGCAAGATCAATGGTAGCTATGCATTTCATTTGATTTTTCTACCATTGAAGCTCCAGGATGTTTGGAGATGCATTTTTGTATCATTCTTCATCAAGTTTTTGGAAAATTTGTGTTGTTTTGGTCTGCAAAGTTCAATTGAATCAATTTGGGAGCTCAATTTGTAGATATGAGGTACTTTTGAAGTGGATTTCTACTCAAGCTCATGCAAAAATGCAAAATGCCAAATTCAGAAGTTGTAGGGTAGAAATTGTAGAGGAAAAAAGGATGAAATGATGAAAGTACAGTGTAAAAGGTGAAAAAGGCATTGCCTTGAGAGCAAAAAGGGATGACCTGTCAAGTCTAGCTATGCAGAGGCTCTGAAAAATGATTAAAAAGGGTATTTCTCACATGACAGAATCAGGGATGATTAAACAGACTCCCAAAAAGTTGTGGCATGGCATTCTAGTCATTACTCGAGGGCCCATGAAATGTGATCGATTCCACAATTGGTCCACCATTGTAAGATTTCGGATCTGAATTTGTTAAACGTTGTTGTCGGAAAAAAATTAGTAACAAGAAAAGGTACCTCGAATATTCTTCTCTTTTGGGGGGAAAATTGAGTAAGCAAAAATGTATAAATGTAATGAGAATACTCTTGCAAATGGTCGATGTTTGAATTCTTGAGAAAAAAATTGAGAAAGTCGTCTTCCCGAGAGACCAAAGCTAAGATTACCTGTGATTTTCGTCTATGTTAGATTTTCTATTGTGTAAAATTGGTTGTATATGTATATCCATTGAAAAGCACCGAGATTGCTCTAGAATATTTCCCCTGATGATGAATCTAAGTAATTTTGGAATTAATTTGTGTTTAATCTCTAGCAATTTTGGGTCTACTTGATTTTCGAATGTCTCGCAAATAGTTTCTTTCATTCCTTTTGCAATATTACACTAATTTTTTATGTGAAATCACACAAGATCTCATCCCCGTGATAGTCTAATGGTATTTGTAATTTCATTTCAATAAGAGCCTTCTTCTCGGATGAGATAAACAAATTTAAAATCAATTCACCGTCATTTTTGATAAAGATTGTCTGTAAGTCTTCAGGTGTACCTTAGGCGTGATTAATCAGAAACTTTAGTGTTTAATTGAGTTTTCAATTTGAGCCTTCATGTTAGAGTCTCAAATATTATGTGAAAACGTGCTGATCTGGGCCTCCATTTAAGCACACCTTCTGGTTGAAGGAACATCTTGACTATTCTGAAGCTTTCTGTTGTGAAGTTGTTCATTATTGTGAAGTCCCTCCAAAGATCCGGTATAATCAACTTTATCCTTCTTCATCTCCCACCAAAATCATTTAAAAACCATTGATCCACCCTGAACTACCCCTGTTTTCCTGTGTATCAACAAAGGAACAAAATCTACTTGCAAAATATGTAAAATGATCGGGATTTCCTAATGTCTTTAGTAACCTTTGCCTTGTATTTAAAATATCTCCATAATCTGGAAGTGACAACTCATGAGAGTCAAATTTGGTGTGTTGATCATATTTTCCCAATGTCTTCTCTATAAAATTTGTGCAAAATAAGGATTTAACAACATTATTCAATAACTAAGGTTACATAATAGGTTCTCTTACCTTGGTTGAAAGGCACTACCTAAAATAGTTAGGATAAAATCACATCCTTTTAAGGTGCTACCCACTTCTTCAAATACTAAGTGCTAAAAAGTCAGATAGATTGCTTCCCCGCTACAAAATGACATACATAATCATCTATCTTCCTCTGAGTGTCTTTTCAAATCCATGATGTTGCTTGGCCTTTGAAGGAGATTAAATCTGGGTAGCAAAGAATAGGCCTACCTAAAAATTGCAGCTTCTAGAGAAGAAGGTTTTAGGACAAGATGGTCCAAAGGAGTAGCATGAAAACTTGATGGTGCATGATTTTTATGAGTTTTCATTGATGTCCATGGAAATTTTATTGAAATTTCATGTAGGTTCATGGTGTTTTGAGGTCACAAGAAGTTGATTGGTCAAAGGGTAGTTTTGGGATCTCAAATATCATTGTCTAGTAAAATGAGCATGAATTGAGCTACATGTGGATTTTTAAGATGATTAAAGTTTTGTTGGAGATTAGATTCAAATATATTTCTAGTTATATATGTATTTCTTCATGATGAGGTCATTTTATAGGGTTTCCAAGTCAATATTTGAGCTGGAAGATCTTTGGAAGTTCAAGATAAATGAATTCCAGTGAAAGTTTGGTATTATTTGAAGAGTTATATGGATTGGTTGTTGCTTCTTATCACTTGAAAAGGGAAGCAGGATGAATTTTTAATCTAATTAATCAATTTTTTAGGTCTTGAATGTATGTATAAATGATTTTGTGAGATAACATTTGGAAACAATGATTTTGACAGTTGATCTCAAGTGAAGGAAAATGTTTATGTGGTTTGAATTAAAGGATGTTTCATGAATTATAACTTTATTATAAGTGTTCTAAAAGTTCTTCAATTTATTGTGATTGGTCACATGTTATGTTTTTATTGAGTAGAAGTGATTTGTTGATCATATGAAGTTTCAAGGGTGTAGGAAACATCTATTTTGAGATTTGTAAAGGGAAGTGAGCCCAAGAAAATGAAATGATTTAATTAGTTGATATTAATTGTGAGCATTTATGAATTTTTAATGATATTTTATTAATATGTAAATGGTTTTGGGTCATGACAAAGTATACATTTAATGTAAGGGAATTTATAAAGAATGTGCCTATGGGGTTTTGAGCCATTTTTGGCATATGTAATGGGGTTTTAGGTAGGCCGATCTAATTGGGTCATACGTAGTTGTTATAATTAATTTTTTTGAAAGATATGTATGGTTCGAAAGTATCATGAGAGAATGACCTCCTTTGTGAAAAGAAGATGAAATGCATATAAAAGTAAAGTTTTAGATCATTTTGAGAGCTAGTCATGCACGAGGGTGTAAAGTGACCTAGAGAAGAGTTGATTATAGGTATGAAGGGATATTTTGATATCTGGTATGATGCATGATAGGTTGAATAATTATTGATATCATGTGTGCAAAATATTATAAGAAAGACAAGTTGAGAAAGAGGAAGAAAGAGCAAGGTTGAAGACCCAAGGTTTGTGAGCTGAAGTTGTGATCTCCATCACAGGTTGTGGTAGAAACAAAATCAAAGATAAAATATCTTCATGTGGTTGAGTTGGTTCTTGGTCAACTTTGGTTGTAGCCTCATTTTGGAGTATGTGATTCACTAAATTAGGGGTTGGTGATCCTTTTGAAGTTTGTGCTTCAATAAATTAATTTTATTTGAGTAATATAAGCATATTTTTAGTGGGTTTTCTTCCCCATGATGGTTTCCCACTTATATATTGTGTCTATGTGCCTCTTCTCATGTGTTATGGTTGTTTTTATGTTTTGTGCACACTAAAAAAATAATGGTTGGATGTATGTGATTGGTTAAATGTTAATGGTTGTTAATATTAATGGTTAATTGAATGAGAAATTTGTAGGACTAATTCACCCCACTCTTAGTCCATTGTGCTTCCAACAATTGGTATCGAGTGGGTCCTTGATAAGTAGGTCTAATAACTTGGAGGAGATCCTACAATCACAATATGGTGAAGCTAATCATGAAAAATAATAAGGAATTGAAATCCATGGCTAAGAAGGATGAAGAAACCATAAAATATCTCAAGATTCAGTTGGAGAAGGCCATTTCAGATCTGAGCACAAAGGAAGAGGAATGTGAAAGACTAAGAAACAAGCCCTGTGAGGTGTGTGTGCATGGAAAATTTGACTTCAAAGAGGTGGTGTTTAATCTACAAGTAGATTTAGAATTCCATAAGATGGAGAACATCATATTGAAGACTGAAATAAAATATTTGACAACTTCTCTTAAGGCCAAGGAAGAAGAATGTGATAAGTTCAAAGAGGAGATTCAAACCCTAAAGATCAAAGAAGTTGAAAAGCCTATTCTTGTAGATCCAACAACTGGTCCTAGTTCCAAAGAAAGTGAATATGATGGTGTTCATGGAAAGAAGGTCTATTCTAGGCCTAATCCTATTAGAAATCCAAATTCAATGAGGTATGCAAAATTTCATGGTTATTGTTATGCTTACAATGGTTATGGTCATAGAGCAAGAGATTGTAGGAAGTTTTTCAATTGTGTGTACCCTTGGAGCAATGGAAAAGAACAAAAAAGTGATCAGTCAAGTGGTAAACATGAGGTTACTTGCTACAAGTGTCATCTAAAGGGTCATGTTGCAAAGTTTTGTTCTCATGACTCATCAAGGAAAGTAAAGAAGGTTGTGTCTCCAAAGGTGAAAGAAGTGTGGATGCCAAAATCAGTCAAAGAAGAATAATTTTCAGTCAAATTCAGTGATCAAAAGGTAGTCAAGGAGAGTTCAAGCTCAACCATGGATGACAAGAGACCTAATCATGCAAACAAGGTCAAGAAGTTTGAGTCAAAGGTTGAAGTGAATCAATCACAAGAATTAGAGAAGTTAAGACATCTTTCAGTTTGGAATACTTCAAGTGTTATAAGGTACGTCATTTTCTTCTCTCATGATTCTTTGAGTTGATTGTCATTGAAAGGTTTTCATTTTTGTAAGTATGTGTCATTCATTGATCTTGAGGTCTATTTGTCATAATATGTGTGTCTCAGTCTGAGTCTATTATCATGAGAGGTATAATTCATATTAATGTGTCCTTAACTTTGGTTTAGAGTCTTATTTCCTTTAAAGGGTGTCTCCAAGGGTGAGATGGGTCCTTAGTACAAATTCTAGGACCATTGTAGACACCTAAAATTGCTATCTATGCCTTCATTCGCTGCGTGCACATATTTAATTGTTAATTTAATTTATCCCTCCACATTTAATAAAATGTCAACATAAGTCTTATTAATTAATTAATTCCCATTAATTAATTAATTAATCATTTAAATTCTCATTGCCCTAACCAACCTTCTAATTAGGATGATTTTATCCTACACATAAATCCCCTTTCTTTTCTAGCTTTTATCCTATCTATTTTTATGCCCTAACTACGCATATCTCATCCCATGCCTTCCTAATGATTTAAAACACTTTCCTACTATTTAAAAATATCAAATACTAACCAAAATAAAAATCATGCCCATTGGGAAAAATTTCCCCATAGTCGGAAATGACCTAGCCATGTCACCATCGACCCCCTATAAACCGAGTGTCTCTACATTACATGTGAAGAAATCATATGCATGAAATTATCATCCTTCCTCATGCTTGAGTAGTTCTGAGACATCCACAGACCTCTTAGACATCCCTTCAAAGTGTGTTTGCATCACTCATGATCATCGTTCATGAGATATTCTCATCATTATCATATTTCTTTCCGTATCTTTATCATATTATCATATATGCTTTGTTTCTAACATCTTGCATGTGTATATCAGCTCCAAAACACTTAGCATGCTTCTCCTACATCCCTTTTTTCTTACATGTTGGCATTTTCATCTTTTCATCCTCATCTTTATACCTTTCTAATATAGTCACTTCCGATCCCCCATGGTCGATGTCGACCAGGGCCTTGTCTATCTAGTAATCTATCCAAATTATCCTTTCCTATCCTTTACTTAATTTCCTTGCCTTTGGTTATCTTATGTGGATTATTTTATAGCAATTAGATGCCCTCATTAGTTTCCAGATCACTCTTAGACCTTGCAGATTTGCATATTTCATCTATATATTTAGATCCATCCTCCCAAGTTATCATCAACCTTCTTGTGCATAGTCTGGGTCACTATCGACCTAAACTAGGTAACACTTAATTTGTAGTTATTACAATCTAACCAGCTTTAGTTCAATTTCTATCATTTTTCAAATTTAGTAATATTTTTATTTTTGCATGCTACTTGCACTTTTTATTTCACTTTATCTAAACAAATGGGGTTTACATACACCAAGAAAGTCAAAATATTCTTGTCTCCACTAAATTGGGAAGCCCCCACATTTGTCTATCTAATCAATATCATTTTCAGTATCTTTACAGGTCTATCAGTAGAAACAACCAATCACCCATCATCATTTTGTGCTCGTATCCACCTCGGAGGTAACATAAACCCTCCATCATTTTTGAGTTGCTAATTTCTTTAGTAGCTAGTGTATTAACTTAATTATGAACAAGAAATTTGGACAACATTCCTAGCATGCCCGATGTGACCACCCTTTAGGTTATTTCTTGCATTTATTACTTTATTATTTTCTTTTGTCTTCCACTAACACTATAGCGTGAGGCTCCACTTTATTGTTTGTTTGTGTTGGGTTTGTGGCTTGATCGCTCATCACTCAAGAAGTGCAGATAAATAGGAAATGTATTATCTAGGCATTCCTTGATTTTTCCATATTTTCTCCTTTTTGTATTGTAATTTCTCATTCTTTTTTGTGCCCTCATCGAATATCATAATTTTTTTGGCTTAAAAATAACATTATTGCATCTTGCTAGGTCACATAGATTAAATAGGGGTTTAATCTTATGCATCCCACACTTCATCACACACAACCTTAAACCTATAAAATCAACTAACACATCAAAACACTTCCTTTTCCCGATAGACTGATTAGGATTTGATAGCTCAAAAGGAAGCTACTTTAGACATTTCCCAACCATAACTTACCTGAGACCAAACATAGTTCACCTTCTTCTAGGTCCTTTGATACCCATCCCCTCTTTTCACACTTTCTTAATCAAAACATAAAAAGGAATTGTTTTATTGTTTTGTTTGTTTAATAATAGAGCAAAAATTTTGCTATAACAACTCTCAAAGCATCCACCATGACCCCATCCATACCATTGGTTGCTTCTAGGTCTTCCTCTATCCCCATCTATGACTATCCTCACACAGGCCCTCTACTTCTCAATCACATCAATATGTAGCCCATGTTTAATTGCCATCACCTTACACCATTCCTTCTTCTTCCCCACCATATTTGTCCCCATCACCTCATGCCTTTCCTGGGTCATCCGACATCACCATACCCACTTCACTTATGGATATTCCCCACGATAACCCCATCCATCACTTCCTCCTCTCGTAGATATCAATTAGCATATCCTGTTTCATGTTTTTAAATTTCCCCTTCTCCTAGCATACCTTCCTCACTTAGGGTCATCCCTTTCGAGCCTCTTATATCATATCTTCCCGTTATTTTACCATCCCTATCATCTTACCATGACCTTACTTATCACCATGCTCCTACATCCCCCAAGAAATCCCATCTTCATCACGTGACATCTTCAGAAAACCATTTCCTAATCCCCCACCAACAAGTTCATCTTCACCTTCTACATCACATCAATTTAACCCATTCTCAATCAACACCATACATTAGGTTCCTCCCTCCACATCTATTTTCCCCACTTCCTCATCTATTCCCATCCTAGATATTGTGCCCTTGGCCCCTTTGAACATTATTCCTATGTCCACCATATCCATAGTTACCCTATCTACCTCCCTTACTTTTATTGTTTCTTTTACGTCAACATCCAGGTCCACTCTTACCACATCTGCATTAGCCTTAGTTGCACCTACCTCTACATCCACACATATCACCACACTTACATTGACATCATTATCAAATATTTCTCTACCCATGCCCATATCACCTGACACTGTATCTACCCCGACATCTCTACCACCTATCTCCTCGCTTATGACCACCTCACTTACATCATCTCCCCCATCAACACCTAGTGTCTAGAAATCTACCATTCCCACATCCAAATATACTATCACACTCAAAATATCTCCTCAATTCACCTTTATGCATCTTGATACACCCAAAATAAACATAGTTGACACTCATTCCTCTTCCATCCCTACCCCAACCCATCCGCCATCTACACAATCTCACATAGACCTCATTAACCGCATCATCTAAAACCTCTCATTCTTTCCACACCCACATCTATCTCATATCCCATAGTGAATTCTAATCCTCCATATACATATATTCCACCTTTCTTGTTCATACCATCTTTAGAATCTATATTGGTTCCACTTTTCGTGCTTTTTCCCGCACCTACCGCATCAATTATCGTGACCACATCCCCATTATCTCCTTCTTGATCTGCACCAGCTATGTCATTTGAGCAATATTGGAGAGCACTTTAACTCATAGCCACCATATGTGATCCTCCCATTTCATCCATGCAACCTGATATTCCTACATCGAACCAATCCCCATCCTCCTTGGAACAAATCATGCCAAAATTACTCCTACCATTCACCACAATATCACCTTCTGATCCACCTGTCAAAATCATTGTCATCCCTGCTAAGGGCACTCCTCAACCATCCAAATCCAAAAACCTTGGAATCCTTCCACAGCAATCCCTTGAGCATCCTCATAAGAAAACTAACATTCCTCCAATCAAGACCAAATCTACATCCTCTATCTTGGGGCCACATCCATATATCTTAGGACCCCTTCTCCATCATAACTAGCTAACCAAATTAAATCCAAATAGTTTGATTCCCTCCTTAGATGAGATCCTTCCTCGAGAACACCTCCATATACCAATCACACCAAGCCTAAATCATCCACCATTTCCTCTTCTTCTAGACCACCCAGATCCCAAAGTATCCCACCTTCATCTTCTACATCCATAATGTCTCACATGACCTCTCCTGGTCCATACATCGAATCATATGTAGAGGTCCTCCAAAATTTTCTTCATACTTATGCCATCACACTCCCTCCCATCTGACCCTTTGATCCAAGTCATTCAAAGCCATCATGGGTCAAATCTTGCCGTATCTACGCCTATCATCATACTCCCGGTCATGACACAATGAAATTTAAAACTCTTCAAAATATCATCCATGATGTTATTGAGTGAGAGGACCTCCTTGGCTAGTCTCATTGTCCATTTACTATTTCGTCCATAGCTCATCCATCTCCTTTTACCGTATCCCCATCTATTTAGCCTCCTAGGTCTCGTCACCCATCCACATCATCTCTTATCATTCCTCCTAACAAGGGTCCTTCCTTGTTCATCGATACTATTTACTTGGTTGCACCACCTTCATGATTTATTATTATTGACATCTGATCCATTCATCACTTGGGAGTATAATCCCCTCCTTTTTGATCTTTTCACATCCTTCTTCTCATCCTCATCGATTCATCCTCTTGTGCTAGGGGGACTTCTCTCTAGGTTATGTCTACTTGTAGATTAGTTCCTCATCAGGTTTGACATCATCTTATCTCATCTAGTTCATCCGATCACATTTTCTATCTCCTCCTCCTATGACCACCTTCATGGCCATATATGTGCCTCCCTCTCAGAGCACCATGAATTTATCTAAAATTCACCTTTAAGGTGAACATTTCATAATCTATACATAGCTCATCTTATCTGATCCCAAATCCACCATTGTGGTTGTATCTATCTCTCTCTAAGGGGACCATCTATTTGTCTTAGATGTATATTTCTTGCTTCCTTAAAAGGTAGTGCATAGATTATTTTCACTTGTTTATCCCTATCCTAATGTGACGTTAACATTAGTGGCCTCCTCATTATAACATCACTATCTTAGAAAGGATCCAACATAAAGTTTTCCCCTAACTGGATTAGACCATACATTATTACGCACAAGTATGGGTCGGGATCCTATCATTTAGCCTCCCTTAATGGTAAACTAGAAGTGGAACCACTTAACACATTGCACTTGCAACCATTATATTGTTAACACATTTACCAATGTTCCCTTAGTCATATCCTTGGATCATTCCTCCATCTTATCCCCTTCCATATCTCATTGTGATGATTTGGAACTATGTGGTCTTCCATCACTTCCTAGATGTGACCTTAAATATGGGCACCATGAATCTTCCCATAACATATTGCCCATGGTCGGGTTCTCCCCTTTTGTGAGAAATATACAATCATGACATCCATCGACCTCTTATTTACCTATTGGAACCATGATAAAGGGTATAATGGCGTCTCTTGTACATTAATTATCCCATCCTAGGTGGTCTACTTAGTTAGTCCTAGCTCTCCCCCATGTAAAATAAAATTCATGGATGCTCTTATCAAAAATCAAAGTCATTAAAAACAGACTGATCCCTCGAAGGAAAATTGTTCATACAAAAAAGAAAAAAATTATATACACATTACAATGTGTGCTCAAAAGAGTACAAGGATTTATATGCACAATAGGTCTTAATAGTTTACAACAAGTGTAAAAGAACTTTTCTCATTGTTTCATCCATTGATATTATGAATTGGTCTCAAGCAGTGCAATGGTACTCAGATGTCTACATCAAGTAAGGAACTCTATGTTATGGTAGATATTGCAAAATTATCTCAATCATGAAGTATAAAGTATATTAAGACTACTGAGTCATATAATGAGGTTTCAAATGTTTGGGTTACTGGGTTTGAGTCTATGAAGAAGATTCAAGGGTGTATAAGTCTTGAAATGAGTCAAAATATTGTATTCACGTACCTACACATGAAATAGATCATTGGAAACTGGTACATATCCTCGACAAAGTGAGTGTTGATTTTTTTTAAAATTAAAAAGAAAGGTGTTACAATGTTGGAAATGAGAGCTTCCAGCTTGTATGAAGTATACAAATATTCCTTTCAATGGAAAGAGAATGATGACCAAGAAATTTTCATGCTACAGGGTACATACTACTACAAAATCTAAAAAGTATAAGAAACTACAAGAATAGAGAAGGATTGTTGTGATCAAAGTAATCCCATATCATTATGTGATTTTGTATCTTGAGATAATTAATTTTAAGTTTGATGTGAAACATTTTGAGTTAAAATGTACAAGCTTGGAATTTGAGAAATGACTAAGAGAAATATGAAGGTGTGCTAAGAAAAATAGTTTTCTCATCGTGAAAGAAGTGCAAGAATTGTCAAAATCTTCTATTTGGGTAGCTATGAGTACAAGTTAAGAAGATTGTTTGAATTCCCCTTAGTTAAATGCAGGGTTCGATGGAGACAAGGAGCATTAAGGTAAGTATGACCTAGATGACAATGTATGCTCCAATTTAATTATGATTCAAATTTATAACTCATATGAATTCAGAGTATAGTGTGAGGTTTTTTAAGGTGTAAAGAGGCTCTAAATGAATGATGGCAAGTTAAAGTGGTCTATAGAAGATTGTAATTGAGAAAAAGAGCTATAAAATTTCTTTTAAAAGTTGAATGGTTACTGTAGCAATGAAAAAATATGGTTTTTATGATTTGAAGTGAATTGTACCTTTAAAATTGAAGGTCTAATGGAAATGGTTTTATAGTAGCAGGGAGCTAAAACCCTTTAAGTGTAAAACATGAACCAAAATTTATGATTGTTATAATGAAAAGGGGGTGAACATGATAATGATCCCACTCAAATTTATTTTTACTCTTGACAACATGTTCTTTGAATTTTATAAACAATTATATGGACACAGGATAAATCTCGAGAAAGCCGTAAGTATGTTTCTCTTTGACATTATTCTATAAAATTAAGCGAAATCTCGCCATGATCGAATAGAGAGTTTATCCAAGTTTTAGACCAATCCAATATGTGTGCAATGAGATGTTGTTGTGTAAAAATCTGTAGGACTATGGGAAGAAACATTGAACTCGAGTTTAAAGCTAATTAATATAAAACATGTAATGGGAAGATACTATAAATCTCAAAGATGGTATGAGTGATTGTCTAATGCCCTTGAATTTTTTCCGAGTATTCATAGAGAATATCTAAGGATGTTTTATACCGTGCAAGGTGTGGGATGTCATTAATCATGGTGACCTACAGGTTGGAATAAGTTTGTAATAATGGTGTGGTTAGTACTTTGACTTTCTCGTCATTTTTTCAATACTATGAAGAACTACAAAATCAATATGAGTACATAATGATGATCTATAGATGTTCAAGGTATTAAAAGGTGGGTTATAAGTGTGTTAAAAATTATTATGTAGCTACGGATGTGATCTCGGTTCATACACATGGTTATTTCTTATCAAGTAAATGAGCATTATGTGTTCCCTAAGTGCTTAAGGCATAAAGAGGTAGAGAATGGTGATTTTAAAAGACTTTAAAGGAAATTGATGGAATGGTTGTACTAGTTGGGGGCTCTTGTACTCTCACAATCCTCGTGTAATGTTGTTAGTGTTAAAACCAAAATCACATGATTAAAAGATTCAAAAAGGTATGTTACAGGTTAGTTGTTATGCTTCTCAAGAGAGATTTCCTTCAAGGGATAAGTATACAGTGATGATAAGAGTGGTTTTATTTTTTGAAGAGTGCATAAAAAATATTGTGGCTCAGTTATAGTATGACAATGATTAAGGATATTGTGATCAAGTTTATGGGTCCCCAATGCGAGAAGACAAGCTACAGATAATAAAGGTTATTTCTCAGAAATTTATATAGGTCTAAATTTCAAGGAGACATGTGTGATCCTCTGACAAGATATACAAAGACTTGAAGAAACAAATATGTTCATAGAGGTGATTAATCATGATTGGTGCTCCAAATTGTTTTGTTTTTAGAAAATATCCACCTGTAAGTTTCAGTGTCTTTGAGATGGGAAAAGCAAGAGTTTCCTTTCATGATTGTTGTGTGGTAAAGATTCTAAAGGGATCTTATGATACTTGCATGAATAAGTTATTGTGGTGTATAGATTACTTATCTCATGAAAACTTACTTGTTATGAGGACTCGAGCTTTGAGATTTTGGCACAGTATTTGAACATGCTCCCACAGGTATGAACATATTGTACAAGGTATGTTTGAGTACTAAATGATAGGGGAAGCAAGTATCTTTGATTCTAGATGGTTAGTTTGAGGCCTAAAGTCTTAACAGGTATGCCTATGTTGTCTACACTGTGTGGTAGAAAATTTTAACTCTTGAATGCATGGTGTCATCCATATGTGACTGTTATGGACTGAAAATGGGATTTGGAACTGAGCCTAAATGTTTGTAGTAATACATATTAACATAACATACGTATGAAATCATATCAATCCACTTAGATACATGTATAAAGCATGTTTCATCCACTATATAATATTTAAAACAAAATATTTTTGTCTCATACATTATATTGATTCAAAAATCCTTGATAGCATACAAAATTTGATCAAAATCAATGTCTTAATAAAGCCATGTAGGAATATACAATGATATACATCGAAAAATATAAATCTTTTCCAATATGCCACGAAGGTAGACAACAAAATCCGTATACATATAAACTATGGGGTATCATCAAATAATCTAGTTATCTTTGACCATTGGTAAGATGACTCGGACACATTAATGGAATATATCTTATGCTGATCAAAAATTCTATGCTCATAGGAATCTTGTAGCTCTATATGTTAATACAAATAAATAGCACACCCATTTGTATACAATTAATGACATATAAAATGAAACTACTAACAAACAAATAATTACCGTAATCTGATCATATCTCAAAATCATACTCTACCTCTCAAGATGATCATCAATATCAACAAGAGGTGCAAGAACTAGAGTTGTCAACTCCTCTTGTGGAAACCATGATGAAAAAAATTAGAATATACATGAATGGCATTTAATTATACTACATGATGTTATTTAATACAATCAATTCATTATGAAAATTACTTTACTAATGCATACCTATGTAAAATGCGTGAAATAAGTTATGCCCATAGAAAATCCATTATTTATTGATCGTCAAATCTCAACAGGAGACTGTAATGAAATCATCAACTAAAAAAGGTAAAAGGTAACACACATACAAGTTACATGACATTATCTTCATATGTTAACTATAGTTCATTCTCTTCATGTATATGATGAATAAAAATAATAAAACTCACATTAGTAAATTCACCAACATGCGAACTCATACCGACATTCACTTGTTCAACATCAAATTGTAATTTTAGGATAACATCTCTATATGGAAAACAAATTAACACAATATATTTACTAATTTATTACCAATTTATACTTGAGGGGTTGACGAGCCCACAAAAACTGTGGAGAAGGGGAATGTGAAACTAGATGTATAGTTTGACCCTATAATTTTATAAAAATACACACGTCTCATTAATTTTCATTCATAATTGATTAACATTGTTAATTATTAAATTTTGTACTAAATACACACACACATATAAAATTGTAACTAACTTAGTGTAAAATTACATATTGGTCCATATAAAAAGTTGAATCTAGTAGGACATATGTGATGATGATATTATCCAACATAGAATCGCAATGCACATCATCCATGATGTTATTTAATAAAATCAATTCATTATGAAAATTACTTTAGTAATGCATACCCGTGTAATAAACGTGAAAGAAGTTATGCCCATAGAAAATCCATTATATATTGATCATCAAATCTCAAAAGAAGACTGTAATGATGCTCATCAACTAAAAATGAAAAAGGTAACACACACACACACAAAGTTACATGACATTATATTTATATGTGAACTATAATTCATTCTCTTTATGTACATGATGAATAAAAAATAATAAAACTCACATTAGTAAATTCACCAACATGTGAAGTCATACCGACATTCACTTGTTCAACATAAAATTGTAATTTTAGGATAACATCTCTATATGGAAAACAAATTACAACAATATATTCACTAATTTATTACCAATATATACCCGAGGAGTCGACGAGGCCACAAAAAACTATGGAGAAGGGGAATGTGAAACATGATGTATATTTTGACCCTATAATTTTATAAAAATGCACATGTCTCATTAATTTTAGTTCATAATTGATTAAAATTGTTAATTATTAAATTTTGTATGAATATATATATATATATATAAAAGTTTAACTAACTTAATGTAATATGACATATTGGTCTATAAAAAAGAGGAATCCAGAGGGACATCCTGTGATGATGATATTATTCAAAGATAGAATCACGATGCACCTCATCTAATCGAACACCATGCTCAACCTGTGGAACATCCTAACTAGGTTATGGGGCTTCCTCACAAGGTGTGGAGTTACTCGAAAAGTCTTTGGAGTTGTCTTGCTAGGTTGTTAAGCTACCTCGTCAAACACGTAGGTGCTTAAACTCCTACAAACATGAGATCATATTTGATTAAATAAAAGTGGATCATTCTAGGTTAATCTAATATCAAGAACAATAGTAGATAACAGAGATAAATGTATAAAGAAAATGAACCAAGAAAATAAGTAGAAATGTGAAACACTAATGAGAAAATAGGGTTAGGAAGAGATTAGATGATTTGATGAAGGTGTTGAACTATATCGTAGTGTGAAGAAGGAAAATAGGAGGAAATAATTACATAGAATCCCGAGAAAACACATATCCAAGATCTCTCTAGCTAGACTTGGGTCCCTGAGAGAGAAACAAGGGTACCCGTGGACACCCCGGTTAGCATAAATAGTGTGAAACTCTCCTCTAAGGTGTCTTTGGGTGTTCTCCTATGTTATCTTATTGTCGTACTAAATTTTCTAAACTACATTGAATGTCTCGCAATACCGCAATAAGGAATCACATGTAAATCCCCAAGATGAGCATCAAATACGTAAAAATAAAGATACATAAAAGGGGTCGACTGTCCTCAATGGCCAAAATGGTGGACTTACTAATTGAGCATTGCACTACATCTCATACTTGATGTAGTTCTATGTGTCTATGTGTATAATCATGCCGAAGGTTCTCTTGTGCCAGTTGTACTTTGTGAAAGTAGGGACCAATAACTATGTGTAGAAATGTAATAAAATGGTGGATGGAATAGAATAAAACTCCCTCATATGTAGTGTGATGCAGATGAACCAACCTCGTGCCTTGTGATGGAGATATATGGATGCAAATGGAGCCTTTGATGGATGCAACCTTAGGTTATGAAAGTAGTGCTTAGTGTTTTGGTCCTCATTATGGTCTCATAACTTTATATTTATATGGTTCTCTTGTTCTAATTTTGTAATTATCCCTGAAAAGGCCGAACAATAAAAATATAGGAAGCTCAAATGACTAGAAAGTTCCCAAAAAGTGATAGGAAAGTGTAGAAAGGCTCCATCGACCCAAATGCGACTAGGGCACCTGGGACACCCCAAGATGGGGCCGAGTGCCCTAGTCAAATCTATAATGATGCAAAATGAAAAAATATACTAGGCAAGTATGTACTTGAAGGTCGGAAGTGATGACGAAAAGAAAAGAAAAATGGCCAAAGGACATGGGTTTATTAATACTTTCTTCACTTTGAAAAACCATATGAATAGTAGTTTTAGACCGACCTTAAATAATGTCTAAAGTGCATGATTTTATGTCTACATTTCCCCCTACTTTATGTTGGTGAGTGGAATGCTTGGTAACATAAAGTAGATAGAGATGCATACCTGATGTCCATGTAGAGTGATGTAGAAGTGTGATGATGGAATTGACAGTGTGGAATGAGAAAATAGTGGAGTGTGGAGACTAAAGATGTAAAAGTGTAAGAAGTGGTGAGAATGAACCTATGTCGAAACACATGTGTATATGCCAACTGTGTGATGAACTTGCATGTTAGATGAACTTGTGTGTTAGTATGAGGTGTGTGTTGTTGTTGGTTATTTGCTTCTCATATGATTTTATCTATAAGGAGAAGTTGGTCAAGTAATTTAATACGCATGTATATATGTGTAAGAACACATGTATGTAGAAATGAAAAGACTTAAATAGAAATATGAAAAATGTAAAATGAACATATATACACTGGTCCATGATGAGAGAAAAGGGTATAGAGAGGATATCCTATATTGTGAGTTGTTTTGGTGATCTCATGCCACCCTAGATGAAGAAGTGTAGGGAGAAAGTTTCATTATTCTCTAACTTGTAACTACTTCCTTGAAGATGTGTGAAGAGATCTCTGTCTTTGCTGGTTTTTGGGTGAATCGACATCTCTGCTCAAGTAGTGTAGGAGGAAATCCATTGTATCCTCCAACTTGTAAAGCCCCAAAATGCTAAAGACAGCCATATCCTATAATAGACACTATGTATGGGGTTTGTAAACTAGTCTAAACCCACTTATTGTATAATCCACAATGGTAAGGATGGAAAACTGAACTTAATTGTACCGATAGAGAGCGTTGTGTAATTTATAAAACCCCAAATGATGCCTCCCTCTTTGGGGGCACATGTGACGTCCCCGATAGGAGAATGAGGCCCCAAAAGAGAAACAACCACACAAAGTGTGAACTCCAGGGGAAAGGGAATGCATTTGCTAGAAACTAAGGTGCACACAAACAATTGGCTAGAAAATAGGTGTTATTATGAACAAGCATGCATGTAAAAGACAAGTGTACACTATGCGGGAAATGTAGAGGCTAGAAAGAAAGTAAACACACAAGAAGACAATCATAGACCGCCAAAGCAGGTGGAAAACATGGGACATCACTCATGATGTCATAAGAAAATCAAGGCCATAATGGCTGCAAATAAACAAACAAGTATGCATACCAAACAAAGGGAAATGTCCGCATATAAGAGAAAAAATAAGAAAACAAGTATAAACAATAAATAGCCATAGAAGAAAGTAATACACTAAAAAAATGTTGTATATGAAGCACCCATTAGCATGTTAGAAAGATAACTAGTATGTCAAAAGCATGTATAAGTAAGTAATGAAAAGTGCTAAGTACAAAATGAAACAATAGCACCTAGAAGATATGAATATGGATTGCCTCAACGATTGTTGTAAAAGTGGTAGAAGGTGAGCATCCATGTTATGTGTAAGAGATCCGTATTGCAACCACAACTAGAGAAAGGAATGAACGTGCACATGTGTATGGTAAAGATAATGACATACATGAAACTTATCTAGTATGTGTATTAAGATGACTATACACAAGAAAATTAAAGAAAGAGTAATAGTAACAAATATATGCAACATGTTGTAGATAGATGGAATGAAATGTAAGATGGATAATAGGAGCCACATGCCCCCTAAGAAAATGGAAGTGTATGCAGTGATGTTCATTTGTTTTCCCCCCTCAGTAGTCAAGAATGAACCATAAACGATAGTGCGTCATCAAGAAATAGTTGAAGTGTGTTTTGGGTCTAACGCATTGTGATGAGTGTGTATATGTAGTGATGATGATATACGACCTAGAAATGAAGTGTGTACGTGACCCTATGGCCGAAGCATATATCAATATAAGACGAGCGTAGGAGTGATGATTTATCCTAAAGCTTATATCACTACAAGATGAATAGAGGGAGTGGTGATGTAGCCTAAAGCATATACCACTACAAGATGAAGGAATAGGTGACCATTTAGCCTATAATGTATGTCACTAACCTAGTAATGTTGCATGATAGAAGGTTGAATGATGAACATGTAAGTATGATAAGGTCCATTTGATTAGTAAACCCTTGGTAGTTTAGTATAGACCAAGGAACTAGAGTGCACCATAGTGCAATGATGAGTGCATCATGAAGAAGAATATGTAAGATGTGTGATGATTAAATGACTATGTGATGAGAAAAATGTGTAGCTATGTAATGTGTAGAATGTAAAGAAATATGTGTAGATAGCCTAGTAGTGTAAGATGCGTGATATGTAGTATGTAGAATAAGTAATGTGTAATGCTAGAATCCTAGATAATATGGGTGTGACATATGTATGATGAAGACTAATATGATGTATGATGTATAGATGCACAAATGTCGAAATAGTAATGATGTAAAGGAACATGAAGATGTAGTGTGTGAAATGCGAGATGTATTGTAAAATGTGTGAAGAGATGCAATGTGTAGTACCTATCATGTAGTGTGTGGGGTTCATGTGTAGTATGACCTCAAAAGTCAAGTGTGAACTAAAGCACAAGAGTGTGTTATCAGGTAATGATGACACTAAAGTGTAGATGAATGACTACACTAAGAGATTGTATGATTATGTAAGTATGGGAAATGTGTTGATGCTAATATGAGGGGGAGGATGTGTAAATTTTATGCCCCCCAAGTGTGTGGTAACACATGTACTATTTGATAAATGATGTATGAAGGTGGTGAAGTATCATATATTGTGTAAGATTGATTCAAAGTGACGAGAAATCGTATGGTATGCTTGATAAGCAATAGATGGTTGTAGATGTATTTATGCATGTAATAGATAGATATGTTAATGTAAGATTAAATGAGGTTCTTTATCGTAATAAACCCCTCAAAAATCATATAAGTACAATAAGACTATGAGTGTGTCATCATGAAGGTAGGATGCCAAGATTTCCTATCCAAGACATTTTTTCTCGAAGTAGTGGAAGCATGGTGGGAAAGAGTAATAGTAGGACCATGTAGTGGTGGAATTTGTAATGTTCCTTGACCGAGTAGTAGAGGGGTAGTTTCTTTGACTAAAATGATTGATTGCTGAAGTGGTGATTAGGAAGGGGATTTGCATGATGGTCTCTTATTTAGGGGTGTTGTGGAATACTTGAGTGGAGGCCAGATTGAACTGAGATTTAGTGGAGGTTACTTAGATATGCTTGGTAATACTGTAGATGATTTAGTAGGAGAATTTGATGGAGAATGAATCTTGATAGGTGATTTCTTAGTTTGAATTGGTAATGTTGTAGATAGCTTGAGTGGAAGAGAAGTGGGACCATCCTTGAGAGGAGGTTGAGTGGATTGAATAGGTGGAGCTTGAATGACCAAAGAAGTTACCTCAAAAGTGATAGTATTATGCTCATTATATGTAGAAGGAGGAGATTTAGGAGCCCATTGAGATGTAGCATTTATAGATGGGCATGCAACAAAATGTTGTGAAGTAAATGAGATAAATCACGACACTCAAGGTGTTTGATTCTTTGCTATAAAGCATGGATATCATTTTCATTGTGTCCATTTATTCATGATAGTGGTAATATAGATGCCCATGATAGTTTTCTAGTTGATAAGGAGGATAACAATGATTAGTTGGTAAAGTAATCAAGTGATAACTAAGGATCTCAGTAAGAGGGTCATGTTTTTGAGTATTGCGATCAAGGAAGAGAGGCTCTAGTAATGGTATGACTTGAGGCTCACTAATCTGAGCATATGTAGATGTCATAGAAGGAGATGGAGAAGGAGAATAAGCATGAGACCGAGAAGCATCATTAAGATGTTGAGTTTCAGTTTTGAGAGATGTGATCGTGGATTCCATAGCCATAAAATTGTCTTGAAGCAAATAATGTAAGCTTGATCTAATTCCAATAGGGTTTGATTATATGGAGCATTAGGACTAGGTTCGCCATATAATTAATCAAATATAGGAATTAGTTCAAGTGGTAGTGTGTTTTAGGATGATATATTGGGTCTAGGAATTTTTGTAGAGAATCCCGACAATTGGGATCATCTTAAGTAAATAAGATAATTAAAATTTCATAAATTTAGGAGCCATGATACTTTGAAACCGAGTATCCTAAGCGTGAATATCTATTTCAGGTTCACCAAAATGATTAGCTAAAAAGTGGGATCATTATAGGTTAATATAATATTAATAACAACAATATATAATAGATAAATGTATAAATAAAATGACCCAAGAAAATAAGAAAGTAGAAATGTGAAACCCCAATGAGAAAAGAGGGTTAGGAATAGCTTATTTAATTCAATGAACATGCTTTGAACTATGTCATAGTGTGAAAAGGGAAAGTAGGAGGAAATGATCACATGAAGCCCAAGAAAACACAAATCGGATCTCTCTAGATGGACTAGGGTGCATGGAGAGGAATAAGGGCACTCGTGGGTGCCCTGGTCTAAGATATGGGCACCCTAGTTTGTGGAAATATCCTAAAACCATCCTCTAAGGTCTCACTGGGTGTTCACCTATGTTATCTTCTTGCCACACTAACTTTAAGAATTGTCACTCAAGTAGTGGTGAAGGGAGATCGTGGAGATCCGGATACACCCTTCTCACCACACATGGCTTACATGGATGTTATCGAGATAGATCAAAAGAACAAATTTGATTTGAAGAATTTGATTAAATAAATTTGTACGATTGCAGCTGTGTAATCTTTTTTTATGTATGTTTAAAAAAATATCCTCATTTTCCAGCTTTTAGTGATTTTTAGTGTTACATTTGTTGAACTATATAATATGTCTCTGAATGCCTTTAACAAGGAATCACTTGCAAAACCTCAAGATAAGCATCAAATCCCTAAAAATAAATATGTATATGAAGGGGTTGGAGTGTCCTCAGCATCTACAATGGTGGACTTACTAACTAATCATTGACCGCATCTCGTCCCGATGTAGTTCTATGTGTGTGTGAGTGCAAGATCATTCTCTAGTTGTTCTTGTTCCAGTCATACTTTGTGAAAGTAGAGATCAATAATTATGTGTAGAAATGTAATAAAATGGTGGATGGAATAGAATAAACTTCACTCCTATGCAATGTGATGACTATGAACCAACCTTGTGCCTTGTGATGGATCTAGATAGATGCAAATTGAGCCTTTGATGGATGAAACCTTAGGTGATGATATTAGTGATTAGTTCTTTGGTCCCTCATTATGGTGTCATTAATTTATATTTGTATGGTTTTCTTGTTCTAATTTCATAATTAACCTCGAAAAGACCGCCACTAAATAGATAGGAAGATCAAATAGCTACAAAGTGCCCAAAAAGTGGTTGAAAAGTGTAGAAAGGCTCGGTGCACCCCACTATGGAGCCAAGAACCCCAGATTAGAGGTAGAATGGCACAAAACAACAAAAATAGAATTGGGAATTATGTGTTGAAGGTTGTAAGTGACGACGAAAGAAAATTAAAATGAATAAAGGACATGGGTTAATTAGTACTTTCTTCACTCACCATATGAATAGTAGTATGAGATCGAGACTAAATAATTCCTAAAGTGTGTGATGTTATGTCTACATTATGTTATATGAATCATGATGACTACAAGTACCATCCTCACTATCCTATTAGAGATGAGTGTCATGATGAAGCAATGACTATGTCAATGACCGAATATATTCAAGAGTCTTGACCTCCACTGTCTCCTTCACAACAGAAGGGACTAAAACATGATGAATATATGGGTGAGAAATGGGTCTAGATGGTTAGTTCTAAAAACACTTTTCCCCCACTCTATCCTGTGTAGAGCCTTTTCCTCTACCTTGAAAATATCTAATGTAAAAATAGTTTGGTATTTCATTGAGGATGAACTCACAATAGAGTTTCCTCAAGAAATACTATGGTAAATCAAAAAATTTACAATGTGGTTAGTCGAAACCATCCACCACCTATCCTAAAATTAATTTTTATCCCCTCATGATTAAACTAGTGGATGGGGAATATTTTTCAACTCAATAATAATAGTGCATTAGTTTTAGGATCAGTAATAATGCACACAATTTGTCTTTTGTGATTTTTTTCTTCTTCACTTGCATCATAAGACAACTTTTCGACATAAAAATTATGACAATTAGTTTTAAAAATCTCTCATGTGTTTATTTGACTAACCACATTATCAATATTAGATAATAATGATTATAATGATGTAGCCATATTTTGACGACGTGAATTAGTTGCATTAGGGTTTTTAGGCTTTCTATTAAACCCTCAATTTGATGTTTTTTTAATCTACCCTACAATTTTTGCTAGGTGTTTGGAGGATGTATTGCAACCGTAGGGGGTGTTTCTGGAATGTTTAATTATTCATCTTTGTTTACGGGTTAATGAGTATTTTGAATTGAAGCTACTGAAACCTCTGAATATGAAAATAAAAAAAACCAACAAAAGTGCAAAAAAAGATTAATAAATAAATAAACTTAAATTCAAGAAGAAATCACCTTATGAGCTTGCCTCTATAATTTATTTGAGTTTCCATAGGATTTATATGCCACAAAACACATTTTCACAATAAACCACTCGCTTTTTCCACTTCTAAGCTCATTTTTAATTTTTGGAATGAAATGAGGGCTCCAGGGTTTTGACTATGTTTTATGTAAGTCGAAACACGAGCACATTATGGCTTGGCAAATCTGAACCATAACACACTCGTTTTATAACACGTCATTTTTCCCCTGTCGTGTTATAACATGATCGAGGTATAACATGAACGCGAAATGGAAAAAATGACCAAAAATGTATTGTTTAGCTACTTTTTTGTCCCCCAACTTTGTGCACTTTCCTATTCCAACAAGTGATGCAAAAAAGAAAACAAACAATTTTTTTAGGAATGTATCCTTAGCCCAGTCCTAAAATACAATGATTACTAAGATTAAATCATGTAATAATATATAAATTTGGTTTATACACTCATATTGATTGTATATGTAAGAAAGGTGTGACTACAAATAATTGATGAATTGAACGTCTTATATATTGGTTGGTGTTTCTCTATCGTATGGCGTATTAAAAGACTACGTGGAAACTATTTAAAAATATATTTATGAAATCCAGTCTTAACTCGTGGCCACCTTCTTTCTTCAAGAGGAATGGATCATTGGATCTTAGTAGAGAAGAGAGGGAAATGGGAGATCATTGTGGCCAAACAATCTTTCAATCATTTAGGAAAGATCTCAGAAAGTTTCAATTAAGAACTTCATATTATGATTAGAAGAGGTGTTATTTGTTCAGGATTTACACAAACTGCAAGGGTTTTAAATTTTTGTTTTCAAGGATAAAGGAAAGGAGAACAAGAAAAATCCCATGCAATCATTAGTTAAATATTACTTGGTTTGTACTAAGTCATTTGCAAAGTCAAATACAAATAATTCCTACATTTTGTTTAACAAATCCATACATGAAGCATGAAATGTGTTTATGCATGCACATACTGTGCCAAGTTTGAAGAAATACATGGCATGATTTTCATTAATTCTTTCAAATACTATTTTCTTTGAAGGCGATATCTCAAATGTAGAGATTAAACATATTAAAGACATGGCTTGTATGGATGATGAAAATAAAGAAGTTTGAGACGTTAATAGGGAACCTTTGATACAAACTAATGGCACTGGGATCATATTAGAAGATTTGGATTTGTAGTGTCCAATGAATATATACAAAGGAAATAAATATAATGAATATTCCAAGGTTTATCCCTTGCTAATTCAATGTTGGGTTTTCTACGAAGGCTATGTGGTCAAAAGAACATTGCTTGTTAATAGAAAGTTTCCTTGTAAATCAATACATGTTCATGATTCTATGATTAAAGTTCACCAAGATGAAGATCTTATGGGTTATAAAACCTTCAATTCAATAGAAATTTGCACAATAAGCCACAAGCTAATTCCGGCATGCCTTTCATGCTATGCTATTGCATTTCTCTGTTATGGGGGTGCCGAAGGATTTCTTCATTAAATTCCAACATAAATCCTTTAGTTAGATACAAAATGAGTTTCATGATAAAATAAAAACATTGAAATATATAAAGAAACAAGGGATGGGAAGGAGCACTCTATATTTTTTTTTGCATTTGATGAGGCAGATGAGGAGTCATTCTATTTGGTTGATGGGAATCCCCCTCCAAAGCCCAAGTTTGGCCCTAGATGGAGGTTTAAGAAGTAAAGACAGATTCCTTAGAGGAAATATGAGGAGGTTAATTCCAAAAAAAGGGAGGAAGAAAAGGATCGTGCAATGAGATCGGTTTCCACAATCAAAACATCAATAACACACAGCACAGGGAATTTCTAGTTTTTAAGAGCTCCATGGACATTCATCCAAAGTGGACCATGCTCGATCATATTCCCTTTAATTATTCTACTAAACTGAACTTCATTATTGATGAGTAAGAGGATATCATACTATTTGGTGCACATGAATATTATGACAAGGTGTATGATCATGTCACACCAAAAAGTGAGAAGCATTTGGAGTGTTTTAAGAACATGAACTTATTAAAGGTAACTACTACGGATGATCTTGTAATAATGTATCTTGCAAGTGAATACAAGGTTGTTGGTTTTTCCACATATACAATACTAGCCACACTAATGTGAGCTCCTCATGCGGTGATTCCTAGGATATTGTCGTCTAGAGGGTGGGTAACAAATTTTTATTTGACAAGAGGGATGGGTCTCATGTAGATTTTTTTCTATGAATGAAACCTCACAGAACCTTTTCTTGAGGAAAAGGAGGATATAAATTCTACTCACTCTCTCAATGTTGAGGCAACATATATCAACCAGATATTTTTGTAGTAAGTTCTTGTTAGAGATGGAAATAAGGTAGAGTTTGAAAAACCCAATCCATTTACCTCAAAGGGCGAGGAGGTTCCATTTTATACTTATCGGTAAAAGTTCTATAAATTAGATGATGATATATCATTGGGGATGAGGTGTGAGGTCCACAATGTTATGGATGTAAGGGGCCAAAAATATTTCTCACTTTGAATCCTTTGAATGAATTTGATCCTAAGTTTTCTGGAGTTAATTTTTGTCGATATTGAAAACTCAATATGTTGTTGTTTTGGCAATTGAACTCAAGAAAAATGCAAATAAGCTTGCAAAATGGATATCTCAGACCCTTCTTGGAAGTGTAGATGTCATGAAATTGGGTTATGTTTCTAGGATTCACCCTGGGATCACTTCAACCATGTTATTTTAAGTGTTCAAGGGTAAAAACCTAGAGAGTTTGCTATGCAAATCAATTTGAACAATTCGAATATGTGGGGTATTCTTAAATCGATTATTGATCTCTGTCTAAAACTGAATGAAGGAAATTATGTGTTTTTCTAAAAGCTGAATGAAGGAAAGTATGTGTTTGACAGAGGCTACTCTGCCCTCCTTTGGTTTGAGAAAGGAATTAAAATATTTCATGATTTGTAAAAATTTGGGATGTGGATAGAATGGACAGACATTAAATATTTCTATAATCTTCCTCAATCTCAATTATGAATGTATACAATGCTCAAAAATTCTTTCACAACTCCCTCTAGTTAACTAATTATGGAGGATGAGAATTACTTTGCTAAATACTATGAGGTGGATCAAAGGGCACCCTCTCTAAGACATTTTTCAGATTAAATACATTTATTTAAAATGGTAATAGGGTAACTATACAAGTCATGAAATATTTTAATTCCTTTCTCAAACAAAAGGAGGGAAGATAAATCTCTTTTTAAGGAAAGGATCTTGTCATTATAGTTTATATTCGATGAAATCAATTTGTATGTTTGACACCTAGTTTCAAAGGAAGAAAATATAGGCTTCCCATCCACCAAGTGTTTCACTTATTTACATGCCTTCCAAATTGATTGAAGAATAAAGGACCCATGAGAAGCAATAAGAAATCCCCCAAATAATAATTAATAAATGGGCATTCTCTAGAACATCTTCAAGGAAGTGAATTATAATTAAAAATCATGCTTTAAATTCCAAATTCTAACAATACTACAAGAGGGGGTGGTTTGAGACATTAATTAGAGATAATATTATATTATTGTCTCTAATTAGAAGATACGCCAAGTGGAAAACTAGAGTATAATTAATGCCAAGGTAGCTAGAGTTGGTATAGGTCACACCTGTAATATGGATAAATAAATTATTTTGCATGTATTTAGCACAAATAAGATTGACAAATCATTTTTTTCTAGCGCGGGTCTTAGCGAGAAGAGGTAGTACAATAGGTATCCACATGCGTAACTCCATTTAATTTTCCTATTTTTCACATTTTAGTTTTTTGAAAACCAAGAACCTATTTTTGTATTTATTGAATAGAGTTTGGTTAAATGGAAACAATCTTAATGGGTTTTTGGTTATTGATTGCTAATATTGTGTAATTTAAATTACAACAAGTTGGTTAATGAGGTAGGTAGAACGACCATACATGATTTCGTAGTGTTCCACAGTACAGCTTTTTATGGGTTGTATCAAGGGTTTATTTTCCATAAAAACAATAATCTTCTACCTTGAATAAGAAAACCATAATTAAATATTATCTAACAATTCTTCTACCCAGCATACTATAAAAATATAGCAATAAAGTGTGATAGAAATCCACTCATAATATAATAGGCATAATCTACACTCTTACCATGTCAAAGTAATAATTAGGCATCTTGTAATCTACAAGTAAGATCTCCTTAGGAGCCTCCATTTCTGCTTCTACAGATTTTGTTAACGGAGATTGTGTTGCAACCGTGCACAAAACCCTTCTGAGATTTAAAGTAGAACCCTAAAAAAAATATTCTCTTCTTAGTGATTCCAATATACCAAATGACAAGTACAAACCTTTGTCATAATATAGCTTTGCTATCATTTAACATTTAGTTTACCCACTTCACTTATTTGAAACATCCATATTTTTCTACAATACACAAATCAACCCCGTAGATCACTTTAGCTAACAAATAAATCAACATGACAAGATGCAATAATACATCTCGCCCAAATTAAAAGTACAAACCTTGGTCGAATATATATTTATATCTGATGTTTCTCATATATTTAAATTACAAAAATAAAATATGGTATTTCTCATATATTAACAAAGACAAAAGAAAATCTCCATTGCTTATTTGAAAATTCACCTATAAAGAAAAAGTATTGAATATCTATTATTAAATATTATCAAAAGTATTAAATATATAGTACCTTAATTAACATAAGCATATACAAATTTCAAGATAAATCCCAAACCGGATAAAATAGTGAAATATTCTCACTTAAATGTTCAACTACGAGTTATGCACTGGTATTCTTACAATTAAAATATTTGAATACAAAAACCCATGGCCAATTCTATTTTTCATCTGTAATGAAATAGCCAATAAGTCATAAAAAATTCATTTAATTCTATTTTTCCAAATTAGAAAAACACCTATTATGTCCGGTCCTCTTTTGACGAGGAACTATAATAGAGGGTGCAACATGATAATCACATTGAATGTATCCTCATCATAATGAACTCATATCTGCTAGATTTCTAGTTTTTTTCTAGATGAGTTGTAAGAAGGCCAATCGATTCATTTTTTCCAACAACAAAATCATCACGTCCTTCTATGGCATCCTCATGTTCACTTTCAGTTGCACCCTTTAAGGAGTTTGATTGTTGGGCATCCTATTAAACAATATAAATTAGTTAATTAAATTACCACAATATTGATACTTAAATGGTTTATTATTTAATCAAATACAATAATCATGTGTTTTCATTCCTAAAAAGTTTTAAACATCTCTTGTGAATACAATTTTTAATGTCGCACCAAAACCATTCGAAATCTTATGGCACACATAGTATCAAACATATATTTTTTTTCTTTGATGTAAGAACCTGTGTAGCAAGATCATATCTGTTATTTTCATGTAACCACATGTTTGGAATCATATTGACAACTTGGAGGTCCTTAATTTTATTTGGGATTAATTTTTGGTTCCCTTTATATGTTTCCATAAGCACTCTGCCACATTTTTCCAATATGTATTCTATCAAATAGATGAGCTATTGTGAGATTCTAGTAATACTATAATTTATAAAACTTAGATAGTATTTTCATTCCCAATGGATAACCTCTCCCTTCTTATTTTTCATATGATTATTTCCACCTCAAATGGTTCATCCTTTTTGGAAACTTCCATTGAACTCATTTTTCTAACAATGGTTGTGAGGTAAGAAGTTCATATATTCACCATACATGGTTTTTAAACATCATTTGATTGCTTAGACACAATGTTTGGCCCACATGATGGAAAACCATGTTTCCTTTAGTATGTAGATCTGAAAAATTAGTGTGGAATCCATATTTAGTTAATGGGTAGTAACATTTAAATAGAATGATTACAAATGTACATGATAAATAGATTAACACAACACATAAAGAGTCCCAGAGCATCTTGAATTGTCCACATTAGTATTGCACGAAAAAGGAAGATCATATCATTTTTATATGTTGATACATCATACATATTGACACCCTTATATAATTCACATAGCTCATCAATGAGAGGTTGCATGTATGTTTCCATCTCTTTCACCTAATTTTTTCCTATGAACAGAATGTGAGTTAAAATTTAAATTTTTTCATATAATTATACATCATCTTCAAGATAACATAACATTAATAATTTCATGTACCTGGTATTATTAGAGTTAGCATTTTAAGATCCTTTTTTCATTTCCATCCAAGGGGGGAGATTATTTTTCATAAGGAAATAAACCAAATAGAGTACGTTAATCTAAGATCTTTGAAAGGATTGACATCATCCATTTTTAAGGAAAATCTTACATTCCTTGACTCAGTTCTTAAATGTGGCCATTTTTCTTCAAGTTCATTCCAAACTTTTCTATTAGACAACATACACATGAAAAAATCTTGGTTCCTTCTTAGTGCATGATAGTCCATAAATATTTCCAAATCCTTACATTTGATCATTCTCTCAAACCTCGGTGTTATTAGAATGTAGTGTAGAACCTTATAGGAAATTTCTTGGACACTTGATCTTCACAAAATCTATTGGTGTGAATATTGGGAATTGTTATAAATTCTCATTTTCTCCATAGTATAAGATATGGTCATTTGGACATGTAACATATGTTTTTACTCCATCCCAATGAATTTCATTGCTGAAGATACTTCCTTTTGTGAATGATGCAAAAATATTCATGATACATTTATATGAATTTAAAATCTACCTCAAGATATCAAGTAAAGCTTGTATTTTCATTTCATGCATAACCTTCAAGTTCAAAAATAACATAAGTATTTCCAATAACAAAAATTTGCATTTGGGTAAAGAGGCATCCTAACAAGTTGAGTTTCCACATTTTGTAATTGGGTTGAGCTTAGATTTCCATTTTTTCCTAGTATAATGGCTGATTGGGAAATATAGTTCTACAAAAAGTAAAATTCATGATAGTAATATAGGAAAATATTTAAAATAAATGTATAAACACACACCCAACACCCATTTTTTTGTGGTTGTATCTACACATTGTAAGTATTTACCAATATATATTGGACTAGAATTTTATCTTATCTTACCTACTTACACTAAAGCCACTCCAAAACAACTTGAGCAAGATAAGACAATGAGACATGAAAAAAGGAACATACGAAGAAATAAGACAAGGAAAAGGAATCTAATCAATTAAAAATAAAAATAAATGAGCAAGATAAGGTCCACATATTCAAAAGCATGTTGTAATAAGACCTACGATAAGTTACAGGGTTTAGTTGAAAGAAAACTTGAATCTTGTAACTTATCATAGGTCTTTGTTTTTAATAAAGATAAAGAAGATTGCTTTTCACTATCCACTATCTAGTATCCAAAGATTCTAGTATCTAGTATCTAGTATCTAGTATCTAGTATCAATATAATTGTTTTTAGGAATCAATGTGGTATCATGGTGGAAACGATTACATAGTATGCACAAAAAGGGTTCGTTGAAAACAAGAAAAGAAAGTTCAACTTGATACATAATTTTAACAAGGTGATTACAACTGCATCTGACATGTTTCCTCTATCCTTTATGATTTTATGGATGTTTATACATTGTTCTAAATCCCTCATCTTGGCACGCAATGTAGGTATAATGTTGGAAAAGGTTGTGTGAGGATATGCTTTTAGAATATAATCTAGATTATAGAATTTATCATCTAGAATTTGTTCATAATCATTTGTCACATAGCCATATTTTAACAATTATAGACGTACCTGCTTCATTGATGAATTTGATTGAGGATTACAATGGAAAATTATATTCTATAGAGTAGTAATATACTAAGTCAAAACCCTAAACTCCCACGGCGGTGGCAATAAGATAGAGGTCGACTGCAGACCATTTCATGGATAAACCTAGCATTTGGCAAAGAAAATGGGAGTCTTGCAATAGGGAATAAAATCAATGGCGGGATGGATCCAGTACAAACGAGCAAGGTGAATGCTGGTAATAATAAGAAATCTGTGGGCAAGGACAGACAGAAGCTCAAACATGGAGTGGAAGAAATGCCATGACATATGCAGCCAAGGACCCTACCCTTCATGCAACACATATTGATCACAGATATTTGGATGGGAATGAAGCAGAAGCAGGCTAGGGGAAGAAACGAAGCCCTTCCTTTGCTGAAGTTGCTTCCCAGGCTAGAGGTAAGATTTCGGAAAAACCTCTGAAACCCTCTCAGATGATTCCGACACTAAAGATTGAGGAAGATATGCTTCACAAGGTGTTAAAGGAGGAGGAAAATCTTACTCAACTTGGCCTCATTTGTAAGTTTAATAAATTTTGGCCTAAACTCTCTCAACTGCATGACTGGATTGCACAAAGATGGAGAGAAAAGTTCAAGGTAAGATTGAACTCTATCCTTGTGCCAAAGCATATTTCATTGTTGTCTTTGAAACCCCTAAGGATAGGGATTTGATTTCCAAACAATATTGGGTTTGGGAGAACATGGGCTCATGTTCAAGCCATGGTATCCATTTTTGATCCCTTAAAAGATTCTTTTGATACCTACCCTGTTTGGGTTCATTTGCCAGGGCTCCCACTTCAACTCTAGAATAGATCATGTTTTCTTGCCATAGGTAATGCTCTTAGGATCATGTGTAAAAGTTGATGATAATACCTCTATTCAGGTACATACTACTTATGCTCGAATCCTCGTAGATCTTGATACCTCTCAAGATTTACCAGCAGAAATCAATCTGCAAATTGGAGATAGAATCTGGGCGCAGAGATTGGACTACGAAGGTCTTGCTTTCAGATGTCGACGTTGTTTTCAAATTGGTCATATTTCAGAGGATTGTGAATATTCCAAACAAAAGATCAAACCTACATGGTGGAAGGATTCCCTTCCTGAACATCTAACAATCAATCCCCATACCAACCCGATTGTAGAACTCATGCAAGATGAGAAAACTCTTGAGAAGAAAGCTCCCTCTCCTCAGAAGATGGATTCATCGATAGATTCGACACTCCTTGTTGTGGGCCATATCCCTATCAAATCAATTGAAGTTGTTCTTCCAATCTCAGTGGAAGAAGGAAATGAGGAATGGAAGGTAGTGGATAGGAAAAAGAAGGGATCTAAACCCTTTGTTATTTCAGACAAGGCATGAGTCTTGTCTGTTTTATGTTATCATCGCTACATCTAGGCTTTTGGCCTGCGGTGCTGCTATAGAGTAGCTGTTTTTTAGCTGATTGTTTGTTGGTCTTTGGTTGTGATCTTGGCAGATTCTTCTCTGTTGTTGGGCTTTGTCGCTATATCTTGATTTTGATCTCTCTTTGTAATTCTAAATTGTCAAATCTGGCATTTGAGCACTGTTGTACAAGGGTATAGTCCCTTTCAAAAAACTATTTAACCTTAATAAAAAAATATACTAAGTAAAAACCTTCTTTCTAGCTCTGGTATTTTTGGTTTTTTTAGATTCTTCCTACATTCTTTGGATTACTATTTTGACCCAAACTATATTTAGGCTTGTTTAATGTGCCTTCTTATTATTATAGTTTTAATGTTATAATACTTTACAATTGATCAAATTGTAACTTATTCCTCGGTTTGGAAAATAGTCTTAGCAAAAATATAGGCTATATTTGAAAAGATTAAGTGGAGTAACACAATAGAAAACTGGAATAAAATTTGGTCATTATAATATATAATGACAAGATGTGTGCCTTGAAAAGAGGCTACCTTGACCTCCTTTGGTTTGAGAAAGGAATTAAAATATTTCATGACTTGTAAAGATTGTTGAAGTGGATGGAATGGATAGACCTTAAAGCTTTCTATAAAATTCCTTGATCTCAGTTCATAATGTATACAATGATCGAAATGATTTAACAACTCCCTCTCTTGAATTAATTATGGAGGATGAAAATGACTGCTGGGATGGAACAACCGAGTTTAAAAATAGAAATCCATAGAAAAGATAACATGTTTGAAAGAAAGTAAATTGCTTCAGTTTTCAGTAGATTTCATGGTTTTATAGGTTAGATAATGAGGAAGAAGCAAGTTGTGAAAGTTCAAGTGCAATTAAAACTGAGTCTCTCTCCTCTATAGATAATTTTATACAAATATTTTTCATATTGCAATTACAGGGTTCCATGTTTTCATCAACATGAAATACAAAAGAAAGCATACAAGAATTAAACACTATAAAACTTTTACCAAATGATGGTTACAATTTTTGGGGTGAATGCCACATTTTCCACATGAATTTATGAATTTATTTTAGATAATTAAGATTAAATTTTACAATTTTTTATCTACTCGTTGTTAATGATTTTGTAATATTAAGATAAAAGGCCAACCAAAATCACATTATATCGGAAAGACTATGGAATAAAGGAGCTATATCATGCACTCTCTTTCTTAGAGAAAGAATGAAGGGATCTAGTTAAAACATGGATGTAATTGCTAACAAAATCTGCACTTCAATCTAGGTTAAAATATCATGAGTTTCATATATTGCAAGGGAATTTATAAATTGGTGAAAATATAGAGAAGCTACATCCATGAGATCAAGGTATAATAGGACCCACACAATTCACTAAATAATTATATTTCACAAGTACAGAAATGTGATTACAAATATATTTGTAGTGCATATTAATCCACAATTGTATAGTCTCGAATCTATAAAATATTCTTAAGAACTACATAATTTGATTATTATGAGAATGTGTAAAATATTATCCAAATAAAAAGTAGTTTAGGCTAATCAATACTTTTGCCCATATGTACTATGTGAGAGACTAATGAGTCAATTACCATCCTTAGCAAAAATATATTTAGAATATGATTGAACTTAAATTTTAATAAATCTGCGCGTTGAAGTTAAAGAAACTTAAGGAACATTTAAAAAATTATTTTTACACTATGGGTAATTATGGTACTGTAACAAATGTTCAAGGCATGTATGTTTGTTTTGTGAGAACAAACATCACCACCATTCTTAATCATGGTCTGACCTAAAATATTAGACTAGACTATATATGGTTTGAGCGAAATGTTGTTATGGTCCTTAGCTCTATTGAAGATACCAATATACCAAGTAGGAAAATTGATAACAAACCGACACAAACTACACAATAAAGCGGTAGATATGCCCATCTAAATATGTAATTCATTTTACTACGGATGTCAATATTACAAAAGTAAGAGCTTACTTAGAAAAATTATACAAAAAAATCATTAATAAACCACCCAAATGAATCCTTATAGGATAAATAGTATATCTCAATAAATTCAAAAACTAAAACTTGATTCACACAAATTATGAAATGAAAATCCTACTTAGACCCACCTAAATACACATTGGGAAAAAATTTCAGAATGTGGGCAATTGAAAAGAATTGATTATCCTCACCCCACTACCCAATAGGAAAAGGCATTCAAAACAATCTTACGATATTATTTTCTCTTTTCATCCATTTCTATCACTTATGTTCTTTTTCCATTGCATCTATCCTCCATTTTCCACCCTACCCCACTTCTACAATGAAAAAATAGCTTTTGAGCAAAAACCTTGTTTGTTTGCTATCGAAACCCTCATAGTAAAAAAAAAAAAATTACTCGTAACTTGCAAACTAGACAATGAAATCTAATGAAACTTGGAAAAAATTTCCTCTCCAAGGTGCCTTGATGTTGAAAAAAAACCAAATTTCCAAAGGTTATTCAAATTTTATATGGAGGCCATTTAAATATTTTTTCCCTAAAATTTTCTTTTTCCATTTGTTATTGATCCAGGAGGCAAAGCTAACTTTAAATATTGAACAGAGAACCCATAAGGAAAAATGAGTTTTTTTACAAACCATGAAGCGGAAGACCAACTTCTAAAAATATTAAGTGCCACTAGTTTGCACTTGCTATTTTCATAACTTTCCTAAAATGGAAAAATACTTGAAGAGAAAACATTGAAAATCAACTTAAATTGAAAACTAGGGTACACGGGCCGAAAAAAAAAAGTAAGAAGTAAAAAATCAAAAAAGAAAACTTTCTATAAATAGAAAGTTCTTTAAATCAGCCCTAAAACATTTTTGAACTTGAAGAGAACCTCTCGAGTTATGATGATGTAGAAAAAAATCACATAATTTGAGTCATAATTTAGTCCTGGTCTCAATCTAGTATTCATATGGTTCTTAAGTGAAAAGAGTAATAATTTTTTATTATTGGTAAATGGTTTTGAAGGGGACCATACCACATAGTAAAAAGAGGCTCAAAAGCCAGGATATACAATGAAATTATTGTGGTTTTTAATAAGTGGGGGCCACACCCCAATAAAAAAATCCTAAAATACCTATATAAAACAATGAAGATCAAGGCAAGGGTAGAATTCCTCTAAGAAGTCAAACTACGAGACAAAAAATAAAAAAATAAAAACTGCAAAACCACATCATAACAACATTGAGAGAAAAACCAAGTAATAACAAAGGCTTATTTGAGAAACTTTTAAAAAAATTCTTAGCATCCTTCAAGGCCTCGTAAAATTGATGGCGGTTTGGTAGGTAGGTTATAGGTTGCTCACTTCTATGGCCTTCTTCTTGAGTTTCCCACCCTTCCAAACATCCTCTAGAATTCTACTTATGTCACATATTTGTTTTACTTGAATTTGAATAAAATCTAGCATTATTTGTGCATGGAGAGTTGGTTGATCTATTTTTTCACTACTTGTTGCACTCTCTCCTCCAAGGCACTATGTTGTTTGGTGAGATTTTCCATCTTCTCTTCAAGACTTGAAAGAATAGAAGGGTCCAATTCCTCCTTGTTTCCCTCATTAAGAAGAAATTCAACATTGTCTTCTATTCCCTTGATAGTTTTAGCCTGTTGCTTCAATTGGGCTTTTAAATCAAAGTTAGCTTGAGGGTCAAGGGAAAACTGGTTGATATGAAGAATATTTTGAGCCACAACAATATATTTTCCCTTATTATCGTATGCAAATACCTTTTAGCTAGGGGGTTAGAGGTGGAGGCCCAGAAACTAGGATTTTTGGTTATGAGTTTAAGTCATTGAGGAGGGAAGGCTAAAATGTGGGGAGGGTTGTTAACCACATCATCATGGAAGTATTGGTGTAGAAGTAATATAATCCCTAGATGAAGGGAGAGACCATGCAAATCGGCGTGGACATCAAGGATGGATTTCTCAAGTGAATACATAATATAATAGGAGAACATGACCTTAGCAGAGCACCTCAAATGGTTAAAAAGACCGGGTTATGGAATGGAAAATTTGAGTAGTGCCCTTCAAATGTGATGCATGTCACAACCATTTTAGAAACATCTAAGAAAACAGAATACAACATTTCCCAATCTAAAGGACTTCCTCTCCCTCCATAATTTTTTTCTCCTCGGCGTCCTTGTCAAATTTATTTCTGTAAAACTTAATCCCATCCATACCTAAACTGGTAATGAAGGAAATCAAGATCTCGATTATGGTAAACTCCTTACCCTTGAAGGTAATCACCATATCTTTCCATTTGAAGGAAATTATAAGAGAGATGTGTCTATCGTGCTGTTTATCCTTTGTATGAAGTTTGTGAAGCCATCCACATCAAGAATCTTCCATAGATATTCATTCTTATTCAAGTAGGGATCGAGAGATTGGCTCCACACGATAAGAGTGTCCACTCATTTTGAGAATAATAATCACGATTAAGGAAATGGCAGACTAGTTGCATCTTGATATCGGCCCCACAACCACACATGTATGTTAAAAGAGTAATGATTAACCCATGTATTTGGCCATTTTTCCATTGCTTGTTGTTGTATTTTGATCTTACATGCACAAATTCCCATTCTATATTGTTATTCTACAATTTTTGTATTTCTAATTAGGGTGCCTAGCAGAGTGAGGCACCCAGTGCTACCTAGTCCACTCTGGGCACCCCGATCCTCTTTCCACTTTACTCTCACCTTTTTTCACTTTCTAGTAATTTGATATTTTTATATTTTTGGTGATCGGACTTTTCATGGTTAATTACAAAATTAGAAAAAGAGAAAGATATAAAGTTATGTGACCACAATGAGGGACCAAACAATAAGCAATATTATCATCACCTCATGTTACATCTATCAAAGGATCCATTTTTATCCATCTAGCTCCATCATAAGAAGAAAGGCTAGTTCATTTGCATCACACTTCATAGGAGGAAACTTATTCTATTCCATCCACCGCTTTATTACATTTCTACACATAGTTATTTCTTTATATTTTCACAAAGTGCAAGCTGAGCAGAGAACTTAGGGCATGATTGCACACAAAAACACACATAGAACTACACCAGTCTGATATGTAGTGCAATGCTTAGTTAATAAGTCCACCATTGTGGTTCTTTGAGGACAGTCTAACCCCTTCATTTTAATCTTTATTTTTAGGGTTTTAATGCTTGGATTGGTGTTTTTCATGTTTCTCCTTCATCGGTGATTATCAGGTGACATCGACACAAAGTCTGCAACAAATTACATATGACATCAAGTGAAGGATTTACATCACCTTGAAACCTTGTAAATCTAGTTTTTGTATATCCTTCATAGATTAGGGCACCCATAACTCGAATACGGTGCCCAATAACACCTTGATCCTCTCTCAGAATCCCAGTCCACTCGGATTGCTCATATCTGCACTTCTTAGTACTTGAGCATAGTCATTTCATCCTTCTATTTATTCTTTCATCTTTGTGACACAATATAAAAAGCTCATTGAGCAAAAACAAATTATATCTAACTCTCCTTGCACTCTAGGGTTTTACATTTCTACTTTCTTAGTTACTTGGATCAATTTTCCTTATTTAGTTTAGTTTTTATCTATTATTGTACTTATTATATTAACTCTAAAATATTTATATTTTAGTTAATCATTTTGGTGAACTTTGAGTGCTTTCACACTTAGTATCCTCATTTTCCTTTATCATGGGATCAATTTTCTTTTCCGACTTACTTAAGAAGTATCCTAATTTTCAAGCTGCTCTTCAAAAATACCTAGACACCATACATCGTCCTCAAAATAAACCGCCACATGAAGTAAGTCTTGTTGTCAAAATTTCACCCCCCCAGGGTAAATTTCGATAACATGTATCAGAGTTTTGCAGTTCCAAGCATGTAGATTGATCCAGGAAAAATCGTGAAAATTGGCTAAGTCCTGCTCAAGGTCGCCTTTGGGACAATTGGAACAGAGGGACGCGAAGGGCGCGAATCGGCCGGTTCACCCGAAACAGAGAATTTTCACAAAGGAACAATCGGGCCGCGAGGGCGCGAAGGGCGTGAAAAGGCGAAGCGGTGAAGCAAGGGAAGCCCATTTCGGGCGGTTCGGAAGAATTTGTCCCAAGCAGCAAAGGGACATCTGGGACAAATGGACGCGAAAGACGCGAACCGGCCGGTTCGGCCGGAATGGGAAACTTTCACACTGGGACATCTGGGCCGCAGGGACGCGAGGGATGCGGATAGCCGAAAAAGCCGAGAGCCAATCAGATTGCGCCACGTCATCGGCAGATAAGGGACAAGGAAGCCCATTTCGGGTGGATCGGAGGTTTCTGTCCCAAACAACACTGGGACATCCGGGACAAAAAGACGTGAAGGGCGCGAAAGAGCCGGCAGGCCCGCGAGACCAATCAAATCATGACACGTGTCACAAGGGAAAAGGTCAAAAAGTCAAAGGGCGAGTTTTGAAGGGTCAGCCCGAACCAATGGGATAGTGCCACGTGTCCCAGCTAGGGCCCACAAGGAAATTTCAAAGGAAAGCCCACGGAAAGGTGGAGGAGAGAGAATTATTCAGCGAATCAGAGCCTGCCACGTGTCGTCCAGGTGGCGAAGCGCGGGAAAATATTTCAAAATCCGTTTTGGTCTGTTCCGTGCCCTAAATCTTCAGATCGTCATATCTTTTGATCCAGAGCTCGATTTGCACGTTCTTTATATCAACGGAAAGATGTTGAAATTCTCTACATGATTCTAGGATCAATCTTCCATTTTGGTGTAGTCTAGAGAGAGAAAGTTAAGAAATGGCTCTGACGCATGGTAATGCCAGAAGTGACGCTTCAACAACCAGCTTTAATGCAGCAGACAGCCCGCCGTTTTGCCAGGATCCGCCGCTTCTACCATAATGAGATGATTTAAAATGTGACCTAGAAGTGGTTGTGGTAGTTTCAAATTTCCTCTCTTCCCTCTCTCTTTCTTCCTATATATTGTACAGAGGGGCTTCTTTCAAAAGGGGGACATAACAAGTTGTTCATCTTTTCTGCTCTGCCCTCCCTTCTTTTCTTCTCTAGGGTTGAAAATGGAGCTCGAACCTCCTCCCTGCTCTGTAATGGCATTTTTTCCTTTTACTAATGAAATGATGTTCTGTGCAAACTTCTGGAGCAACAAAAAACGTGTTTTGTGATGCATCTGTCCATCCTTGCTCGTTCTTCGCTTGTTTTCCTCTTGCCTCTCTTCATTGCAGGTATTTGTGCATGTTTGAATGCTCATTGCAGGTCTGGAGCTGTGTTCATGGAGTTTTGGGACATTTTCTGTGTGAAATCTATCCTTGGGCCTGTGATGCATCTGTCCATCCTTCCCATTGCTCACCTCTCTTTGTCCCATGGCAGTTTTGATAGAGGTTCAACATTCTCCTTCTCTGGTGTATCACCGTTTTAGTGTAGGCTTTTGCTTGTTTTTCCCTTCTCTCTCTCTCTCTGTCTCCTTGGCATGGTTAGATTAGGATTAGATTAGCTTTCCTGCACTGGAATAGCTTGTGGCAGGTAGTTTAGGAGCAGGAACCAGCCTTCTCTGGAGATTCCTTTCTCATTTTACAGGTCCCACACCTGGAGAAAGGATTCAATGTTGTGCAATCACACTGGATGCCTGAGTGATCAACCTAGAAGCCTGATCTGCATCCAGGGGTGCTGTGATTTTGCATCAACAGTTTTGGCATGCCCGGTGGGACCTTAGAGGTCTTCCACTTCATCTTTTGTAGGTTGGTGTGTTCCTGTGAAGATTTCAGCCTTTGGAGGCACTTGCAAACACATCTGGTGACTCCATCTGATCAACAACCCATTTCTGAAGTTGCAGACCCATTTTCCATCCATTCCCGTTCATCCTTCTTTCCATCTCTTTCATTCTTTCCCATTCCATGAGGTTGTGCAATCATGACTTCATTTCCATCATGGAATTCACATCAACAACAACAGTATATTCCACCTCCAACATGTTTTACAAATCCTCCAAATCAACATTTTGAGCATTCAAGATCGCATATGCATACCCATATGAGCAGCAAAGCAAAATCAGTTTGGCTATGGAGCTTTCCAAGAGCAAGAGTATGCATACAATGAAGACCATCAGATCCAAGATGCTGGTCTGTTGGAGAAAATCCAAAAGATGGAGGCAAAGATGGTGCAGTCCAGAGCAACAGCTCAGATGAGAGCTTTCAGAATTGGTTGCAGGACTCCTTGTCCATGGGGAGGCCCTTTTCCAAGACACTTCAGCCCTCAAGAGAAGCTGGACTTCATGATAAAGATGCTGCCCCAACTTGCACAATGGACAGCAGAAATAGAGGCCTATACATTCGGTGTTGAACAACCTTGTCAATGGGTAAGTTCTACACCATCATCTGGTTTTTCTCTTCCCATTACTCAAGCAGCATCATCTCATTTGGACTTGCAAATTTTAAACTCTCCATCTGCTTGTCCCAAATGTTGATCCCATGTCTCCACCTCTCGTCTTCCACCACACCTCAATTCTTCTTTCCTTTTTCCTTCCAAACAGTCATCCTCTCCACAAGAGCTAAAAGAAATCCCCCCTCCTCTAAAGAAACAAGAGATTTCATCTCCTTTACCACCACAAAAAATTGCCAAATCAATTGAGTTGCAACCCACCCCTCCTCTTGCATTCCCAATTCCATGTGGGGAAGAAGAAATTGAAAAAATCAGTCATCAAGGACAGCAAGAGGAAGAGCCAAGAAAAGAAGAAATGATTAAGAGCTTAGTAAGTTTGGCTGCCAAGTTTGGTATGACAAAGATCCCCTTGATGGTTAAGCCTACAGAAGAGGCTAAGGTTGGAGAACAAATGGTGGTCAGGACTGATTCTGTTGCAGCAGAAGAAGAAGATCTTGCAGTCCCAACTTGTCCTCTAGAGCAACAGATTGAAGAGTTTGACTTGACAAACTTCATGCTGGAGGAGGAGCTCATTCAAGAGCAAGATTGTCTTCGAACATTGGATGAAGGAGAAGCTGCTCCAAATCCAGCAGCAGAGGAGCACATTCTAGCTATGGAGGAGAAATTTGTAGATCCAAGAGCTCGAGCACAAAGCGAAAGCTACGGAGAACCTTCAGTTCTTCTTTCTACTTCACCTCTCTCAAGTTCTAGTGCTGAAGAGGAGTTTGACCTCTCAAACTCAATGTTGGAGGGAGAAAGAAACCATGGTGGTCAAGTTATAGATCAAGAGGACACCATGGAGGAAGTTGAACATTTGTAGCAGGACAGCCATGAGGCAGTTTATCTGTCAGATTTGGAGGACTGTTTTGATGGAGAAGAGCCGGTTGAGTTTCCACCATTCTCTCTTTCATCATCCACATTCCAAACACAAGAGTCTGCTGTCCTGAAGGAGAACATTCATTTGCAGCAGCCTGCATCTTATAACAGCTCTTCGGAATCAAGATTGGAAGATTTTAATCTTTCATGTTCTTCATTGGAGGAAGAGAAAGGGCAGAAGGGTTCTACCATTGCTTCCACACCATCCATTCAAGGTCTACAAGAAGACTCCATTCTTGGAGTTGAAAATCATAGCTATGGGCATATCAAACTGATCAGACCTTTCCCAATCAGGTATTTGGCTTCATTGGAGCCAAAGGAGAAGTCACAACCAGTCATGCTTGCTTCTGAGCATGAGGGTGAGCTACAAAGTATCAAGGATCAGCTGTCATACCTCTTCAACCCAAATGCAGAGCAACTAAAAGAGGTATTGAATTTGCCTTCAGCTGATACCTTGATGATTTGTGTGGAATACCAGCTTTTTGTTGATTTTCCACTCATCCTAACAACCATGATCAGCTCCAAATCAATTGCATGGCTGCCAATTTTGAAGAAAGGAAGCTATTTCTCACAACCAGTTGCAGGGTTTGTTTAGCTTGCCTTTGCTTCCAGTTAGAGTAGAGTAGCTAGGTTTGCTTTCAGTAGAAGAAGTGCTTGTGCACACTCTGCATGTTCCATTTGGAGCATGTATGATTTTTAGTTCTGTACATAGTTTTGGTGTTGCCGGTTCTACTCTTGCACAGTTCGTTTCAGTGGCATTTTGGTGAGAACAACTCCATGTCCGGTGGGATTCAAGTGGCTCAGAGGGAAGTTTTCAAAGTTTAGATCAGTTTTCAGGCTTGCTTATGACTCCCCATGCCCAATGGATTGCTTCAGGCTACTGATCATTCACCTAGCAGGCAAAACCCCACCGAGTCGTCAAATCATTTGTCAAAATTTCACCCCCGGGTAAATTTTGATAACATGTATCAAAGTTTTGCATTATGAGTTCCAAGCATGTAGATTGATCCCAGAAAAAATGAAAATTGGCTAAGTCCTGCCGGTTCAAGGTCGCCTTTGGGACATTGGAACAGAGGCGACGCGAAGGGCGTGAATCGGCCGGTTCACCACGAAATAGGAGAAGCCCATTTTTCGCAAAGGAACAATCGGAGCCGCGAGGGTGCGAAGGGCATGAAAAGGCGAAGCGGTGAAACAGCAAGGAAGCCCATTTCGGCGGTTGAGAAGAATTTGTCCCACAAGGAAATTTCCTCAATAAAGCCCAAGCGTGAAAGGACATTCTCGGGACAAATGGATGCGAAAACTTCGAACATATCCGCCGGTTCGGCTTTATATCAACGGAAACTTTCACCTTTGGGACATCTTCCATTTTGGGCCGGAGAGAGAAAGTTAAGAAATGGGACGCGGATAGCTTGAAAAGATAAGTGGGCAAGTATGTATTAGAATAGGATGTTGTTAAGTATAATTAGTAGTTATTCAGCTGTCTCGATAGAAGATAACGGCGCCACAAGATTTGCCGCCATTAATGTATGTATTAATAATGTGGAGTACGGTAATAAATAAAGTACAATAGGAATGTTGTAAAAAGTAAATATTTGTCGTAAGTGGTCCGGTAATGTTAAAATGTCAAAGTTTGGGTAATTAGAGAAGTAGGGTCTACATGATTAGGAATTAGAAATATTATATTGGTAATAAGGACAAGGAGTGAGGTCATAAATATTTTGTGTATTTTATTTGTAAAAAGTCTAAAAATGTGGAACCCATGTAAAATGATAAGGTTTATCTTATCTTAAGAGATAAGCTTACATGTACATATAAGAGTTAAGGTATGGAATATGATTCGTCAGAGTGGATTTCTTATCCTATCTTAGAGATAGGATGGATAAGCCTGGAAGTTCTATAAATAGAGAGGCCACCCCCTCATTTAGCATAGAAAGAAGTAGTGAGAAATATCAGAGGAAGTGTGCAAGGAAGCCATCGCTTAAAGGTGTGTCAAGAAGCCATCAAGAGGTGTAATTGTAAAGTTTCTCCCATAGTCTTGTCAAGTATCTCATGGGTGAGATTGTAATAATTTCATGTTAATATTATAATTTATTTTGATATTTCAGATTTGTCATCATTCCGTCTTATCATAGTCAATGGTATTCTTGTGTTCGGTTGTTGTTTTGTTTCCGATTACATCCACCAAACTAAAGGTCAGTGCATTAGTAAATAATCATAAGACGAGGAGTTCCCGTGAAGAATTATCATAAGTGCCGATTGGTGATGACATTTTGGTTCCGCTGCCGACCATTCCTCGTTGGTGGATTTTCTCGAGAGATATTCCCACTTAGTCAAAAATCAATCGAGGGTAACCTTGTTTTTATCAGGTATAGTAGTAGTTACCATGGTAAAGTCATTTTTACCGTGAATAGTAGTTACCATGTTAAAGTCATTTTTGCCATGAATAGTAGTTACCTTTTTACTGGGAATAGTAATTACCGCAAAGAAAGTCACTTTTTACCGTGAATAGTATTTACCGCAAGAATTTCACTTTTTTACCGTGAATAGTGTTTACCACAAGAAAGCCGCTTTTTACCGTAGTAAGTCAAGTTTTACCATAGTTTACCGTGGTCATTTCTATTTTATAGTGTAAAGTCACTTTCCCAATTATTTGTGCACATAAGTCTTGTTGATCAGTACTTGTGGGTCAGGTATTTCACTATGGGTTACTTTTGAAAATGGGAAAGATTCCTGTTTTTTTCAGCTCAATCTAATGAAGATGCTTCTTCTTTCATTCAAGAGTTTAAACGATCTTGTATTTGTAATGGCCTTATAAGAAGGGAACAATGGACTGAATTTTTCCTACCTTTTTGGATGGTTCAAAGACTTAGGTGGTTCAAACACTAGGTGATAATGTGAAAAATTCATGGGATTTATTAACCGAAAGTTTTCTTGAAGAATTTGGTGAACAAACAAAAATATGCAGATCTCATGATCGAGATCACAAAGCTATCCCAAGGAGAGAAGGAGAAGATAAGGGATTATCATGCTCGTGTTCTGAGCTAAGGAGGAAGCTCGATGCCCGATCCTAAGGAAGGACTAGCGGATGGGTTGATGAATGGCGTGGATAATCTCCTCTCGTAAGCACTTCATTCTTGGGATGAAGCCGAGATCGACAACGAGTGAAGTATGACCGCCCAAATACCATCAACAAGCAAAGGAGATCGCAAGAAGGCAAGAAGAAAGCATGGAAGAGGAGCCCAAAGAAATTGTTGCTAAAGTAGAGCCTACACCAAAGACCTTTGGTCCGTAATCCACAACCACTCCCGGTGAGCACAAATATTTCTCCTAATACATCTACCGAGTATGAAGATCTCTCAAAAGATGGGCCGCTTAACTATTAATCTTCTTCAAGGAAAGGAATTTAGTTCTCAGGGAGGAGATAGAGGTCCAAAAAGAAATATTTCTGAAGTTGTTTGTTATGGTTGTTATAAAAAGGGTCATTATAAGTATAATTGTCCAGATAGAGCTTCTACATCTGGTAAAGGAGATAATGATAAAGGAAAAGCACCTGTGAATTCTTTTGATGTAGTAGATAAGAGCAGAAATAATGAAGTAGATGTGTTTGTAACAAAAAGAAAGAAAGAAAAAGATAATCAAGATGGAAATGATCCTAAGAAGATGAAAGAAGAAACTAGTAAGAAACATAGGAGAAGAAAGTTGGGTGTGCAGGATTTTCTGATTTCACAGGGGCAAGGACCATACTCCATCTTGGAAGATCTCGTCCAAGGCCTCGCAAATATTACATATGGTCAACTCTTGGCTATGTCTTCTCGAGAAGAGGCGGGAGTCATGCGAGGTGGACTCAATGCTCAAGAAGGAAGGAGGTTGAGGTCCCCGCTTGGAGGCAGAGGCAGATCCCTATGCTCCACAAGCCGAGGTATTATGTAATGGTATTTCAATTCATGATGTCTTAGTTGATGGAGGTGCTGCAGCTAATGTAATGACCGAGTCCAGAATGAATATGTTGGGTTTAAAATTGATCGCCCTTCAACACTTATGTTAAGGTCATTAAATAAGGGAAAACTAAACCGTAAGGTGTAGTTTCAAATGTGGCAATATCTCATATGGGTGTCAGATGTGTGGTAGACTTTCAGTGATGAAAATGGTACTGCACATGCACCCAATGCCTGGGAAGACCATGGCTAAGGAGAGTTCATGCAAGAAACTACCGGAATGAAGGTTTCATGACACTTGGACGTGGTAGAGAGGGGTGAAGATAAACGTGATCCTCGACATCATAAAGTAAACCTCGTGGATTCAAGTGATGAAACCGATGATCGACATCCTCCGATTACTCTAGTACCAAAGAAGTGGACACCAAGATGAAGAAAGTGAGGTGGATGTTTCAAATCATGGATATCCTTCCACCACACCAACTCATGACCCCATAAAATTATCTCAAGAAGAAGTTGATGATCGTCTCCAACAAATAAAGATTGGTGATGTCGTGATGGAGAGTGAGAAGGAATCCTACCTCCAGCTCTTTTTCAAGGTACATACACCTATTCACTTTTGATTACAAGGAACTCCGTCAAGTAAGTTGGGTAGAACATTCATATTGAGCTGGTAGATGGTGCTAAGCCCATAAAGCAAATGCCATATAGAATGAATCCTAATTTTTCCAAGACCGTAAAAGAAGAAATAGATAAGTTGCTTGATGCAGATTCATATTTGTCATGGAGAATTCAGAATGGGTTTCTCCCATTGTGATCTCAATAAAAGAATGGGAAGCTACGCATTTGTGTTGATTACAGAAGCTCAATAAGGCAACAAAGAAGGATCATTACCCTCTTCCATTTTCGATCGATCTGACGAAGTAGTGGCCAGAGTGCTATAGTTTTGCTTGATGGATATAAAGCTACAACCAAGTTCGTATAGCAGAGAAAGATCAGTCCAAGACCACGCTCACCACTCCTTGGGGAACGCTTTGCTTATAGAGTTATGCCTTTGGGTCAGTGTAATGCTCCAAAGAACATTCCAACGCTTTGATGAATAGGTGTGTTCGAACCCTACATCGGGACCTTCATCGAGTATTTCTGGATGATTTTTGCATCTATGGGAGCAAGTCGACCACCCGCACTGATGGAGACAACATTTCAAAGGTTAGATGAAGCACAAGCCTCACTAAACCCTACAAAGTGTGTCTTTGGATGTTCTAAAGGCGTTTTGTTAGGGCATGTCAGATCCAGAGATGGTATTGGTACCGATCCCGATAAAGTTTCAAAATCAAAGATTTACCATTTCCTATGAATAGAAGTAAGTTGAGATCATTTTTAGGCCATGTGGGTTACTATAGAAGGTTCATCAAGAATTTCTCAAAGATTGCATGCCACTAACCCAGCTTCTTGAAGAAGGATGTTACTTATGAACCAGAAATAAGGCGCATGAAGCTTTTGGACAATCAAGGAAGCCCCGTGTCTTCACCTGCTTTGAAGAATCCAGATTGAGCAAGCCATTCATTGTGTACACTCGATGCCTCGATGCAAAGACTAGGTAGTACTTTGAGCCAAAAGGATGAAAATGGGAATGAACATCCAATTTACTTTGGGAGCAGAAAAATGAGCAGTGCTGAGGTAAACTATACTGTAATTGAAAAAGAGGCTCTGGCTATCATTTTTGCTGTAAAGAAGTTTAGAAATTACTTGCTAGGGCAGAAATTTATAGTCAGAATGGATCATCGTGCTCAAATATATTGTCAATAAGCCTAACCCATCAGTCTGAGGATAGCAAGATGGATAATTTTGCTACAAGAATTTGAATTTGATATTATAGATAGGCCAGGAAAGAAGCATGTCAATGCAGATGCACTCTCTCGAGCCTATGATGGTTTAGGATCATCTTGTGATGATGATGATTTTCCCGATGCAAAGATTGTTCTCCTCGACACAATCCCTAGTGAATACATAGATATTTGGAATTATCTTAATGAATTCAAGTTTCCTGATGGTGCCAATGCAAAGACTAAGAGAAAGATTACTCAAGCCAGTCGTCCATATTCTATTCTGCATGGAGCATTATTTCGAATAGGACCTGATGGACAGTACAAGAGGGCAGTTGGACGTGATCAAGGAAAGGAGCTGCTAGAAGAATTCCACAATGGTACATGTGGAGGGCACTTCTCTGACAACTTACAAAGCAAGAAGGATCTTGATGCAGTTATCACCGCCCACTCTTTTTTTAAAGATTGTTATAATTATTGTAAGACATGTGATATTTGTCAAACACATGGTAACCGTAAGACTTCATCACCCATTATGTCCTATTCTTCCCTCGGTCCCTTTGAAAAGTGGGGAATAGACATCAGAGGTCCACTTCCAACTACATCACGCCAAAATAAGTATATCAGTAGTTGCTACAGATTATTTAACCAAGTGGGTCAAGCTAGCCATCAAAACAACTTCCATGGATGAAGTGGCAAGGTTCATATATGAACGCATCATCACCAGATTTGGTTGTCCATTAGAAATTGTAATAGATCAAGGAAGCCACTTCATTAATGAGGTGGTAGAAGCCCTAGTCAATAAGTTTTCTATTAAGCACAGAAGGCAACAACATACAAGCCAAGCACAAATGGACAAAGTGGAACGAACAAATTTTGTGTCAGTGTCAAATTCTAGCAAAAGATGCAAATTACAGTACATAAATGGGATAAAAGGATTCATGCAAAGATTGTGGCATATAGGGCAACATCAAAGTCAGCAACAGGATACTCCCATTTCAATTATTTCCTATGGCATTGATCCAGCTTCTTCCTATTGAGTTTGATATTCCCACCGTGAGAGTTATGAAAATGAAAGGATGGATGAAAGTGATTCAGTAAAAGAAAGGTTGGTACATCTTCATTTGCTAGAGGAAATGAGGGAAATAGCAAAGGATACAAGCCATAAGAAGAAAATGAAGCAGAAGGAATACTTTGATCAAAAGATCCGATGGTCTCCATTTCATGTGAATGACTTGGTCTAGTATATGATTCCGTATACAAAAAAAGAAGACAGAGAAAATTTCTTCCAAAATGGATGGGGCCCTACAAAATAAAGAAATTGGCATGAAAATGGTACGCACTGACCGGAGGAATTGATGGCACTCCCATTACGAAATGGGTCAACCACGACAAGTCAAGATTTTCCAAGCACTGTAATAGTCTACTCCGAGGACTGAGTAGAAGCTAGAAGGGGGAAGATGTCGACACTAAAATTTTCCTCCATAATTTCTATTTCATTAATGTATGTATTAGAATAGGATGTTGTTAAGTATAATTAGTAGTAGCGTCTGATAGAAGATAACGGCGCCACAAGACGGTGCGCCAATAATGTGGAGTACGGTAATAGTCCAAAGTACAATAGAATGTTGTAAAAAGTAAATATTTGTCGTAAGTGGTCCGGTAATGTTAAAATGTCAAAGTTTGGGTAATTAGAGAAGTAGGGTCTACATGATTAGGAATTAGAAATATTATATTGGTAATAAGGACAAGGAGTGAGGTCATAAATATTTTGTGTATTTTATTTGTAAAAAGTCTAAAAATGTGGAACCCATGTAAAATGATAAGGTTTATCTTATCTTAAGAGATAAGCTTACATGTACAGTATAAGAGTTAAGGTATGGAATATGATTCGTCGAGTGGATTTCTTATCCTATCTTAGAGATAGATGGATAAGCCTCGAAGTTCTATAAATAGAGAGGCCACCCCCTCATTTAGCATAGAAAGAAGTAGTGAGAAATATTGTAGGAAGTGTGCAAAGGAAGCCATCGCTTAAAGGTGTGTCAAGAAGCCATCAAGAGGTGTAATTGTAAAGTTTCTCCCATAGTCTTGTCAAGTACCTCTCATGGGTGAGATCAGAAATTTCACTACTCCCTCCCTTCTTTTACTATTCTAGGGTTGAAAATGGAGCTCGAACCTCCTCCTCCACCTTCTCTATAATGGTGTTTTACGTTTCTACAAATGAAATGATGTTACGCAAAACTCCACGAGCTACAAAAACGTGGTTTGTGATACATCTTTCCATCCTTGCTCGTTCTTCGCTTGTTTTCCTCTTGCCTCTCTTCATTTCAGGTATTTGTGCATGTTTGAATGCTCATTGCAGGTCTGGAGCTGTGTTCATGGAGTTTTAGGACATTTTCCATGATGAAATCTATCCTTGGGCCTCATGCATCTCGTCCATCCTTCCCATTGCTCACCTCTCTTTGTCCCATGGCGCTTTGATAGAGGTTCAACATTCTCCTTCTCTTTCGGTGTATGACCGTTTTAGCGTAGGCTTTTCTTTGTTTTTCCCTTCTCTCTCTCTCTATCTCCTCTGGCATGGTTAGATTAGGATTAGATTAGCTTTCCCGCACCGGAATAGCTTGTGGCAGTGTAGTTTAAGAGTAGGAACCAACCTTCTTTCTGGAGATTCCTTTCTCATTTTACAGTCCCACACCCGGAGAAAGGATTCAATGTCAAAGTGCAATCATCACACTGATGCCCGAGTGATCAACCTAGAAGCCCGATCTTGCATCCGGGGTGCATAAATAAGCAGATTTTGCATCAACAAGTCCTATATTAGATTGTTTATATAACGACCATTTTCCTAATATTCCTCCATCTAATCAACCCTTATTGGACTCAATTCAAGCTCTATATGCTTTATTTCATGACAAATTTAAAGCTATGGAATCCATGATCACATCTCTCAAATATGAAATCCAACAACTTAAGGATGCTTCTAAGGCTCATGTTTGTTCTCCCTCTACATCTCCTCTTCAATCTATGTCTACTACATGTCATATAATTGAACCTCAAGTCATTCCATTTCCAGAACCTCTCATATTCGATCACAATACTAAGCCACATGAAATTCTTACTACAGATCCTTAGAGGTAAATTGATCACTTTTCCACTTACTCATTACTATCCTCATTATCGACTAGAAAAATATCAAGGTTTTCCATATTGTAATTATCATCACATCAAAGTGGATATACCGACAATGATTGTAATTTACAATGAAGAATCAAACATCTTGAGCATCAGTGATTTATCTCATTCAATGCACAACATTTTGTTGCATGCCCATATACAAATGCTACATCCACATGGGCTCCTAAATTTGTTCCTTTTGTGTCAAATGAGCATCATGCCACCATTTCTAATGTGCCTTCTTTGGATATTCAAACACCACCTAAGAAACCTCCACCAAAATCAATATAACACCTCCTTCTCTCAAGACATTTACATCATTACCAAGTTAAAGCACGTAGGCAACTCTCAAAAGCAATCAACCTTCTTCTTCAGTCATGTTGTCAACACCTCCAAAGCTGCCACAATTCAATATTTCTATCCATCCTACTCAACTTCCATTTCCCATTCATTTTGTTAAAGGAAATACCCTACCACTCAATTTATCTACATTACTTACTACCTCATTGTCGCATCACTTTTGTTAAGGAGACTTCTCTTGTCGACACTAAAATTTTCCTCCGTAATTTCTATTTCATTAATGTATGTATTAGGAATATGATGTTGTTAAGTATAATTAGTAGTAGTGTCCTGATGAAGATAACGCGGCGTCGTCGATGCACGGTGCCGCCAATAATGTGGAGTACGGTAATAATCAAAGTACAATAGGAATGTTGTGGTAAAAGTAAATAGTTTTCGTAAGTGGTCTAAAGTAATGTTAAAATGTCAAAGTTTGGGTAATTAGAGAAGTAGGGTCTACATGATTAGGAATTAGAAATATTATATTAGTAATAAGGACAAGGAGTGAGGTCATAAATATTTTTGTTTTTATTTGTAAAAAGTCTAAAAATGTGGAACCCATGTAAAATGATAAGGTTTATCTTATCTTAAAAGATAAACTTACATGTATAGATAAGAGTTAAGGTATGGAATATGATTCGTCAGAGGATTTCTTATCCTATCTTAGAGATAAGATGGATAAGCCTCGAAGTTCTATAAATAGAGAGGCTACCCTCCTCATTTAGCATAGAAGGAAGTAGTGAGAGGAAGTGTGTAAAGGAAGCCATCGCTTTAAAGGTGTGTCAAGAAGCCATTAAGAGGTGTAATTGTAAATTTTCTCCCATAGTCTTGGTGAAAGGCAAGTGAAGTCAATAACACTTGAAGTACCTCATGGGTGAGATTGTAATAGCTTTCATGTTAATATTATAATTTATTTTGATATTTTAGATTTGTCATCATTCTCGTCTTATCATAGTCGATGGTATTCTTGTGTTATGTTGGTTTTTTGTTTCTAGATTACATCCACCAAACTAAAGGCTATGCATTAGTAAATAATCATAAGACGAGGAGTTCCCGTGAAGAATTATCATAGTGCCGGATTGGTGATGAAATTTTGGTTCCGTTAAGGACCATTCCTCGTTGGTGGATTTTCTGGAGAGATATTCCCACTTAGTCAAAAATCAATTGGAGGGTAACCTTGTTTTTACTGTGCATAGTAGTTACCATGGTAAAGTCATTTTTGCCATGAATAGTAGTTACCATGGTAAAGTCATTTTTTTGGAATAGTATTTACCGCAGTAAAGTCACTTTTTACCGTGAATAGTATTTACCGCAGTAACTTCACTTTTTACCGTGAATAGTATTTACCGCAGTAACTTCACTTTTTACCGTGAATAGTGTTTACCACAGTAAAGTTAGTTTTTACCGCAGTAAGTTAAGTTTTACCATAGTTTACCGGTGTCATTTCTATTTTACTGTAGAAAGTTGTAAAGTCACTTTCTACTATAGTGACTCCAATTATTCAGTGCACATAAGTCTTATTGATTGTAGATTGTGGGTTGGTATTTCACTGGTTACTTTTGAAAATGGGAAAGATTCCTGTTTTTTCAGCTCAATCTAATGAAGATGCTTCTTCTTTCATTCAAGAGCTTAAGTGATCTTGTATTTGTAATGGCCTTATAAGAAGGGAAAATGGATTGAATTTTTCCTACCTTTTTTGGATGGTTCGACACTTAGGTGGTTCAAACACTAGGTGATAATGTGAAAAATTCATGGGATTTATTAACCGAAAGTTTTCTTGAAGAATTTGGTGAACAACAAAATATGCCAGATCTCATGATCGAGATCACAAAGCTATCCCAAGGAGAGAAGGAGAAGATAAGGGATTATCATGCTCGTGTTCTAGAGCTAAGGAGGAAGCTCGATGCCTAGATCCGGAAGGAAGGACTAGCGGATGGGTTGATGAATGGCATGGATAATCTCCTCTGTAAGCACTTCATTCTTGGGATGAAGCCAAAGATCAGACAACGAGTGAAGTATGACCGCCCCTGACTACTATTGAAGAAGCAAAGGAGATCAAGAAGAAGCAAGAAGAAAGCATGGAAGAGGAGCCCAAAGAAATTGTTGCTAAAGTAGAGCCTACACCAAAGACCTTTGGTCCAAAATCCACAACCACTCCCATGAGCACAAATATTTCTCCTAGGACATCTACCGAGTATGAAGATCTGCTCAAAAGATGGGTTAGTTAACGATTAATCTTCTTCAAAGAAAGGAATTTAGTTCTCGGGGAGGAGATAGAGGTCCAAAAGAAATATTTCAAGTTGTATGTTATGGTTGTTATAAAAAGGGTCATTATAAGTATAATTGTCCGTATAGAGCTTCTACATCTCCGGTAAAGGAGATAATGATAAAGGAAAAGCACTGTGAATTCTTTTGATGTAGTAGATAAGAGTAGAAATAATGAAGTAGATGTGTTTGTAACAAAAAGAAAGAAATAAAAAGATAATCAAGATGGAAATGATCCTAATAAGATGAAAGAAGAAACTAGTAAGAAACATAGGAGAAGAAAGTTGGGTGTGCGGGATTTTCTCGATTTCACAGGGCAAGGACCATACTCCATCTTGGAAGATCTGTCCAAAAGGCCTCGCAAATATTACATATGGTCAACTCTTGGCTATGTCTTCTGAGAAGAGGCGGGAGTTGTGAAGTGGACTCAATGCTCGACGAAGGAAGGAGGTTGAGGTCCCTATTTTGGAGGCGAGGCGATCCCTATGCTCCACAAGTTGAGGTATTATGTAATGGTATTTCAATTCATGATGTCTTAGTTAATGGAGGTGCTGCGCTTAATGTAATGACCAAGTCCTCTCGTAATGAATATGTTGGGGTTAAAATTGATCGCCCTTAAACACTTATGTTAAGGTCATTAAATAAGGGAAAAACTAAACCGAGAAAGGTGTAGTTTCAAATGTGGTAATATCTCATTATGGGTGTTGTATGTGTGGTAGACTTTCGAGATGATGAAAATGGTACTGCATGCTACCCAATGCTACTAGGAAGACCATGGCTAAGGAGAGTTCATGCAAGAAACTACTGGAATGAAGGTTTCATGACACTTGGACGTGGTAGAGAGAGGGTGAAGATAAATGTTATCCTCGACATCATAAGCGCGTAACCCGTGGATTCAAGTGATGAAATTGATGATCGGACATCCTCTGATTACTCTAGTACCAAGTGAAGTGGACACTCGAAGATGAAGAAAGCGAGGTGGATGTTTCAAATATGGATATCCTTCCAGTCACACCAACTCATGACCCCATAAAATTATCTGAAGAAGAAGTTGATGATCGTCTCCAACAAATAAAGAGTGAGAAGGAATCCTACCTCTAGCTCTTTCAAGGTACATACACCTATTCACTTTTGATTACAAGGAACTCCATCAAGTAAGTTGGGTAGAACATTGTATTGAGCTGGTAGATGGTGCTAAGCCCATAAAGCAAATGCCATATAGAATGAATCCTAATTTTTCCAAGACTATAAAAGAAGAAATAGATAAGTTGCTTGATGCAGATTCATATTTGTTGTGGAGAATTCAGAATGGGTTTCTCCCATTGTGATCTCAATAAAAAAGAATGGGAAGCTACGCATTTGTGTTGATTACAGGAAGCTCAATAAGGTAACAAAAAAGGATCATTACCCTCTTCCATTTTCAGATCAGATCTTGGACGAAGTAGTTGGCCAGGAGTGCTATAGTTTTGCTGATGGATATAGCGGCTACAACCAAGTTCGTATAGTAGAGAAAGATCAGCTGAAGACCACGTTCACCACTCCTTGGGGAACGCTTGCTTATAGAGTTATGCCTTTTGGGTTGTGTAACGCTCCAGCAAAATTCCAGCGTTTGATGAATAGGGGTTCAAACCCTACATCGGGACCTTCATCGAGTATTTCTAGATGATTTTTGCATCTATGGGAGCAAGTTGGACCACCTGCACTGATGGAGACAACATTTCAAAGGTTAGAAGAGCACAATCCTCACTAAACCCTACAAAGTGTGTCTTTGGATGTTCTAAAGGCATTTTGTTAGGGCATGTTGTATCCAGAGATGGTATTGGTACTAATCCTGATAAAGTTTCAAAAATCAAAGGTTTACCATTTCCTATTAATAGAAGTAAGTTGAGATCATTTTTAGGCCATGTGGGTTAATATAGAAGGTTCATCAAGAATTTCTCAAAGATTGCACAGCCACTAACCCAGTTCTTGAAGAAGGATGTTACTTATGAACTAGGAAATAAGGTGCATGAAGCTTTTGGACAACTGAAGGAAGCCATGGTGTCTTCACCTGTTTTGAAGAATCCAGATTTGGAGTAAGCCATTCATTGTGTACACTTGATGCCTCGAGATACAACACTAAGAAGTACTTTGAGCCAAAAGGATGAAAATGGGAATGAACATCCAATTTACTTTGGGAGCGGATAAATGAGCAGTGATGAGGTAAATTATATGAATCGAAAAGGAGGCTCGCTATCATTTTTTTGTAAAGAAGTTTAGAAATTACTTGCTAGGGTAAAAATTTATAGTTGTAATAGATCATCAGGCTCTAAAATATATTGTAAATAAACCTAACCCATCAGGGAGGATAGCAAGATGGATAATTTTTCTACAAGAATTTGAATTTGATATTATAGATAGGCCAAGAAAGAAGCATGTCAATGCAGATGCACTCTCTCAAGCCTATGATGGTTTAGGATCATCTTGTGATGATGATGATTTCCCAGATGCAACATTGTTATCCCTTGACACAATCCCTAGTGAATACATAGATATTTGGAATTATCTGAATGAATTCAAGTTTCCTAATGGTGCCAATGCAAAGACTAAGAGAAAGATTACTCAAGCCAGTCGTCCATATTCTATTCTTCATGGAGTATTATTTCGAATAGGACCTGATGGACAGTACAAGAGGGTAGTTGGACGTGATCAAGGGAAGGAACTGCTAGAAGAATTCCACAATGGTACATGTGGAGGGCACTTCTCTGGACAACTTACAAGCAAGAAGGATCTTGGATGCAGGTTATCACTGGCCCACTCTTTTTAAAGATTGTTAAAATTATTGTAAGACATGTGATATTTGTCAAACACATGGTAACCGTAAGACTTCATCAGCTCCATTATGTCCTATTCTTCCCCTTGGTCCCTTTGAAAAGTTTGGAATAGACATTGTAGGTCCACTTCCAACTACATCACGCCAAAATAATTATATTGTAGTTGCCACAGATTATTTAACCAAGTGGGTTGAAGCTAGGCCATTGAAAACATCTTCCATGGATGAAGTGGCAAGGTTCATGTATGAACGCATTGTCACCAGATTTGGTTGCCCATTAGAAATTGTAACAGATCAAGGAAGCCACTTCATTAATGAGGTGGTAGAAGCCCTAGTCAATAAGTTTTCTATTAAGCATAGGAAGGCAACAACATACAAGCCAAGCACAAATGGACAGGTGGAACGAACAAATTTTGTGTTGTGTCAAATTCTAGCAAATATGCAGCCTTGCAGTACAAATGGGATAAAAGGATTCATGCAGCATTGTGGGCATATAGGGCAACATCAAAGTCAAGAACGGATACTCCCCATTTCAGTTGGCCTATGGCATTGATCCAGTTCTTCCTATTGAGTTTGATATTCCCACTGTGAGAGTTATGAAAAATGAAAGGATGGATGAAAGTGATTCAGTAAAAGAAAGGTTGGTACATCTTCATTTGCTGGAGGAAATGAGAGAAATAGCAAAGGATACAAGCCATAAGAAGAAAATGAAGTAGAAGGAATACTTTGATCAAAAGATCCGGTGGTCTCCATTTCATGTGAATGACTTGGTTCTAGTATATGATTCCAGATACAAAAAAGAAGACAGAAAAATTTCTTCCAAAATGGATGGGGCCCTACAAAATAGTAGCTATGCATGAAAATGGTACGTACCGACTGGAGGAATTGGATGGCACTCCCATTACGAAATGGGTCAACCACGACAAGTTGAAGATTTTCCAAGCACTGGAATAGTCTACTCCGAGGACGGAGTAGAAGCTAGAAGGGGAAGATGTCGACACTAAAATTTTCCTCCATAATTTCTATTTCATTAATGTATGTATTAGGAATATGATGTTGTTAAGTATAATTATTAGTTGCGTCTAATAGAAGATAACGGCACCATCAAGACGGTGGCTCTTATAATGTGGAGTATGGTAATAAGTCAAAGTACAATAGGAATGTTGTGGTAAAAAGTAAATAGTTGTCGTAAGTGGTCCAAGAATGTTAAAATGTCAAAGTTTGGGTAATTAGAGAAGTAGGGTCTACATGATTAGGAATTAGAAATATTATATTGGTAATAAGGACAAGGAGTGAGGTCATAAATTGTTTTTGTATTTTATTTGTAAAAAGTCTAAAAATGTGGAACCCATGTAAAATGATAAGGTTTATCTTTTCTTAAAAGATAAGCTTACATGTACATATAAGAGTTAAGGTATGGAATATGATTCGTCAGAGTGGATTTCTTATCCTATCTTAGAGATAAGATGGATAAGCCTGGAAGTTCTATAAATAGAGAGGCTACCCCCCTCATTTAGCATAGAAGGAAGTAGTGAGAAATATTGTAGGAAGTGTGTGAAGGAAGCCATCAGTTTAAAGGTGTGTTGAAGAAGCCATTAAGAGGTGTAATTGTAAAGTTTCTCCCATAGTCTTGGTGAAAGGCAAGTGAAGTCAATAACACTTGAAGTACCTCATGGGTGAGATTGTAACAGTTTCATGTTAATATTATAATTTATTTTGATATTTCAGATTTGTCATCATTCTATCTTATCATAGTCGATGGTATTCTTGTGTTATGTTGTTGTTTTGTTTCTAGATTACATCCACCAAACTAAAGGCTGTGCATTAGTAAATAATCATAGCACGAGGAGTTCCCGGTGAAGAATTATCATAGTGCCGGATTGGTGATGACACTCCCTACATTAATCACGTATGAAGAGTTTTGGAAAAAGTGTGTAGGATTGCTGCCCTACACCGGGAAGCGCTTTGAGAACCGTTGCCTAGGCAGGGTGGCAGTCCTGACACTAAAGGTGAAAACATGCACAAAATGAATGGGAAGATGGAAGAAAGCATGGAAAAGTTAAGTAAGGATGTCTAGGCTACAAATATGTACTCGAATGAGTTTAGGAGCTCGAACACCTTTTGAAAGGACATGAATCATCATTGGGGACTTTTGTAACCATTTTCTCGATAATGTAGCACATGCAATTTTGGGTGCATACATATTTCCCCCTAGGAGAAGCATCTTAGCTATGAAAAGGCGTAAAATGTAGAGTCTAAGTATGGTGTTCCTGAAATGGGGAGTTAGAATCAGTACCTTACATTCTCGTGTTCCAAAATGTTGTCATTCAAACTATCATTACCTACAAAATGAAAATAATACTAAAGTGAAGATAGATACGATATCGTAAAATAAACACTAAATCAAAATGAAAAGAGGACTTACCATTTGTGCGGGGATAGGAATAAACCCGTACAACGCTCTAACCCTATGAACATATGCACTCAAAACGAAGTTATAACAACATATATATATATATATATATATATATATATATATATATATATATATATCCATTTTCCAATTCATCTCGCACGTATTGACTTGGTGTTTTTTAGCTCTAGGCCCATGGCGACCTTTTTCTTTTGTGAGTATGGTTGAATTGGAATGGATTTAGGAATGGTATTTTGCATTAGGCTTGGCCCTTTGTTGTTTGAATGCTTTTGAGAAGAAATCCTAAGAAATTTGTAGCTAGAGTGGTCATAAGGGGCCTCAAAGAGGTGGATAGGCAGAGTGCCTTTATTGCTTGGTTACCATTTTGTCGAGAATTTATGATGTTTTAGTACTTCATGCTCTTTATGAGTGTTTTTACCATGCCTAGTGCATGAAGGCATTGATACAAACTTGATCTTTATGACATATACAAACTCTTCTTTTTGGTTTGGTAGTTCATTGTATTTGAGTTAAATTCTTCTTGGCTCACTTCACATGTGTACTCTAGATGTTTAGAACTTCCATTTTTATATGCTTTTAAAATGTATGCAAAGTGGTTATGAATGCTAATAGAATGATCTCTTTTTTCACATTTCATAATGTTGATATATGAGAATGCAATCACATTGTAATGTTGAACTTTATTTTCTCTAAGAAAATATTGGTACTTCGTATTGTCTTGGAAAAACATGACAAAAGAGTGATATGATAAGTGAATGTAATTTCGCCACTCCTAACTCCATGCAACTAGTAAAATGTGAGGGCTCAACACTAAGATTTAGAAGGGGCATAAGTTATAGAATTTTTATGAATGGTAATGATGAGAGAAAGACAAGGATTTGGAAAAACCAAATTGAGACCCCATAACCTCATTCTACTCAATTTTTCTCTATAGTTTAAAATGTGAATTTCTTTCCAGTTTATTTAGAATTAGATCTCTAGATTGCCACTTGGTTGACAAAATATGGTTTTGAGGTTTTAAACTCTTTTTGAATTTTAGAAATCTAAATCACTTTGTTTTGATTTTTGATTTCAGTAGCATTTCAATGAAGTATTTCTAAATTTCAAATATGTCAAAGAGATCCCCTACACCTTACCCCATACTACCAAAAGTAGGAAGTTTGGGCTCATCACCATGGACAAGGCATAGGTAAGTAAGGGCACTCCTCTCCTTTCCCATCTCTACATCACTAGTAAGAGATGTAGGCTCAACACTAAAGGTTGGTAAGGAAAAAACGTGTAAAATAAAATTTTTCTCGTGGATTTGTATTTGACTTATTTATCTAGGAAAAATGTCTAGAATTTTCTTATTTCTAAAGAGATGTATATGGGATAGATGTGTCACCATGAAGATTCTAGAACAAACTATAGGAAAAGACACCTAATCTAGAAGAAAATATAAGTAGAACCAAGTATGAAGGCCTTGATATGGTTATCACAAAGATTTGTCTTATCATGCTTAGATTGATGAAATGATTCGGAAACAATTAATGATATTGTGAATATTTGAAGACATATGATTTGAATGTTTTTCAAATGTTTTGAGAAATTTTTATGAATTCCTATAAGAATAAGTCCCTTGATAAAAATTTACTTAAATGAACTGGAAAATTAAAATGTAATGTGGATGCAATAATGTACATCTAGAAATGCAGGTCAAACTACATGTCATGATGGCTAAAATGAATAAAGTTGATGAATATTGAATTATTCACCCCTAAAACTACATAGGGGAGAACCACAATCCTCAAAATTTCCATTCTCTTGAAAAGGGCCTACCGTTCGGGTTTAAACTTACATCCCTTGCCAAAAAGTATAACTATCCAATCATTAAATTCATTTGTCTGAAAGAGGTGTTTGTGCACCTATTTTTCACATTCTTGAGACATGGTGTGTGGATGAGCATGACTATGTTTCCCAACCTTGTTTCCTATGTGTAGAGCGTTGTGTTTACTTTATACTCTTGTTGAATGATGAGTCCTTGCCCCATGGATATGGAAAGATTAGTTTATAACGCACATGGGTTGAAACCAGGGTCTAGATTATAACAACCCTCATAGATGGTTTTGATGGGCAGCATTTCAATCTCAAATTTCCCTTCTTCATTTGTTGATTCTCTCATGTTTACACCTAAACCTAGGTCTTCGAAGGGAAGAGATGCTAAACCAAGAAGACCACCCATCTCCCGTGGTTCAAACGGGAGGAAGATCGGATCATTACTCTCTAAGAGTTTTATAATTTTCATTGTGGTTTTATTAGACATTTTTTCCATAGATACTTGATTTACCCTTATCTCTGTTTTTGCCACACCAATTTTTTTTTGGTCAATGAATTTAGCCTTTGGAACTCCTGGGTGATTGGGACTAACTCTTATATTGGAGGTGGTTTATTCAATTGATTCATAGGAAGTTCATACTATGTATGGACTCCTTTCTTCTTCTTGAGGATTTCTAAGTGTATGTCAAAGGGCTTAGGATCTCCTTGAGCGATGAAGATCTTCCCAAATGAAGGAATCTAATCTCCTCGAATATGGTGAAAGGGATAACCTTCATTCGTTGAATCCGGGGTCTCCCAAGGATCATGTTGTAAGTTTTTTCCCTGCCGATAATATAAAAATCCATCAAGATGGGTTTTGGACTAAGCATGATGGAAGAACTATGGTTCCATCGAGATCGCTTTAAGACCTGTCATACCCAAAGAACATGTTTCTTGTAGAGGAAAAATTTATCTCTCCATATCCCAAATTCTACGAGAAAGAGAAGAGAACCACATTTACAACAGACCCATCAGCAATCATGGATCTCTTAATGTAATTTTCATAAACCCAGACTTGTAAAAATAAGGCAGGATCACCTCTTCGGGCAATTTCAGCGTCAAATGACATCTTATCTATATAAAAACAAACCCAATATCCCTATTGTTGTCTCGTGAGGATGTATGTCAAAGTCAATATAATTTATTTGAGTTCTAGGTGTCATAACATGGATTAGATGGCCAATACCTAGTTCATTGAGTAATGCACAACGATGTGCGGGAGAATTCTTCAGTAAATCTAGAAACAAAATGCGAGAAAAGGTCTTGTTCAAATATGATATTAAATCATAGGCTCCTACTAGTTTTGAGATTGTAGGAACACCATCCTATGGAAAGGAAATAACATGTAGGGGATGTGAAATGTACTCCTTTGTTTGAGTTGTTGTATTAATTTATGGTTTGACCTCTAGCTCGACCGACCCCAAGATTTTGGTATTGTCATTTGAACCAAGGTTAGGAGTAACCCGAGAATAGTAAAAAGTTGAGGCTTCATGTTCATTGTTTCCTATAGGAATACCCTTGTTTATAATTTTAGGACTCACTTAGGAATCCCCATAACATTTAGGGTTCACATTTTCAGGTGTGACAGTCCGGTATGCCTAGGTTGTGGGTTTGTTTCAGGATTTTCTAGAACATGTCTATAAAGAACTTCCTTTGGTTTTCAGAAGTATTTACAAAACTTTTTTGTAATCATAAGAAGTCCTATCATCATGACCTTGAACCTTATAGAAACCAAAATATAGGTTAGGTTCATAATATCTTCGCCTTTGATAAGTGTCTTTCTATTGTTGATTATAATCCTAGTTATAATTTTGAAATTAATTGTTATAAACATGATTCGTTTCCCCTTAGCGAGAGTTTTGATACTAGTTTGGGCATTGGGTTTGATTTTTCTTTTACTGGGGATGATTTAAATCAGCTTTGTTGACAGATGACACAATATGAGGGCCTCTTTGATTTCCCAAGTTATTATTATTGTTATTATTACCATTGTTTGGAAAAACAATGTTCTTGATTGATTAGTAGCACTATTCGTGGTAGCACGATGATTGTGATTCACACCCTTAGGTCCTTGGTTGTTAGCACCATTGTTTAGATAATTTAGGTTATTTTGATTTGGTGATACCAATTTTCCATTGCGACCATAGATCTTATGCCCACTTATACTATAGTGTCTTGGTCAATCCAAAGCACACCTTCCAAAAATTCCTCATAACTACTAAAAGGAAACTTTTGGACTTCTTCCCTAGTCTATCAATTGAGGGAGTGAAGGAAAATATCACAAAGTTCCATCTGGTCCATGTTGGGCACACTTACAGAGGAATAGAGAACTCGACACCATCTCTGGATGAAATGGGCAAGGTAGAATCATTTTTCTCCTGTCTAATATGTAGGAACTCCCTAATCCCTACATGCAACAACTTGTTCATGTCAAATGCTTTGATGAACTTGGAAAAATGTTGTTTAAAAGAATGTATATAATCTTTCGAAATATGGTAATACCAATCCAGTGGGATTCCTTTGAGAGTCTTTGGAAATATATTAGCCACTATAACATCCCAAGGAAGTGATTCCTTGATAGTAGTAGCGTAGGACTTGATATGAACGTTCGGGTCTCCTTAACCTTTAAATTTTTGAAGATCTAACAATGGGCATGGAAACATGACACCACATATGGTGAAGTCAATAGTATCCTTTAAGTAGTCAACGTATGTACCCATTATGTAAGATTCCACCATTGAAGATACTTGATGAGGAGGTGGAGGAGGAGGAGTTGGATAAGCTACATTATAATCATTGACGAGAACATATGGTGTCCCTTGATATGGCATGTAGGCAGTGGTAATGGCATATGGGTCCATCTGGGGGTTTTTTGAATACATGTGCATGTAAGGTGGGATAGTACCAGGATATGGACTAGTAGGCGTAAAACCAAGGAACATCACATTGCCTATATTGGCGGAATTTGAGAATGCACTTCCAGATTGCCCTTGCGTAGAATAATCTTGAGAAGGATGAGGACCTATAACTAGTGTGTCTAACCCTATGAGAATATCACCTAGATTTGAATGAACTAGATAACCTTGTTGTAAAGGATATTGCATTGGTTGCTCATTAGAAGGTATGTATCCTTTGTTATCAACTAGATACCCCGTGTTCTACCCTACTTTGCATGTGTTGGTTGTGAAATATGGGAACTTTATAGCTAATCCTCCATACTAAAGTAGAAATGAGATTGTTGGGCAAGGATTGAGTCCCTTGTTGGGGTGCCCGTGGCGTAGGGTTTGATTGAGCAAGGGCTCATGATATCCTATCATGAATTTTTCAAAGGTGTTATAATTCTTTTCTTCCTCATAAGTAATAATCTTAGGATTTACATTTGAAATATAAGAGGTTATAGCCTTCATTGTATCCAAATACTCATCTATATGATGAAGAGGATTTTCTATTCATGCAAATATATCATCTTTTGTTTATTGCATGGCAATGTGAGGTCTTGAAAAGAATCTATGGTAAGAACTTGTTCCATTTGTGATAACAACATGGTTTGCATTGGGTTGACCGTATTGCATGTTTAACGATTGATCAACATCCTCCATCCTTACATAGCTAATGGGGTTTGAAGTGTAACTAGGAGAGGTTTAGACGTTTCTTGTGTAATTTTCAGCCCACCTCGAAAGAGAAGGGGACTGTTGTGGTTGAACGTAATATTTATCGAGCCAAATGGATCACCAAACACTCTTCTAGACATATTTTAAAAGAAAGATACCTATCAAAATAGGGAAGAAGAAATGGAATTAGGTAATAAAGAAAAGGAAATAAGAAGAATTAATCCTTCACATCAGGTTCACCAATTTTTATGGATGAAAATTGACATGCAACCTTCAACCGCACTCGACTCCCCGAGGTCATGCTAGTAGCTGATGTTGAATGTGTGTGGCTAACTATAGGAGGATCAATGACTAAGATCTGGTAGTATGATCTCCTGGTAGCTGAGTTGGCAAAGGGGAGATTTAGAGGCTATTAACGGGTAGCATAAATTCCCTATGATTTGTTTGCCTAACTAGGATCTAAGTGTTGAGCTAGTTTGAAGCACGTCCAAATTAACTAAGTTGAAACTAACAATCTATGTTACTTCGATAAAAATAAACTAATCCAAACAAATCACAAAACTGAAATATTAAAATCACAAACAACAATTTACTTTTATTCTAAAAAATCAAATCTACTTCTACACTAAAAATAAACAAGAAAATAACTCGGTGTGGTTATTAACCTATGTTGAGTGTATTGAAACTAAAATAACTTAAAATGAGAAATTTTCCAAATGGTCTATGATATCTAGACAAACTCCTACTTATATTCTCTCCTTAAGATCCACATGGATGGGCGTAAGAGGATCCGTGGTCGGAGATTCTATTAATGATTCAAACCCTCTTATAAATTAACTAATTACTTGCAAATGAAAGGAAATTTATTTATACTTTGTATTTGATATGATGTAATAATGATAAATTGAAATAATGAAGGAAATCAAACAAAAAATCCAACCTATAATTCACAAAACAGAGGAAAATATAAATGTGTGATGAATTTTCCCCTCGGTTTATCCTTTCTTTATCGTGTGTCCATATGAGTACAAGGAATTGGGAATGCAAAGGAAACAACAAGAGAAGGTGCTTGAGCAATAACAACTTGAAGGAAGTCTAGTTGCAATGTAAGTACAAGAGAGATATCACAAGTGAATGAACAGAGCTTGGCTATGCCATTTCTAACAGATTGTGGCAGCAATACTATGCAAGATACAAAAATTCTCGTGCCTTTTCTTGAATACAAGCATTGGCTATATAGGAATTAGGATGTTCCTTCATGCAAAAGGTAGCCTTGGAGTGCCAAATCATTGGGTGAAGAGGCAGTTCAAACTAATTAAATCTATTTAAAAATAGAAGAGGAAAGGAATACCATGAAAACAAGACCATTTTTAGGAAATTTAGTTCACAAATGCACCCTAGAAGTAAATTTAAGTGAAATCACATGTGTTAAAATCATGCATGAAGAATTCTAGAAAAATTACACAAGACAACCACCCTACATAGGGCGGTGGTCATGGGATTGTTGTCCTATCTGGTTGGCGGCCCCGACACTAAATGCCAAAACATGCATAGAAATGAACGAGAAGTTGGAAGAAAGCATGAAAAATTTAAGTAAGGATGTCTACGCTAAAAATATGCACTTCGAATGGGTTTAGGGCTCGAACACCTTCGAAGGACATGAATCATCATTGGGAATTTCGTAACCATTTTCTAACAATGCACATGCAATTTTGGGTGCGTAATGTAACCATTCTAGACTTCTCAAATATCACTTTGATGGTCAAATAGAAGAAAGGTAAATTGGCTCGAGTAGCCCTTGGACCATGGGGTCCTTGAATATGGGATAAGGACCTGGTAAAAACAAGGCTAATCACAATCTTTTTATTATTTTATTATATGCCCTTGGAAAAAGGAATTTTATGTAGACAGAACATAGGTCTAGTTCTGAACAGACCTACTTTGCAAAAGTATTTTGCTGTACAGGAAAAATAAAATACTTTCTATGGAAAAGGGATGTATGGTTGAGAGAGAGCAGCACTGCTCCATATGCTGTTGTTCCGAGAACAGACTCGTATTATTTGCAATCATTCGATGAAAACGTAAAAGTAGCATAAATAAAAGTACATATAGTACTTCGTATATGTATAAATATCCAGTATTTTCGTATTTTTTTAATACGAAAATACGAGGGTAAAGGATGCATTCCTTTATGCATATCCGATTTTATTTCATAAATATTTGATTTTGATAATATCATTGATCATTCAATATTAATAGATCATTAATGAACATAAAAAATTTTCATCTCAATAATTGTTCTCAATTCAATTAGTAAAATTAGAAGTAGACTATTAGTCTTATTAAAGTCCACTTCTACCCCATACTACGAGTGAAACTTCTTGATTCTACAGGTGGAGCATTGGAGAACCAATATATAGAGGTAGTCAAACCAAATTTTGTCAAGACCATCGAGGAAGTTGTTAGGAAATAAGAGATAAAATATGTGGAATAATCCCTCACGGAATCGCAACAAAGAGAAACTAATATGCGAAATTATTACGAGATCTGAAATAAAATTACAAAATAAAATAACACAACACAAGGAGATAATATTTAACATGGTTCACCCAATTTGGGCTATGTCCACCAAGAATCACTTGCTCAGATTTTATTACAAGCCACCACTCTCTTAATACAATACCAAGATCTGTTTGGAGCTATGCTCAACAAACTCTACAGAATTCATAGCCAAATTCAAAACACATCTGTAATGTTTTCATGCATCTATCATATGCATAAAACCATATAAATAGACAACTGCTTAAGTAGTTTTACAAAACCATGGGTATAAAAAACCATGGGAAAAACCTCATCCCATAAACCTATGGGTCAAAAATCTCGCCCATATGAGAAGAGCATGTTTCCCAATATGTCGGGTGCATTTTTTCGAGGCCAAAAAAATTTACGGCTAAAAAAATTTCCCGAACCCCGGCGAGGATACATGAAAAGTGTACAGTACTCTTAATGTATAGTCTTCAACACTTTCACACATGAAAATAGGCTCCATAACCTAACAATGTAGCACATGCAATTTTGGGTGCGTAATGTAACCATTCTAGACTTCTCAAATATCACTTTGATGGTCAAATAGAAAAAAGGTAAATTGGCTCAGGTGACTTCTCGATTCTATAGTGGAGCATTGGAGAACCAATATATAGAGGTATTCAAACCAAAGTTTGTCAATACCATCGAGGAAGTGATTCCAGCTGATTATGAGATGAGCACAATTCCCCTAGGACCGAAAAAACATGAGGTTGATGTAAAATTGTTTTGAGATTCTTCCACTCACCTTGTTGCAAGAATTTAGGAATACAAGGAAACTCTAGATCAAAGAAAAAGACCACATTCACACCCTCACCTCATATTTTCAAGTTCTCCTATATCCTAATGTTTCTAATGCTCTTCTCGCTAGAAGAAGTATCTCCACCGATTAGCTTTGATTATGATTCCATCAGGAAAATTGAAGGATTCACCATCCAAGGAAAGGAAAATGATAAATGGGTGAGCATGATTCTCGAGAAAGGGAAAGTGTTGTTGCATGAGATGCTCACATCAGACATGTACATGGATGGCACATCCATGAAGACACTCTCAACTCAGGAGGAAGTTGAGGTGGAAAAAGACCATTGGGATCAGATATATTCATTGGTCATGGAGATGGGAAAATTCAACTCATCCCTTATGGTAGTTAAAGGTGAATTCTCATCAAGCATTGGAGGATTTATCTTATTTTTGGGCTCAAAATCTATTTTCTTGGTATGAATTGATAAATCATGCCATTGTTGAGCTTGATTCATTTGAAGTAGAGGTTGGAAAATTGTAAAATAATGTTGACGCTAAACTAAAGAATCTTGGGGGTTAGTTTGTGAACCTAGAAACTTCAATAGATGATCTATTGAAGGCTTTCAAATATTCAGTCAAAAGGGAGGCCAAGATCCATTCTCATTCAATGAAAAAGTAATACTATGGAGAACCATCAAGCTTTGTGCTCAAAGAACAAGAACATCAAATCTCTTGCGAAGAATTGGATCATATCACTAGGTTTCATTCACATCGCTCGGGGAGTAAAATGTGGCATCGGCGGTGACAAGATTCGGAAAGAATTCAAAGGCATCGATATTTCACCTATAGATATTTACATGAGTCTGTTTGTGGTAGGATCTTCATCATAATAGTTCTTTCTCTCTTCTTCCTTTTTTCTCTTTTCCTTCCCCTCCCCTCCTTAATTTATTTTTTAATTCTTCATTGAGGGTTGTACTTTTATTTTTTTGTCTTATTCATGAATATGACTATAGTTTTAAAATGTACTTTTATTTTATAAAAGTGGACTTAATGTTCTTTTCTAGGATCACCAAAATTCACATGTGGAAAAGGTGAGTGAAAAGACACATGAGGGTAGGCGAAGAGTCATTCCTTTGTCTATATAATGTAGTGATACCCTATTTTTTTAGGGGTTATCAATTTTGTGCACTAAAGAGAGAGATCTACTTTGAGAAAGGAAAAAGAGATAGAATTCATCCATTTTCTCTATCTATTTTCCTCTATTCATAGCATTTTACAACTTGTAAAGATGTCAATAAACAAGGATTTTATTATTTTCATGATGCATGAATGTGTGAAACTTTGTGTGCAAGGTTTCCTCTCATATTTCATTTTCTAAACATGGTTGTTTCTTTCCTATAAGTTATGGAGGTGAAACTTGTAATTAAATTTGGCAAGAATATAATTTTCTACTTGCAGATTTAATTCCTCATACCTAACTTCCCACTTCCTTTCCCCGATCTTTCAAGAAATAAATCCATTATAGTTCATTGAAAGTATTTATTATGGTTACAATGGAGTGTTCTTGTTGGATACCATGCATCTTAGCCAACAAGAAATTTTCTTTTGTTCATTCATAATAAAGTGTAGTTGTACCACACAAGCGAGAGGGACGTAGAGTCCCAAAGTGTTGGCAAGATAGGTCACCAATTTTTCTACCCGAAATTTTTTCTCACCAATAGTTTGTAGTGCTCACCATGGGGAAGACTTAGTAGTAATCTGTACCCAACATACGAACATAAAAATCAAATATCCAAAAATAAAAATTCTAGAATTTGAAAAGTCTCCAATCCTTATGTCTCTAACCAATGGCTATATCTAGTAACCCTCCTATTGAAATACCCAAAATGTTGTTCCACATTAAGGAAGATATCACATATGACTTGAGGGAAGCCATCTGACACAATAGACAAAGATTTACACATAATTCATAGCCAGAATATTTTTGATTTGGAAGAACAATGTTATGTAGATTTGGAAAGAGAAAGATAAGCACAAGCTCATCTAAGAAGAGCTTAAATATCTAAGTTTGCGAAATAAGGTATACATGATCTCAAAGATAAGGAGGAAATATCAACCCAATTTTTGAATAACTTTAGCAAAGGAAGGAACTAATCATAAATTCAAGGTCTCCCCTTGGTTAGGAAACTTATCTCACTCGAAATCCAAGTGTTGTTAATCTATTAGATTTTGATTTTCCGTATATAAATGAAAATAATGACTACTTCACCGATGTGGAGACTGAAGAAAAATCTTGAGCAAGAGAAGAATTTGAAGTAAGAGATGAGGTCAATATAAGAGCATAAATTGAAGAAATAGAAAGAGCCCAAGAAAGAGTGGACACAAGAGTTGGAGTCAAGGCTGAAGGAACAAAAGAATCGAAGAAAAATGAAGACATAATGTAAGACAAATAAAGATCTCAATAGATTATTCCATGGGTTAGGAATACCGACCCACTTTTACTTCCACAACCTCTCCATGAGCTACCATGAGGATCAAGGATTTTTTTCCTAAATTTAGAGGAGACGGTTCCTAAATCACTTTGAAGAACATGTAGTATTCTCATCACCGCATGTGTTGTGTTGGGCATCAAAGATGAACATGCATCTATTAGATTTTTCATGGAGTCTTTGCAAGACAAGGAGGTTGAGTGGTTTTATCTTCTACCAACAAGGTCTATCACTTGTTGGGATGATATAAGATTAAATTTTGAATATAGATTTAATTCTACAAGATATTGTCAAGATCTCTTGGTACGACTTGTACATATGAAGAAAGAGTCAAACAAAGGCATACGATATTTCATAGAAAACTATAATAGAGTGCTCAAGAAGATTCTAGCTGATGCCATGCCCTTAGAAAGCAACATTAAAATATTATTCATAAGTTCCCAGGATACCTAAAGTTGTGTTTATTTTTAGGATATCTCAACCAAAAACATTAAAAGAATCTTAGGAATACGCCACCGAAATGGAAGATGATCTGATTTTTTCTGAAAAGTAAAGAATCCCAATGGTAACCAAAAAGGTCACATTTCTAGCTCAATTCCCACTAATCCAATGATTCAAAAAGTGGTCAATGATATGATTGCTATGAAAAATAAACTTTCCCATATTACTATGAGAAATATACCGAAGAAGACTAATCCTCCAAACAAGACAAGAATAACTTCACCTCCTCTAGGGCTCACCCTTCAAGTATTGTCGGTTAATGAAACATGTGACATTTGAAGAACCAGAGGAGGAAGTAGAAGTATAAAATATGGAAGAAGAGGAAGAAGGTAATGATGGAAATGTTCTTTATATTAAATAGGTCGATGGTGATTCCTAGAATGGCCTCATTGAATATGTCTCAATAAGTGAAGATGAGGATGATGAAGAAGCACCAATATTCTCATGTGCAATGTTCACTCATGCCTAGTCAAAGAAAGGAGATTCACCCTCGTGTAGCTGCAAAAAGAACGAGAAGGAATATCTCGTTTGTTTAAGTTCCACATAGAAAAATCATTAGCAAGGGATCCCTACTACCACCATCAATGGATTCAGCCAAAGAGAAAATATATCCGATAGCAAGCAAAAATTATTTTTCCATGGAAATTAATTCCTCTGTACCTCCCCTAGTTCAAAACATGTTTCTAAAGTCAATCCTTCATCTAATGCTAGTCCCAAAAAATCCTCTAAGACTCGGTAAAATAAGCCACCTCTCCTCCTTCTAAACCCACTACCTCATCCACCAAGGATACTCAAGCTTCCAATGTAGAACCATCCACACAATGAAAACCCACTGCCAATCTTGGAGCACCAAGTCCTCTCACTATTTCTCTATTTCATTATGTTTAACACGTGAATAAGACTAAAGATCAAATCATATAGATGGAATATTTGCAAACACACCCATCTCATTTTAAGAGGTTACTTGAAGTCATTCGAGTGGTATCCAAAAGCTTGATGTTACAAACCCCAATGTTAAAGGTATCCTACCCACACCACTTACACCCCCTTAAAAATACATGCTATACCTTAGTGCATCCAAGTCTAATAAGGTATAACCCTTCTACCTATCCCTTCTAGTTAAAGGCTACCAAATTAATAATCGCATTATAGATCCGGAGCCTCTAAAAATGTTGTCCATCAAGCTATCTAATGCCCTAGACTTACCTTAAATCATGTAAATGGTTATTTCTATTCCATGGAATCCAAATAAGTACCATTGGTGGGAAGAATAAAATATGCATATAGGTTGTCTTGGTCAACTTTCCAGAGAAGAAAGTATTGCTCACAATTTTGGTAGTGGACATTCTTAACAAATTTCAGGTCTCCTGCCGAGAAGGATCTTTTCGAGGATTGGGGTGGTGAGATTCAGATGGATTGGTCCTCTATGACCATTCCAATAAAGGGAGAGATAAAAAACAAATTTCCTATATGCAAGATGAAATATACTGTCCAAAATTCGAATGACCTAAGGGAAAATATTTTGTTTAAAGATAGCGGGATGGGTAATTATTTCCTCACATTTTAGAGGGATGAAAATATTTCTCTTCTCATAGAGGATGATGAGGATTAACTGTGGAAAATTTATTTTGATAAGAGCCACTCTAGTGTGGGATACAAAAGCAGAATTGTGCTAACCTCTCCTTCAAGTGAGCTATATCCTTTAGCTTAAAAATTACAGGTTTGAAAATACAAAAAACACTGCAGAATATGAGGCTCTTCTTCTTGGGATGGAAATTGTTGAGTCTATGGGCATAAAGAAGCTCAAATTCCTTGGTGATGTTGAGGTGATTGTGAAATAAGTAAAAGATTAATACCAGTGAAAATACAAGAGTCGAAATTACAAAAATTGGGTATGGGATTTCATTGAATCATTTGATGCTTTCTCGATTCAATCCATATGTAGCAAGCTGAATGAAAATATGATTCCCTCATAGTCATGGATTCCTTGATGACTCATCACCCATCCTTCAACAAAGATAAAGTGATTGTTGAGATAGTATTGAGGACTAGTGTACCAGCACAATGTGAATCATTGGAAAATATTGAATGATGACAAGAAACTTCTCACTTTCCTAGAAAACATGATAATTTCAGTAATATTTTTATGAAGGAAAGGAAAACTCAAAATAGGAACCCACTATGGATGACAAGAAATAAGGCATTGATGGAGTTGATTCTAAAGGTGTCATCAAAGCTAAAGATAAACAAGATCCCAAATGGTCTTGTGTCCCTAGAAGAATTATTTGTTAAATGTGATAGGTTTGTCAAATAAAAGGAAAAACAATATTCGCGGTTACCTGACTGATTTTGAAAAGGAGAACATTGGTACTACCTAAAGCCTAGCATGGTTAATATCGACAAGTTTTGTTCTCTTGAGGATAAAAGAAGATTTTTTGCATTGTTGAAAAGGTATTATTATGTTCTTTCATATTCCTATGATGAACTAAAGTCCTTCCAACTGAAGGAGATGCACCATTCCATTCCTCTAAAGCCCAAAGCTAAGTCTTTTAGGAAAAATCAAAGGCCCTATAATCCCAAAATTGTAGACATAATCAAAGAGGAAGTTTTGAAGATGTTGAATGCTAGAATCATCTTCCTTATCCACCATTCTACATGGGTAGAAAATATTGTTTGGTGTGGAAGAAAAGTGGAGAGATAATAATTTGTGTGGACTTATGAAATCTGAATCAAGCCTTGTTGAAGGACAACTATAGACCAAAAATCATGCACTTTAGGAATTATTTAATCCTCGGTCTCATACTACTATTTTGAAGGTTTTTGAGTGAAAAAAGTAATAATTAACCCACATCTTTTGACCATCTTATTTTATTTTATTTCATCATTCCTAACCACTTGCACTTGCATGTCCAGTCATCTTTCATCATTTTGCATTATTTTAGCCTTTACTTTGGGGCATTGATTATTCTGGGGCACCCATGGGCACCTTTGTCCCACCAAGGGCACCCCAATCATTTTTGAACTTTCCCACCACTTTTGGGCTCTTTCTAGACATTTCATCTTCTTATCCTTTTGGTGGTCATCCATTTCGGGGTGAATTATGAAATTAGATCAAGAGAACACTATAAATATAAAGTTATGAGACCATAATGAGGGATCAAGCACTAGTCACTACTATCATCCACCTAGAGTTGCATCCATTTGGAGATCATTTGCATCCATTAGCTCCATCACAAGGAAAAGGTTGGTTCATCTAGATCACACAAGAATAGGGGAGGTATTCTATATTTCATGCACCATTCAACTATGTTTTTCATCTAGTTATTTCTCACTACTTCACAAATTTTGACTAACACAAGGATTCCTAGGGCACATGATGCACACACACACACACACACACACACACACACACACACACACACACACACACACACACACACACACACACACACACACACACACACACACACACACACACACACACACACACACACAAAACTAAAACACATTTGGGTCGAAAATGCAGTGTATCACTCAATTAATAAGCCCACTATTGTGGAAAATAAGGTTAGTCCAACCCATTCATTTGCATTATTTTTTTAGGGTTTTGATACTCCTCTTTGGTCTTTTGCAGGTCTTCTATACATCTTGGATTATCAACGACACCCGTGCGGTGCAACGAGTCTAATGTGGAAATTAACAAGGGTTTTGAACCACCCCCAAAAATGTGAATCTTAGTTTTGGACCTATTATATAGACCACAACACCCATTTTGCATACCAAAGCACTCGTCGTAGCACCCTAGTCTCTTACCAAATGCTCGAGTGTAGAGATTTAACCCAAATCCATACTTTTCGGGACATCTGCATATAGTTATTCTTTCTTCATATTCCTCCAGTCATTTATATGACACGGTTCATATCTTCCTCTAAATTAGCTAAGTCTTTTCCTTGTTCTTATTTCATATTACCTAGGTTTCTAATTTCATTATATTTTTTTTTGGGTCATTTTCCTAATCATTTATTGCATTTATTTATTGTATTTACATGTCGTTCTAGGCGAGATTAACTATCATATATGTACATTTTGATTTAATAATTTTTGGCAAACCAAATGAACCTCATTGTTTACATTTCCAGTGCATGGATCCTATCAATCCATTTGTCATTTCGTTTCATCCATCCATACCATATTGCATATTATAGTTTCTTTTACTCTTACTTATTGTTTATTGTTCATGGTCATTTTATTACACATGCTAGTTAGCTTAATTGTATGTCCTTTCTTTATAGCATCCACACATGCGCATTCATGTATTTTTATAGTTGTGATCATAGATATAGATCTCTTACACACCATATAGATTATCACCTCCTACCCTTCCTATAATGGTTCTGGGGGCATCCACATTTATCTCTCATATGTGCTATTGTTTCATTTTGTACTTAGAACTTTACATTCCTTGGTTATACATGCTTTTGACATAATATTTATCTTTGTAATATGCTAATGGGTGCTTCATGTGTAGCATTTTTTATGCAGGTATGTTTTCTTCCATACTTGTTTGTTACATTGTTTCTATTAATTGTTTTTGTATGTTGGCCTTGACCTTTGTTTGGTGTGCACACTTGTTTGTTGTTGCATCCATTATGGCATGTCGTGTCTTGCGACATTGTGAGTGATGTCCCATGTTTACAACCTACTTTTTACGGATTACTCTATCTTCTTGTGTGTTTACATTATTACTTTTCTTCTTATCTTATACTAACTTTTGTGTAGATTTTAAATTGTTTTATATATGCATTATTTTTGTACTAAAACTTGTCTTCGACTAGCCTTATTTTTGTGTGTGCCTTTGTCTTTACCAAGTGCATTCCTTTCCCCTACACCGATTCATCTCAATTCATTTTCTCCCTTTGCATTTTGGGTTACATATAACGAGTGGGTTCATCCCGGTCTACGAACTCCGTACACAATAGATTTTATAGACTATGGTGTCCTTAACATTATGGGAAGAAGTTATAGGATAGGATGTCACAAAGGGTGTGCCTCCATATATTACTTGAACAGTGGCTTCGGATCACCCAAAAAACTAGGACATACAAAGATATCTTCACATACATTCAGGGAAGTAGTTATAGGAAGGATAATAATGAAAATTTCTCCCTACACTTCTTTGGCCAAGGTGGCGTGAATTCACCAAAAAAACATGTGGTATAGGATATACTTCTACACTCTCTTTCTCAACATTAATCAAGGGCATGTGTTCCATTTACATTTTTCATTTGCATATTTTACATTACGTTTTTACACATACATACATATATACATATTTGACTAATTGATCATTTTCTCCTTGTAGGTTCGGACATATGAGAAACAAGAAGTCAAATGGGGAAACAAAAATAAAAACGTCAACAACAACACTTTATAAAGCAGCTCACACCATACTAACCATGCAGGTACATCACACACAACATAAATTACACACGTGTTTCCGCCCTAGGTTCACTCTTATCACTTTTTTTATTTTTCATCTTTAGTTTCCACATTCCATCATATTTTTGTCATTCCACGCTTTGTCTAGTCCTTCGGCATGTTTTCTACTACAATATTCATGGACATCAGGTACACATCTCTATCTACTTTATGTTACCGAGCTTTCTGCTCACCAACATAAAATGGGGAAATGTAGACACAAAATCATGCACTTTACGGATTATTTAATCTTGGTCTCATACTTCTATTTAGAAGGTTATTGAGTGAAGAAAGTACTAATAAACCCCCTTCTTTTGGCCATCTTGTTTTTGTTTTTTTTTTCATTCCCGACCTCTTGCACCCACATGCCCAATCATCTTTCATCATTTTGTGTTATTTTAACCCTGAATGGGGTGCCCAAATTACTCTTGGGGTGCCCATTGGTGTCCTGCTCCCAATAAGTGTGCCGCGATCCTTTTTAAGTTTCCCACCACTTTTTGGGATCTTTTAGTGTTTCAACTCCTATCTTTTTGGTGTTTGTCAATTTCAGGGTTAATTATGAAATTAGATCAAGAGAACCCTATAAATATAAAGTTATGAGACCATAATGAGGGACCAAGCACTAGTCACTATTATCATCCACCTAGAGTTGCATCCATTTGGACATCATTTACATGTATTAGCTCCATCACAAGGACAAGGTTGGTTCATCTGCATCACACAAGCATAGGGGGATTCTATTCTATTTCATATACCATTATACTAAATTTTTACATCTACTTTTTCTCACTACTTCACAAAGTGTGACTAAATAAGATCACCTAGGGTACATGATGCACACACACACACCGAAAATACATTTGGGAGAAAAACATAGTACAATGCTTAGTTAGTAAGCCCACTATTGTGGCATCTGAGGTCAATCTGACCCATTCATTTTCATTCTTCTTTTTTATGGTTTTGATACTACTCTTGGGTATTTTGGAATTCTCCTATACATCCCGATTATCGCGACACCTAGCCCAAGTGTAGTGAGTCCAATGTGACAAAAAATAATGGTTTGGAACCACTTGCCAAATGTATGAATCTTAGTTCCGAACCTGTTGGATAGACCGAGTGTACCCATTTTTAAGACCAGAGTGCCCGTAGGGGCTTCAGTCCCTTTCTAGGCTCTCTAATCCGAAGAATTATCCTAGATCCATCCTTTTCGAGACCTATGCATATCTGTTCTTGTTTCATGTTCCTCCAGTCATTTCGCAACATAGTTCATATCTACCTCCAAATCAATGAAGTGTTTTCCTTGTTCTTCTTGCATATTAGGGTTTCTAATTTCATTAGATTAGTTTCTTGGGTAATTTTCCATAGTTATTTATTGTATTTACATGTCGTTCTATACCAAATTAACTATCATATATTTCTATTTTTAGTTAATCAACAACTATCTACTTGCCCATCATGGACCATATTCTATAGGCGAGTCACTAGTTTAGAAATGCTCTCATTGTTTAAAGGTTTCTCCAAATACAATCAAATTGAATTAGTTGAGGAAGAAATGTTGAAAACAAATTTCACTAGTCCTTGAGGTATATTCTCCTATAACCAGATTCCCTTTGGTCTCATTAATTCTAGAGAAACAATTTTGAGAGAAATGGATTCAACATTCCAATACATGAAACATTGAATCTTATATACCTAAATGACCTCGTGGCTTTCTCAAAAAGTGAGGATATCACCTTACACATTTGGAACAAGTCCTTATCAGTCTTTGGAAGCATGGTATATATCTAAATCAAAAAGAAGTGTATCTTTGGAGTAACTGAAGGAAAAATCCTTGGGCACATTATGAATAAGGAAGAATCTAGAATTGATCCTCGAGGATAAGATCCATTCAAGCGTTTTCCCTGCAACAAGTAAGAAAGGAGTGCACTCTTTCTTCAAAAATTCAACTTCCTTCGGCACTTAGTTCTAGATTTTGTGGATTTGGCCAAGCACATCACAAGTATGATGAATTTGCAAGAAAGATTCAAATGCGATGATAATGGAAAAGAAACATTTGAGCAAATTAAAAGAGCCATATCCAAACTATAACTCTTGTAAGTCTCAATTTCAAGAAAGATTTCATCTTGTACTGCTACGTTGATGAGCACACAATCTCTATCATCCTAGTTCAAAAGAATGAAGAGGGTATTGAGGCACCTATTTGCCTTTATGATTTTCCCATTTAAGAATCATGAGTTGAAGTATAACTAGATGGAGAAACATTACTATGCTATGGTAAAAGTAGTAAATAATTTAATATTTTACATCCTCAATTTGCATATGGAGGTGATCGTGTTAGGTGAAGAAATTAATTAATCCTCACTCAACAAGATCCCGAGTCCAAAAGAGGAAATTTGGTGGAAAAAATCCAAGAGTATGATCTAGAGATACAACCTTCAAATTTGGTCTAAGGTAATGCTTTGTTTTGGATGATAGCTGAAGATGAGGCTCTCAAGGTTCAAAATGAGACAAAGGAATGCTTGTGTTTTGAATGTGTAAGAAAATACATACCTCAAGTTATTTTTGTGAGCACCACCAATGAATGGTATGCCGACATTTCTTACTTTCTCACTTATGGTGAATGTCTAGCTCATATTGACTACAAACAAAGAATAACTTTGAAGTTTAAGTTAGCTAAGTATGTGATCTAGGACCATGTACTATACAAGAGAAGACTCAAGATGGTTTCTTCCTAAGGTGTGTAGACAAGGAACAATAAGATAAGATTCTTAAAGCCTATCATGATCAAGTGTGTGGTGGGAATTTCTCGAAATGGTAATCTCTCAAAAGATCCTTCGTGGTACTTGTACTATTGGCCTACCCTGTTTGCGGATGCTCAATATTGGGTATCTAAGTGTGAAGGTTGCCAAAAATTTGTTGGGATACCTCATACTTCTACACTTCCTCTTTGGCCAGTGGTAATTGAAGAACCTTTCCAACGGTGGGGCTTGGACATTATTATGTGCTCATAGTGACCGAGTACTTTAACAAGTGGGTAAAAGAAATTATGGTCAAACAAGCTAATTCTGAAATAGTGTGTAATTTCATTAAGTAAAATCATATGTTTGAGAATTCCTCATAATATTGTGATATACAATGCTACCCCTCCATAGAGTTGATAGAGTTTTGCTACAACTATGGGATATCATGATCTCACTCATCGAATATTACCCGAAGGAATGGCCAAGAGAAATCCATAAGAACAAAACATTGTGACCATAATATGTAATTTAGTTAATAAAAACCAAAGAAATTGGCACAAGAAAGTCTTTAATGCACTATGGGCGGATAAGATTACTCCCAAGAAGGAAATTGGCTTGTCTTCATTCCAATTGCTCTATGGAATTAATGTAGAAATCATAGTCACCATTGAGTCTTCTAAACTCAAACTAGCCAAAGCTATGGAGGATGTCGATGTATAATGATGATCTTGATAAGATAATGTTGTTCATTTAGAATCTTGAAGAAGATAGATTCAAAGTGGTGGATCATATCACAAAACATCGGCTCAAAGTTAAAAAAATGTATGATAAGAAAGCCAAGGAAGGAGACTTTTAAATAGGAGAAATCATCCTCCTATGAGTAAAAGGGTGAGAACTAAAAGGAATCCATGGTAAGTTTGATTCTCTTTGGCTCAAGCCATTCCTGATTCGAGAAACTTGTAGTGAAAATTCTTTCCATATCTCATATTTTGATGGTGTGCATTTGGAGTTGTCGTGCAAGAAAAATTTGAAGCTATACAAACAATGAAAGAAGGTTGTTCCGTACCTTGTAATATAGGTGATTTAGGTTTTTTTCCCTTTCCTATCGTGTGTGTATCTTTCCCTTTCCAATTTTGTGTGTTTCCCTTCAGTTGTGTGTGTGTGTGTGTGCTCCTCCTTTTTATTTATCTTTTACAAGTTATGTTCCTATAGCCTAATGGATAAGACATTGGTTAATGTTATGTATTGAGATTCTAGATTTCTCATGTCATGTCCTTGCTGCAATCTATCCACAACATGTCCCCAAGTTATAGCCATCTATTTTCATGAGTTTTATCAAGGTCAAAATTCTCATGTCTGAAAGCATGACATCCATACCCTACTTTTGTGAAAAGTTTTACTTAAAGGGAATCCCAGCCCTCCTCTAGATCATTCTAAACCCCCACGGTGGTCCTATCTTGTCCATCTGAGTAATCAAATGTGTTGTTTCATAATTTTAATTAGTGTTTTAGGTATTTTAAGTCCGTTCAAGAACTTCCAGGATAGGATCCTTCAAGATAGGCTCTTCAAGAAACTCAGGAAAGGCTATTTTTTAGTCTTCCTAAGGATAGTGTGCACCCCCATGAGTGGAATGAAAGGATAAAACTAATCAATAAGGTGTACAAGATATATAAGAATTTTTTGCAACTATTTTTGGAAGAATCTAGGAAGTTTTTAGAGGCTTTGGAGCAGTTTCAACAAAAGTGGATCTTGGAGGGTGAAGCAGTGCACGGTGCAAAAATATCCCCGAGCTTCGGAAGTGATTCTAGGAGATATTTGAGGAGTTATACACCAAAAATATGATTGGAAATATAATTCAGATCCTTAGAGGATGGTGGTCTAATAAGGCTCAAGCAGTTTGTCCACAACTTGTTTTCAACATACAAAACCTTTGAACTTGAAGAAAAATCCTATTTTTAGGAGGTTGTAGAAATAATCAAGGTATGTTACCCTCACCATTGTTTTCAAAATTCATTTAAAAATAATTTTCATATAAATAAGTGTGAAAACATTCATCAGGGGAGCTCAATATATGTGTCTTCCAAGTTGCTCTTCAAGGTATGTTTAAGGAGTTAGTTAACTTTCAAGCTTGAAAATTGGACCAATCAGAGAGTGGAAAACCTTTGTTAACCAACTTTTTCAAATGATTTATATTTTTGGGAAAAAAAATTACACCCCGATCCTATTTAATCCCTTGTACCATGATGTGGTTGTTTTGAAGCTCTATATGACTAGTTAAACCCTTGTGCACTTGATTTCAAGCCCCGGCCTCATACAGTCATGTAGTGCCATGTGGCCCAATCAGAGAGGGGTAAAATTTTGTCCAAAACATTCCCAAAAATTGGGACACAAAAATTTTCCCCTCAATTTTATCCCTTGATCACACACGTGACCCAAGAAGTGGTTAAAGAGCTTCATTTTTAGCCCCCTCTTCCTCAACAACAAATCACAACATGAAAAATGGACCAATAAGAAGGGGTGAAATATTTTTATACAAAGCATCCCAAAATTTTGGGATGGTTGGGAAAAATTTTACTCCTCTTATTAAATAAATTGTAACTTTTCTAATTTAAGTGGTGTTTCTTATTGCTTACCTGCTACTTACCACGCACACAAGGACAAGAAAACCTCTCGTGTCGAATTTTCTCTTTTACTCCATTTTTTTTTAACTTCCGTTCATTTGACATTACATATCTCGTCAATTTTCCATCCTCCCCCACTTCTGCAAGACAAAAAACATAGATTTTTGAGTGAAAACCATGTGTGTTAGCTGTCAAAAACCCTCGTAGTCAAAAATGAAGAATCACTCGTAACTTGCAAATAGAAGAGTGGAAGCTAACAAAATTACGATCAACTCTTCCTCTCTTAGTCTCCTTGATGATGAAAAAAACCTGATTTCCAAATGTGCTTCATATTTTTTGTGGCATCTATTCAAATATTTGTTCTCTAAATTTGTTTTTTTGCCATTTTTCGTTTATCTGTAGGTGGGTTGACTTGAAATTTTTAATAGAGAACCCAACAAAAACCTAGAAGGAAAATTGATTGTTTTCATCAAACCATGAAGTTAAAGACCAGATTCCAAAAATAGTAAGTGTTTCTAGTTCACACATTCTTTTTGTAGTAAATTTTCTAAAATGGAAAAATGCTTCAAAGAGAACATACTGGAAATTACTGAAATTGAAAAATAGGGTACATGGGCCGAAAAAAGAAAAAAAGAAAAAATCTAAAAAGCAAAATAAGAAAATTTATAAAAATATAAAGTTTGTCAAATCGGCCCTAAAATATATATGAACAAGATTTGAACTTGAAGAGAACCTCTTTGTACTAACAACAAGCCAATATAAACAAACCTACCCAAAGTAGTAGTTCATGGAACCTAGAATCTACAAATAGCAGCTTTTGGTTCCAAGTGTAAAAGTTGCTACCACCTCTATAGTGACCTATATTATTTTTTTTTACGATCATTAAGTTCAAGTTTATTTTCATGTAGCTGTTTAGGATCTCACATCAGCCTTCTTGAGTGTGGGTGACAACAATGTTACTCACATGGACTTGGAGGAGCTCAAGAACATAATGTTAGGCGAGACCAAGAGAACTTGTTGAAGATAAGATCTTTTCTTGTGGATTGTAGATGGAAAGTGACATCCTATGTCCTTGAAAAAATCAATTTAGTGTTGGTATGTTCCCAAATATATGAACCGGACACCGGGAAATTAGAGGCGATGAAAATTCAGTCTTGGCAAGTGCTTTCCCAAAAGCCATATCTCAAGGAATGCAAATACCAACTGAGAAGGATATGGTTGTGATCACCAAATAATTTTCCTTTTCTAAATGGTCTAAGAATGATTCCTATCTTCAAGGCCTCCCACTCGGATTCTAGTTAAAAATAAAAGGAGTACCTCTCTCACACTAAAGACTCTTTCCCACAATGAGTTTCACAATGCTTTCTCTAATACTATCATTCTCTTAAGAAGAGTAATGGAGGACGATAAAATGAAGATCTTCCATGATTGGATGGAAGTTTTCATCCTCATGATCCTCAAATATAAGTAGATGATTGATTTGGGGTAGTTCATTAGTGAAAAATTACACTTCCAATTGGTTCAGTCTCTGCTTGAAAGAAATGTTTCATGACCTCATACCTTGTCTATGCCTTGGTAAACACTCATCTTGCTCAGAGGCTTGGCATCTTCTCAAAATGTCTCCCAAAAATCCCCTACATTTGAGAAGTACCCACAATTGGTATTGAAAGAAAGTAATCAACACTATGCCAAGGTAAATGACACATTCACAATGTTCGTGGTCAAGTTTCTTGAAGGAAATCAACATTTGAGGATGTCTTCACAAGCTAATGCCCTAGTAAGGAGGTATGGTTCATGATTCATTCATTTTTCAACATTCTCTTGCATCAGGGTGTCGAGTTTATGATCTCACTTTGTGGAAGTTGCCTTAATTTACAAGCGACAGTCTTTGTTTTTATGGAACTATGTAGACAATTAGTACGCAGTGAACAACAAGTTGAAGAGTAGAAAGAAGTAGGTTTATTTCCCTATCTCACTAGAAATTTTCACAAGTAAAATTTCCCATGATGCTGCTAATTTTTAAGCTTATGTATCCCCTATTAATATGTGTTCATATAACGCTAGGGAGGACTTTGATTTCAAAGAAGATCCAGACTCATTTCATCTTCCTGGCCTGCGACATATGCCTCAAATTGAAGAATTTTGGGCAAATTGTATGGATGTATATGGGTTCCATGAAAATTATCATAAGATGATGATAGTGGATCAAATGAGAAAATGAATATTTGATTTTTATGAGGATGGTGTCTAAGAATATAGCTCAAATTTTTTTGATCCGAGTATCCAGTGGTGAAGGCTTCTCCTCTTCCGTAGCTTGTTTGTAGTGTGCATGCATCCGAGGACATCAAAGAACAAACATAGGTGGTGATCAAAATATTTAAAGAGTGGGTTCAAAAGGAAGAGGGATGATCTCATATCATCAAGTAACTTTCCATTCCTCCATAGACATGCATCCAATCATTCCTCATCCAAGGCCACGGATAAGCTTCTCACTTGAACTCATTTGGTATGAATCTCAAAAAGAAATAGGAAGAAATTGAAGCGCGTCACTACAGAATATTGAACAAGAAAGCAAGAATATAAGAATAACTTGTGGTAGACCTTGAACAAGGAGAAATTAACTCGGATGACAACTCCATGCCACAACAACCTCCAAGTCCTACATCTTCTATAATTACACCAACTCCACATGCACAATATGCACCTTCTCAGGTAGAGAAAGAAGTTGCGATGATGTCCACTATCGAGCCATATACGAGTGAGATCTTACCCTGGATGCAAGAGATGATCAGTATAGAAACTTGCACAGTGTAATAGGTAACCATTCGAGACTTCTCAACTATCACTTTAATGGTCAAACAGAAGAAAGGTAGATTGGCTTAGGCTGCTTCTCGATTCTACAGTGAGCCTTGGGGGAACCAATATATAGAGGTAGTCAAGCCAAAGGTCATCAAGCCCATCAAGGAAATGACCCCGATGATTATGAGATGAGCATAATCCCCTAGGACCGACAACACACACGAGGGTGATGTGCACTTGTTTTAAGAGTCTTCCACTCACCTTATTGCAATAATTTGGGAATACAAGGAAAATATAGGTCAAGGAGAATACCACATTCACACCCTCACCTCATATGTCTAAGTGTTCCTAGATATGAATGTTTCTAATACTCTTCTAGTCAAAGAATTCACTCTAGTGAGTTTCTTTGATCCTTAGTCTGTCAGAAAACTGAAGTACTCACCATGCGAGGAAAGGTAAATGAAAAATGGGTGAGCATGATTGTTTAGAAAGGGAAGGTGTTACTTCATGAGATGCTCACACTATACAAGTACATGGATGGTATGGCCATGAATATACTCTAAACACAGGAGGTTGGTGAGGCAGAAAAATACCACTCTAATCAAATATATTCATTGGTCATGGATATGGGAAAAGTCATGTCATCCCTTCTAGTAGTCAAAGGTGTATTCTCATCGACATCGAGTATTTGTCTAAGGTTTGCACTCAAACTCTATTTTCTCGCTATGAATCAATAAAGAATGTCATTGTTGAGCTTGATTCCTATGAAGAAGAGTTTGGAAAAATGCAAAAGGGTGTTGGACGCTCAACTATAGAAGCTTAAAGGTGCTAGTCATGAACCTAAAAACCTCAATTGATGATCTTTTGAAGGATTTTGAAGTTTCATTCAAAAAGAAGGTTAGAGATCCATTCTCGTTGAATGAAAACACATTAAAATATCTAGTGGAAATAAGGTCAATCATTTCTAATACCATGGAGAACCATAAAGCTTGGTACTTAGAGTGCAAGAACATCAACTCTCTCGTGGAGAACTAGATCAAGGCACTATGTTTTGTCCACCACCATTAGGAGAAAAAAGTGGCATCGGCGGTAAAAATATTCAGATAAACAATACAAAACATTGATATTTTATCTGTGGATCTTTCCAAGATTCCATCAGTGGTAGGATCTTAATCAGAATAGTCCCCCTCTCTCTCTCTCTCTCTTCTTATTTCTCTCTTTCCTTCCCCTCCCCCTCCTTCTTTCATTTTCTAATTCTTTATTGGGGGTTACACTTTTGTTTTTTTCTTATTCACTTTTGTATTATTCATTAATGTGACTATAGTCTAAAAATGTAATAATTCACCCTTATTTTATAAAAGGGGACTTAATTTTCTTTCCTAGGAATACCAAAAGTCACATGTGGAAAAGGAAAGTGAAAAGACACATGGGGGTAGGCGAAGAGTCATTTCTTGGTCTATATAATGTAATGACACCCTCTTTCTTAGGGGTTGTCAATTTTGTGCACTCAAGAGAGAGATCTACTATGAGCAAGGCAAGTTAGATATCATTCTTCCATTTTATCTATATATTTTCCTCTATTCCTAGCATTGTAGAACTTGTGAAAATATGAATAAAGAAAGGATTTTCTTCTTTTCATGATGTATGAATGTGTGAAACTTTTTTTGCATGGTTTTCTCTCATCGTTGATGTTCTAAACATGGTTGTTTCTTTCCTATAAATTGTTGATGTGAAACTTGTAATTAACTTTGGCTAGAATTTGATTTTCTACTTGCATAGTTAATTCATTGTAAGAATTTTCCATGGTACAATGGAGTGTGCTTGTTGGATCCCCAACCTCTTTGCCAACAACATATTTCCCTTTTTTTCATTCACAATAAAGTGGAGCTGCACCACACAAGAAAAGGGACCTAGAGTCCCATAGCGTTGGCAATATACCCACCAATTTGTATACCCAATAAGTTTTCTTGCAAACAATATACTTACGGTACATTAAAGATGACAGAGAGGTATTCACCGACCTAAAATAAGATCAAACACCATAAAAATAGAATAAAAAGACAATAAAATAAAGAACATCTAGAATACGAGAACCCACAATGGAAAATAAATAACCTCTCATGTATTCAATAACCATTTAAGAGCATTTGTAACTTCTCCCTTCACTCAATAACAAATTTCATTACTTTTTGTCTTCTTATACAATTACAAATCATTATCTTACGTAGACTATGTATCCTTTTCTATAAGAAATCCATCCCTCAATAAAAACTTTTTTCCTTAGTCTACATAGTTTAATTCTAAGTAGCCAATACAACAGGGTAACATGCCATGTTATCGGTATAGTACGTATTCGGTATGGATACATCCTCAAACGTGTTAGGAGATGCCAAGGTATAACCATGAACCCTCGGAATGCAGGCTGGGAACATTTGCGAGGCTTACCTTGCCATACTCGGGGTTCAACGGCATACCCTAGCTACTCCCGTGATCATTCTCGAGCCTATTTTTTAAAACAATTTTCCCACCCTTCTAACATAGTTTATATATATATATATATATATATATATATATATATATATATATATATATATATAGTCGACCAACCTTTTAACTTTTCATTTGGGCGGGATGTTTTATTGCATCTTGTCATATGACATTATATGTTAGCTAAAGTGCTTTGTAGGGTTGTTTTGTATATTGTATCATAAATCAGGATGTTTCATAGAAGTCAAGTGGGTAAATTAAATGCTAAATGATAGCTTAGTGTTTTTCATAAGTCATCTTAAATGTCAACCACTTTTCCAGCAATCTTGGACTACAACATTAGGTGGTAGTCAAAAGAATTTTCAGATATCTTCAAGTAACAACAAAGAATGGAATTACTTTTAGTGGGAGGTCAGAAGAATCTTTAAAGGTTACATGTTATTGTGAAGAAAATTTAGTAAAGGGATATTGATAACATGAGATCAACTTCAAAGTATTGTTTTATTCTTCATGGATGTGTAGTTTTCTGGGCAAGTAAGAAACAACTGATAGTTTCTCTTTCATGCGCAGCGCAAAGTGCATATCCACATGTAAATCAGCAGTGGAATCAACATGATTAAGATTATTATTTCGGAGCCCTTGGATTGCTTAAAACCAACCAACATTGTTGAAGTGTGACAATAAGAGTTGTCTTACCGAGATAAATCATTCAAAGTATTGTAGGAAAGTTAACGAAATCAGAATACATTATCCTTTCGTTCATGAACAAATTGAGAAGAATATTTATACAGATGGAGTATAATTCAATTGAAATGATGGTGGCAGATGCATTAATAAAGGAACTACCAAGAAACAAGTTTGAGTTTTGCGAGGAAGGATTCAATGTACTACAGCCTGATTGAGAAATATTTACCTAAGTGCAAGTGTCAGATATGCAGAAATAGTTTCCAAGTAATAAGGGATTTACTTACGTATTGAGGACTTTTCTTTTCAATAAAAGAAAATACATCAGAGAAATTTTGTAAGTGCTATTAGGAATAGATTGGTTGTATTTTAATGAGTAAATTAGGAACTTTTGATAGTACTTTAGGAGGCCTCTCCTACTTGGTTTTCCTAGCAAAGCATCATCAATCCATGTTTCAGTTGGATAGATAAATAACTGGTGGCATCACAGTTCTGAAGTTATTTTGGCTCTGTATATTGATCTAATTTCAGTTTCAGTTCACTTTGACACTTCAGAAATTGTTGATCCCCAAGTTGGGTGACTTTGTTGAAGTGGCTGATTTACCTCAAATATCTCCATTTTGTGCAATGAGGACGTGTATCATATGAAATCCATCCTATTGGCCAACAACATGTATTTGGAAAACGTTAAAGAACAGTATTGTCCTGTCATTGCAGAATCTGGGGTAACTAGAAATTTGTCACTAGAGAATAAGACAGTCCTTTTTATTTTCCAAAATCAAAAATTGAGATTTTGCAAGTCTTTATTCATATTGCATGGTATTAAATCACTATAAAAATATAGGATTTTTAATTCTTTAATTGGAGGAAAGGGGGTTGCTTTATGCCATTATGAGATTTATAAGGATATGGCATGTAGAGATCAGATGTTGTAAGCATTAAATTGTTTTCCTTGTATTATTTGGCAATGTTAGGAGGCCCTTATAATATTTATGAACATATTCAACATGGTCAAGACTTGACATTCAGAGGGTTTTTAGTTTATCATTATTACCGCAAATGGTAGGGATCCATTCAAATATTCATGAAGAGACGTTATGTCATCAACATTCAATGTGTTTTCATTGCAACCAGCAATGTTCTTCCATAAAATTTGTGGGAATGGATGATGTATATATTGGAGAGCTATTCTTCGCCGTTGTATTTCTTGGCATAGATTTGTTTTACACTCCATTGGTATTTCCTTCTGTGTATATTTTTTTCTTGGCTAATGAAAAATAATATACGGAAAAACCAAGCTGCTGAATGGATGATGGTAGAAAAGGGTTGAACCATTTTGGCGTGAAAGATTGGTAGACAAAAAAGTGATCATTGTGGAAAAGGATATTGTTATTCATGTCTGGCTTTAATAAAACATAATAAACCTTGAGAAGCCATGACGATGGGGATGTTAACTATATCTGAAGGAGATATTGATTCCAAGTGATCTTTAAGGTCATGCTTCAGTGAAAATACCATTGAAATAGCTTTTCTAAGTGTTTATTGCTCCAGATCCATACAGAGCATCCAAGAGGTTTTACACTCGTAAGCTAAGAGCGAGAAACAAGAAGTGGAGGAGAGTTGACTCCCAATGTAGAAAAATATGAAGAGAACCTCCCACATGCATGGTAGAAGCAACCACATCAGTGGAAACATACACTATAATTATGAGCAATAATCTAAAAATATCAACTCATTTAAGTCTTAATTAGCTACAAAATTTGAAATGATGAATCACGGTGAAATTCAGTATTGTTTGGGTAGTCACATTTTGAGATGATTTTAAAATGTATTTTGTTTTATATGCTTAACAAAAGCATATATTATGCAAAAGTATTAAATATCTAGCTAGAAGTCTCCATGTTGTCACATTGAATGATTTGTCACCTAAAGTGCTTTGCAAGGTTATTTTGTGTCTTGTAGCGAAGTCGGGATGTTTCGAGAGAAGTTAAGTGGGTAAAATAAATGCTAAATTCTAGCAATATTGCTTTGCAAAAGTCATATTATATGTCAAAACATATGAACGGAGCAAAAATAGTCCTCCCTCCAACCCGATTAGTTTACATTTACCAACGTACTCCTAGCTTGTGCGAGAATGATAGATTTGGAACAGGTATGGACATCCATAACATCGATAAGGATAAGGGGATTTTTTCATATATTGTAGATTCAATCGCACTTGAAGACATGTATGCAAAATTTGGAAGTGTAAAGAAGGAACACAAATTGTTTGACACAATGCCTCAAAGACATGTGTTCGCGTGGACAACGTTTGTTGTTATCCTACCTACCTATGCCAAAATGGGGGATTTCAAATAGGGTTTTGACTATAGTACTCTAGAAAATTAGGTCGCTACAAGGGTTCCATAAAAGTGTTCCTCCAGGAAAGGAGGCCTTGAAGTGGGTGGTATAATTATAGAGGAGTGAGTCAAGAACTTATGGGAAATGGGTGGCAAATTTAGATAGCCCATTAGAGGTAGATGTCTAGGTACCCTTGATACAACACACGAAGTAGATGTGGAATGCTGCTAAATTCATGTAGAGCCCTTCTTCCTACCTCATTAACCAACTCATTGCAAATTGACTTACAAAATATTAGCAACCAACAACCAAAACCCATGGAGAGTGTTTCCATTCAACCAAACTCTATTAACTAAATACAAAAATAGGTTCTTGGTTTTCAAAAATAAATGAAATGTGAAAAATAGGGAAAGGGAAATGGAGTTTTGCATGTGTATACATGTTGTCCTGCCTCTGATTCTAAGACCCATGCTGGAAAAATTGATTCGTTCATCCTGTTTGCACCCAATACATGCGAGATCATGTGTTTTTCCCTATTGCAGAGGTGCGGCATGCACCAAGTCCATTGCCCCACATTAATGATACTCTAGTTTCTGGCTTGTGTGACTTCTACTTTTGGGATAATTTATTGTCAATACTATATTTTAAGAGAGGAATAGTAATAAGAGACAATAATATAATATTGTTTGTAATTAATGTCTCAAACCACCTGTCTTGTAGTAGTGTTAGTATTTCATGCAATAATAACATATATGAACAATCTTCACGATTCATGCCTATGTTAGTATTTATGGAACTAATTGGAAGGAAAGGATATGGTTATATCTATCTTTACAAAATTTACAAAGATTAAAATTAAAATTTATTGTCTTAGTTTAATTATTTTATTTTATGAATTTATAGACCACTGAACAATTTTATTCCTAAATCATTTGAAATATTTGTATTTTGACAATAATTTATGATAGAAATGTGATACTTGATTGTAATATATTATTACACCACCAATTACCACACATTTGTTGCAATTGTAAGGTTGATAGACAAAATTAAATTAGCCTACCGTAGACTAGTCATGTACATTAGATAAGCTAATTTAATTTTTCCTATCAAACGCACAATCGAGAATGGTATAGTAGGTAGTTACTCCGGTAGGAATTTCTTAAAAAGATTGTTTTTCCCCAATAAAATGACAAATTGTCTTATCACATATGTAATAAGTCCATGTTTAAGTTTCCATTTAGAAATTGTAATTTATCTCGAGAAAACTACATTCGATAAATGTATTAATTATTGTAGATATATTAATATAGTTAACAAATATTTATAATAAATGAATATTCTAGATGAATATTTATGTCTTCCTCAACTACCATGCCGGATATTTTTGGTGTTTTATATTGGTTTTTTTTTTCAAAAGTTTTAATAACAAGAAATGCACTTTTTTCTTTTCCCTTTTTTAGGTTTTAACATATTAGATGGAGACCTTAACAATTTTAGTTCATCCAAGGAGTATGTGGGTGACAGATAGTAACTACTAGAAATCATACATGAAATGTATGATGGGAATGCCGAAGGGGATAGAGTGAAGAATTTAAACTTCGGGAAGTAAAAAAAAGGGAGGGGATGAAGAGTGAAGAAGAAGGGGTTTGAGGGAGGAGAAGTGTATATTGTTTTACTGAATTATCTCTATCTTGGTAAAAAAATTACGAAAATTGAAAATCATTATCCATAAATTTCTACTCTCAAATCAAAATAGAAACTAATAATTTAATAGTCAAAATTATGGTAATTTTTTTTCTTTGTTTTAAAAGGGTTTGCAATGTTAGACATTATCCCCATTAATAATTTTAACAATTAAGGTTTCTACACGACTTTGCGAAGTTAGAATTAAATTAATAATTAAATTTTATTAATTTAATTCCTAAAAATATTTATGGTTTAAAACATTTACCGAGTTCCATTAATTTACTTGATTACCATGCACCAAGTTTACTTTATTTCCTATAACAAAAGTTTAACTATTTTGTCGAACCACTAAATGGCCCCATTCACCCCATTAACCATGCACATTTTATTTAAATTTCATTCCAACAAAAATACCTCCCACTTAAGTGATGTAGGGTTTAATCTAAGAAATATATCAAATCTATCCTAGCCATTGGATTTGGGTTTCCATTAATATCCTTATAGGTTTCTTTTTATTTCTATTTGCCCCAATTTCATCCTCATTTGTTCATTATTGTTTTGTAGGTTTGGAAGAAGAGAAAGAGGAGAAGTCATGAAAGCAAGAAGTTAAACCAAGGAGAAATTTCCTTGGTTCTAGTTGCAAATGGATAAATCTTCCTTCATTCTTCTCTTCATAGTTTATTTTATTCAAGGGTTTGCTATTGCAAGGTTCCTCATTTGCTTATTTTAGAGATTCCATTGTGCATCTGGTTATGTTATTTAATATATAAATTCTTTGACTTCAATATTTTGGGAGACCACATTTCATTATATCTAAGACATTTTACACATGTGGATGCCCATAAGGGGATTTATATCCTTAAAAAATGAGTTTGATCATTGAATATTTTACTTGGTAGTTTCATCTTAAAGTTTTAAAACTTAGATTTTATTTAAATTTAATCCATATTTTTCACATTCATTATTTTTATTTTTCCGTCAAAAGTGAAAAAACCACCACCCTAAGTAGGGCAGCATTCATGTGATCGCGCTCTACACCGGACGGTGGTTCTGAAAATGTCACTCTGCACATGGTAGTGGTTATGTTTCCCAAAAATAGAATCTTAAATTCAAGAATTTTTCAAACTATTTTCTACTTAGGTTGGTTTCTAAGGCAACATTAACTTTAATTAAGGTGTCTACAATTCATTAGTTGATAGGCTGATGTCATATCTTTGTTTCATATCATGAATTACGAAGTTCATAGCTTTTCCATTGCAATAGCATATAAGAACAATTACAAGATTTCCTTTTCAATAATATTATTGATAAGCTCTAAAAGAGAAAAGAAATTCAACCAATTATTAAGTACAATTTCTTTTATTTACACAACAAAAGTGATAGTCATTCCAACAACACAAATCGAGACATAACTTTCCTACATTTTTCTTTCACCCTTTTAATACAACAAAACTTAATAATAAACTCTACAAGAACTTCTATTTTTACAATAGTATAATTTTCAACAAGGAAACAATACACCTCCCTTTTCTCAAGAGCATAGTTCATTTTTTTCAATACAAAAGTTCTTCTTTCCAACAATATGAAAGAATAAGTTACAAGTTACAACTTTCATTATTTCAACATTAAAACAACATTTCAAAGGTGTTTCTTTTGGCTCCAACATATAATGTATCCTTCAAACTTAATTTTTTTATCTTACACATCTTCAAATGATTCAAATCATGGTTCACAATACAAGGAAAGGGGTATATGTGATGCTCTCCACCCATCCTATAACCCAATAAGAAGACAAGTCATCCTCTTATTGGCCCCCAAGCCCCAACCAAAGACTAATAAGGGTATTATGCAACATTTTGTAAAATTTCACACAAGGCTTCCACAACATGCATTCAAAAATAGCATATTCAAATAACATATTCAAACAATACACTCAAATAATATACTCAAACAATATTACAACTTTCCCAACAAGAAAATGTTTTGACAAAAAAAAAAAGCCAACAAGGAGCAATGGAATATGGGCACCATCTCCTTTTGTCTCCCAGTGATGTATGAGTTCCACCCAAAATCCTCCATGTGCACAAATCAAGCATAATTAAATCATTATTTCTACACTTGCAAATATGCAAGATATATCCATGTTAACATTTTCATTCCCCATAGGTGGAACTCAAACTCACACTCCTAAAAATGCATGTCTAATGTCTCCATTTTCCCTTCCCAATGGTCTCATAGATCCATCTCCCACACACCACTTAAGGTAAGCTACCCATTCACAATCAAACATAAGCACAACACTCATACAATATTAAAAAAAACACAATTTCTAATCAAAATACATTAATAAATTAATGTAAAAGGAGGAGTGCCTACCTTTCCATCAAGCTTCCAATTCCTTTGTTCAACAAGCTTTAGAATCCTTCACACCAAGCTCAATCCAAGATGCAACTCCAATAGAAAACTCCAAGTATGCAAACCAAGACCAATTTTCAAAAGTGCAAGAGAAGCAAATAAGGCAAGTAACCCAAAATCCATCAAAATCATCCAATAAATAGAAAAGGGATGTGAGGATGATGAGGTGGCTACATGTAGGATGCCAATTCATCACCCATCCATTCCAACACACAAGTTAAACACCAAGCCTAAATAAATTAAATGCACATGTAAGATTTATGACATGCCCACATGACACTCCAACTTGCACACCATGCTAATCAAGGACAAAATTAAATGTGGTAAGTAAAAAGTACAATTATTGACCCTTTTTAGACTAAAAAATGCATTAAAATGGTCAAAATAAGTCCCATACTTCATAAGTAGGGTTGGTGGGAGAGTTTGAGATGTGAGGGACAAGGTTAACTTGTCCTTCAAGTCTCTAAAAATTTCCAAAAAGACCAAATTTCAATTTGCGAAGGACGGTGGAGTACACACCACCTAAATGCATTTAATTACATTCACATCATACAATAAACAAGGACTATCCACCCAATTTATTTCTCGCATGTCATATCTTCCTTCTTAATTTAAATTTGAGCTAAACTAGTTAGTTAAGATACATTACCAAGTTTTAAAAAAAGTAACAATATTTCCCCAAATAATTAACAAAGAAATTTCTTGAAGAAGGTGAAAACCTTGAATTTTTCATGGCTGGCATCAAAGTGTCTTCTATCTCGAGCCTTTTGCTGAAATATCATGCATGATGGTCAGGTATGTTACTCTTGAGGGAAGATATGTAACTATCCCTTTAAAGAATTTGATCTTTCTTAATCATTTTAGAAGGGACTTAACTATGAATTTCCCACACTACCTGTTGAACTCTCTAGAACATTCTGTTCTTGAGGTCCAAAACCATACTCATGTTGTACCCCTTCATCAAGGCCTTATTCTGCTAATTCACCATCACTGTCTATCCCTTTCTCTCTTCATACATGTGACCCCTCTTTGAACCCCTCTTCCAGTCATCAAAGACCCTGTTGCTACTTCCACTAGCCGCAAAACAAGGTTTAAGAATACCCATTATCCCTTACTTCCTTCTCAGAGGGTTCTTCACAGTAATAAGGAGATAGAGTCAGCTAAAAACCTGCTCCATATCAGCAATCCCGTGGAGGAATTCAAAGATGAAGGGATTCTTAGTAGGATTGAGAAGTTAGAGAGTGAGGTCATGAACCTCAAGGAAGATGCAAGTTGAGACTTTTGGGGATAATGAGAAAAATACGAAATCTTCAAGAAACTTCATTCTCTGGATAATAGATTGGGTAATGCTAAAGGACAAGCATGATTGTACCATCTTTGTCTAAAAGTGGTATACAATTTAAATTCATGGAACAACATGTGAAGAGTGTTTGTATCCTAAGTGACATTCCTATTGCCATCTATGATTTTGAAGTGAGGAGCTGGTATTTTCACAAATTGATAAGAATGATCCCTCTCAAGTCATGACACTTGCAATTTTCAGTTCGTTGCAAAATTGAGATAAATATTTTTAAGAGCATGCAATCAAACAGAGTTGTTCCCGGTTTCAAAGTTGTTTTGTTATTGTCAAGTTGCTTTGATGCTACTCTATTATTTTTGGTTCCTCTTTTAGTTCTCGGTTGAACTATTGTTGGTTCTCTTAAACTTCATGAGTTTTTATCCTCTTCTTGTTATTTTCACTGTATGTAATAATCTATATCTAGTTACTTGAGCTTCTCTATATAGGGTGTTACTCCTTCTTTCTTTGCTACATTTACCCACTGATGCATATATCTCGGATTTTGAGCCTTTTTTGTATCCAGGGTATAGTCCCTTCAAAACTATTTATCCTTAATGAAAAAATTAAACACATGCACAATAAATTAACAACAAAATTAAAAGAAAGGAAACACATTACACCCATGGCCACATAAATGAGGTTACCCCCTAAGGGAACCTCATAACAAAGCATCTTGAACAACACAACATAACATTATACACAAGTTATTAAATTTTTCCCATTTTGTACAATACCCGACATCCTTCTTGAAAGTGGTTAGTCCCCCCTATCCCCCTTCGATGTATGTGATAAAATTTCCTCGCAACACAAACATAATACCTCTCCAACCTTACATATGTAATAACAACATCGATAGTAATATGCATACAAAAATCAATAAATGTCATCCAAAATTAGTAATTCTATCATATATCAACATAATTCTACTCAAAATATCCAACATAGGCTATGCATCCGAATATGACATGTTAGTATAAAATCGAGATCTTTATGCAAATAAACATATATATTTGTCCATCATCGTAAACAAGTGCATCATAATAAAAATTTAAATCAAAACATGTCAATAGTCCAAATATTTACATAGTCTATTTTTTGAATAGGAAATAAGAGATAAAATATGTAGAATAATCCCACTTACGCAGAATCACAACAAGTAGAAACTAATATACGAGAAAATATTACAGATCTCAAATAAAAGAGAAGAATAAATAACACAAGACAGAGAGAGACAATATTTAACGTGGTTCACCCAATATGGGCTACGTCCACCAAAGTTCGCACCACCAGAATCACTTTCTCATTTTTATTACAAGGCTCCACTCTCTCAATACAATACTCGAGATCCGTTTGGAGCTATGCTCAACAAACTCTATAGAATTCACACCCGATTCAAAGGACATCTCGCAATACATTTTCTTGACTATCTATCATATGCATAAGACCATATAAATAGACAATTGCTTAAGTAGTTTGATACAAAACCATGGGTATCAAAACAATGGGTACCGAAAAAACCATGGGCCCAAAAACAACCCATAACGGTTACCCATTACCCATGGGTTAATAAACCACCCATGAAAATTTGCTTTGGGGATTCTCCCAGAGAAGCCCCTTAGATGGGATGGCTTCACCCCCCCAAACCCCACGACTCGCTCACCGGTGAGCGAGACTGTCATAAAAATACACAAGTATAACACATAGAAGGTGTACCACACTCTAACATGAAAATAGGCTCCATGAAACATAACATCTATCATTGATTGATCAAAATATAATAATCAAAATGTAATAATCAAAATGTATCACTCTAACATGAAAATAGGCTCCATGAAACATAACATCTATCATTGATTGATCAAGATATAATAATCAAAATGTATAAGTATCAATACAAAAGTAATATCATCATAATGAAATGGTGTTAAAGAGGAGTGGGCACTACATCCCCCTCCCGTTAGACTTGACTTATTCTTGGAAGTCACCGAAAAGGTATATAACCTTGGTATGGAACCGGGCCCATAACAAAGTAGGGTCATCCTCCCATGTGGTTGTAGTCTCATCATAACTATCCCACTAGACATGCATCTAATCAATATCATGGATTTGAAGGGCCAAGGTCCTTCGCTCTATGATGCGCACAAGCTCCAAAGTCATGTGCCCCTACTCCTGTACCCACATATGATCCAATCCAATACATGAGAGGGATTTAGTGGAATGTATCTCCTAAGAATAAAAACATGAAACACATCATGGACACTAGACAAGTAGGGTGGCGTGTTTGTATAATGTAAGACTAGACAATAAGCTAAGGGACCGATCCACTCCAAGATCTCGAATGGACCCATGAATCTAGGAGCTAACTTAGATCCTATCCCATAATGGATAGGGATCTTATGAGTTCTAACATGAAGAAACACCTTTGTGCCCACCTCATATCTATGTGACTCTCTCCACCGATGGCTCTTTCTCCTATCTTCCTATTTCTTATGTCTATCATGTGCCTCCCTGTAGTGGTAAATCGTGTCACACCAAAACAACAAGATGAGATGTTCCATGTCCTATAAAACATTTTTTCTAAGAGATAGTTTGTCCTCGATCTATGCTAACTTAGTGGTGTCTTTTTCTTTATCCTAAAAGGCCATAAATTTATCCCCAATGGAGCCATATCAATAGAACTTAGAAATTTTTTATTATAAGAAAAATCCACCAAGTACAAATACTCTTCCCACCTCAACTAATGGTTCATGACATACATCTAAAGCATGCCCTATAAAATCCAATTCTTCTACTTCGTTTGTTGATCTTACTCAAATCTATCTAGATGATATGTTTTCCTCATTCACGGAAGTTAATACTCCTATCAAGGGCATGTTGCATGGTAGTCTGAAAATGAAAGGTGTATAAAGAATCAAAGTCACAAATAAACTTCCTACGAGAATCTTTAAAAATTAGCTTTAAATTGCTGAAAATATCATCTAAGTACACTCGTGCAAGCTACTACACTAGTTATATAGGTTGTCTTCACCGAAGAAAAATGATCCACTTTCTTCAATCTATCCATTGTGACCATGATGGAATCGTGGTGGTATCTTGATGTTGATATCCCTACTATGAAATCCATGGAAATGGTGTCTCATTTCCACTCTAGTATAACATGTGGGTAGAGAAGGCCAGCTAGATATTGATGCTCACCTTCACCCTCTCGACACTCCAAACAACGAGACATAAAAAGAGCTACTTATCTCTTCGTAGTCTTCTCCAATGGTACAATTGTCTCAAAGTTCTATGCATCTTCTTCACCCTTGGATGGGTTGAATAAGGTGCACCATGAGCCTCTCTACTTTTTTCTCTTCAAAATTCCCAATAATGGTTCAAAAAATAAGGAAAGTGATATTAATACCCAATAAGAGGAGAAGCTATCATCTTATGGGTCAGCCCCAACCAAATAATAAGGGTTATTATATAACATTTGGACAACTTTCACATGATGGCCAAAATATCATGTCTCAAACCTCCATCCCTAGGTACATAGATCTAACCTATGTGTCTAAGAAGTCCATTTGAATCTAATGAAAATCCATCAAACTTCCCCTCAAGGGGTCTCTAAGACTCAATCTATGCTCTAGCTACAAGGTAGAAGCTCTCATGTGGAAGTTGTCACAAAATCCTACTTTGTACCAAGTTCAATTCAGATGCAACTCAAATAGAAAACTCCAAGTATTACCACAAGAAGTAGCCATAACCAAGTGTCTCTTATAGACTCAAAGCATCTCAAAGCAATTAAATGCACAAACCACATTCTCCTTCCCCTTCACATGCTCTATCTCCATGTCGTACTCACATAACAAGTCAATCCAATGCCATTGATGAGCATTGATATTGGGTTGTGTGAAGAGGTAACATAAACACAAATGATCTATCATAAGAATGAACCTCCTTCCTAGAAGGAAATTCCTCTATCAAACCAAATCATGCTCCACTTATCGAAGCTCAAATTCATGAGCTAGGTCATTGAGCTCAAAATCCTATATTTTTTCGAAACTCAAAGGCTATACACAACCGTCATTCATAAAAAAACCTCCTAATCCTACCAAAGAAACATCTATACACATGAAGAAATCCCTCTATTTTGGAGGATTTGGCACTGCAAGAATTGGTGTCATCGTAAGGCATTCATTCAATGTTAAAATACAAATGGGAGTGCCATCCAATTCCTTATGCTACCACTTTTCATGCATAGCCTTATTTTGTAGGGCCCCATCCATCACATCTTCGACTAAAAAAACATGAAATTCTTCCCTTTACATTGAAGGGAAGTGATGGGATCTTCTTTTCTTGACACTTTCAAACCTTCTATTTTTCATAATCTCATATGAGAAACTCAATAGTCCTAAACAAATCTCCTGAATAACCTTCCAACTCCATGAAAATGCGCACCTCGGTCACATTGGTTGGTGTTCTTGTGTTGGCCAATCCATAATAGCTCTAATCTTGGAAAAGGTTGATTTCTAGGACGATACTTTTCACAAAAATAATGTGACCTAAGTAGTGAACCTCTACTTATTTTGACGTGATGTAGGAAAAATTTTTCAAAGGCACACTTCGCATAGGTTCCCATATATGTTGTTGTATTATCAATCTTTAAAAAGAGTGGGCGGTCGACAACAAGAACTTTTCCTCGATCACATCCAATCTTTGCCTAAAACTTGGAGAATGTTCTCCTCATGTTCCTCATGCGTGCCTAAACCATCATAGATGAGTAAATTAAAATTTCATCTTGCTTTAAGAAACATGAGCATGAATCGATCCAAAATTTCATGAACCCCATTCATCAAACTCATGAATATTGCGGGAATTTGTCAAATCAAAGGGCACCAATGTGAACTCATAGTGGCCATATCTCATGTGAAAAGTTGTGCAATCTTATGAGATATCTACCTCCACAATCCTCAATTGATGGTATCCTAACTTAAGATGGTATCTTAGAAAATATAGTGGAGCCCTTCATTTGATTAAATAAATCATCTATAGCATCCAAAGACACACTTTGAGTAAGGGGGTAACGATTCTTGATCGTTACTTTGTTCAAAAAACAGTGGAAGACACCGATACTCGTAGTCCACACAACAATTCATGCAAAGATCTATCCTTGTTCTTCACAAAGATTGTTGGTGCATTACCTACAACCCAAAAGATAACTTAGGATGGATTAGGCCTTTCTCAAGAAGGCCTTGGTCCATCCTATCTTTCTGACTCTGAGTTCACATAGCTGGTTGTGGTATTCCATCATGGTGCACGTGAGATAGGCTCTTCGCTCCACTAGGAAAAAATCAATATGAAAGTTTGATTCTTCTTTGTCATCGAGCTTCCCCGGGATCATAATGAGAAACCCATTCGAATTCTCCACAAATAAATAATGAATCCCGCATCAAGACATCTTTCTTCTTTTAGGAAAAACATTCTATATGATTTGCTTTATACCATCACCACAAAACTTCTTCTTCGGATAATTTTATGGGAGTTGGTGTGGATTCATCAAACATCCACCTCGCTTTCTTCATCTTAAAGTGTCCACTTCACTAGTACTAGAGTAATCGAGAGGATGTCCAATCATCAGTTTCATCACTTGAATCCATAGGTTCTACTTTATGATGTCGAGGATCACGTTTATCTTCACCCTCTCTCTACCACGTCGGGTTTGGAATGTGCTGAAGAGCCAAGTGTCATGAAACCTTCATTCCAAAGAGTTTCTTGCATGAACTCTCCTTAGCCATGGTCTTCCCAGCTGACATTGGGTACACAAGATACCATTTTTCATCACCTCGAAAGTCTACCACACATACAACACCCATAACAGATATATGCCACATTTGAAACTACACCTTCACGGTTTATTTTTTCCCTTATTTAATGACCTTAACATAAGTGTTGAAGGGTGATCAATTGTTAAACCCAACATATTCATTACGACTCGGTCATTACATTAATCGCAGCACCTCCATCAACTAAGAAATCATGAATTGAAATACCATTACATAATACCTCACCTGTGGAGCATAGGGATCTGCCTCGCCTCCAAAAAACAGGGACCTCAACCTCCTTCCTTATTCGAGCATCGGTCCACCTCGCAACTCCCGTCTCTTCTCGGAAGACATAGCCAAGAGTTGACCATATGTAATATTTGCAGGCCTTTTGGACAGATCTTCCAAGATGGAGAGTATGATCCTTGCCCCTTTGTGAAATCATAAAATCCTACACACTCAACTTTCTTCTCCTATGTTTCTTACTAGTTTCTTCTTTCATCTTCTTAGGATCATTTCCATCTTGATTATCTTTTTCTTTCTTTCTTTTTGTTACAAACACATCTACTTCATTATTTCTGCTCTTATCTACTACGTCAAAAGAATTCACAGTGCTTTTCCTTTATCATTATCTCCCTTACCAGATGTAGAAGCTTTATCTGGACAATTATACTTATAATGACCCTTTTTATAACAACCATAACAAACAACTTCAGAAATATTTCTTTTTGGACCTCTATCTCCTCCCTGAGAACTAAATTCCTTTCCTCAAGAAGATTAATAGTTAACTCGACCCATATTCCCGAGAAGATCTTCATACTCGGTAGACGTACTTTAGGAGAAATATTTGTGCTCATCGGGAGTGGTTATGGATTCGGGACCAAAGGTGCTTTGGTGTAGGCTCTACTTTAGCAACAATTTCTTTGGGCTCCTCTTCCATGCTTTCTTCTTGCCTTCTTGCAATCTCCTTTGCTTGTTCAATGGTAGACGGGTGGTCATACTTCACTCGTTGTTTGATCTCTGGCTTCATCCCAAGAATGAAGTGCTTACAGAGGAGATTATCCATGCCATTCATCAACCCATCCGCTAGTCCTTCCTTCCGGATCTGGGCATCGAGCTTCCTCCTTAGCTCTAGAACACGAGCATGATAATCCCTTATCTTCTCCTTCTCTCCTTGGGATAGCTTTGTGATCTCGATCATGAGATCTGCATATTTCATTGTTCACCAAATTCTTCAAGAAAACTTTCAGTTAATAAATCCCATGAATTTTTCACATTATCACCTAGTGTTTCAAACCACCTAAGTGCTCGAACCATCCAAAAGGTAGGAAAAATTCAGTCCATTGTTCCCTTCTTATAAGGCCATTACAAATACAAGATCGTTTGAACTCTTGAATGAAAGAAGAAGCATCTTCATTAGATTGAGCTGAAAAAAACATGAATCTTTCCCATTTTCAAAAGTAACCACCGTGAAATACCAACCCACAAGTACAATTAACAAAACTTATGTGCACAAATAATTAGAATCACTATACTAGAAAGTGACTTTACACCTTTCTACCAAGAAAATAGAAATGACCACGGTAAACTATGGTAAAACTTGACTTACTATGGTAAAAGCCGACTTTACTTTGTGATAAACACTATTCACGGTAAAAATGAAGTTCTGTAGGCAAATACTATTCACGGTAAAAAGTGACTTTACTGTGGTAATTACTATTCCCAACAAAAAGGACTTTACCAGGGTAACTACTATTCATGGCAAAAATGACTTTAACATGGTAACTACTATTCACGGTAAAAATGACTTTACCATGGTAACTACTATGCACAGTAAAAACAAGGTTACCCTCCAATTAATTTTTGCCTAAGTGGGAATATCTCTCCAGAAAATCCACCAACGAGGAATGGTCCCGGCAACGGAACCAAAATGTCATCACCAATCCGGCACTATGATAATTCTTCACCGGGAACTCCTCGTGCTATGATTATTTACTAATGCACAGACTTTAGTTTGGTGGATGTAATCTGGAAGCAAAACAACAACCGAACACAAGAATACCATTGACTATGATAAGACAGAATGACGACAAATCTGAAATATCAAAATAAATTATAATATTAACATGAAACTGTTACAATCTCACCCATGAGATACTTCAACAAGACTATGGGAGAAACTTTACAATTACACCTCTTGATGGCTTCTTCAACACACCTTTAACTGATGGCTTCCTTCGCACACTTCCTACAATATTTCTCACTACTTCTTTCTATGCTAAATGAGGGGGGTGGCCTCTCTATTTATAGAACTTCCAGGCTTATCCATCCTATCTCTAAGATAGGATAAGAAATCCACTCTGACGAATCATATTCCATACCTTAACTCTTATCTGTACATGTAAGCTTATCTGTTAAGATTAGATAAAATAAACCTTATCATTTTACATGGGTTCCACATTTTTAGAATTTTTACAAATAATATACACAAAATATTTATGACCTCACTCCTTGTCCTTATTACCAATATAATATTTCTAATTCCTAATCATGTAGACCCTACTTCTCTAATTACCCAAACTTTGACATTTTAAAATTACCGGACCACTTACGACAAATATTTACTTTTACAACATTCATATTGTACTTTGATCATACCGTACTCCACATTATTGGTGGCACCATACCGACGGCACCGTTATCTTCTATCGGACGCTACTACTAATTACACTTAACAACATCCTATTCCTAATACATACATTAATGAAATAGAAATTTTGGAGGAAAATTTTAGTGTCGATACAGATCCCTCGTGTCTCTAAAAGTGTCCAACAATGCCAAATTCAAATTTTTGAAGGATGGTGGAGTTCACACCACCTAAATGCATTTAATTACATTCCCATCATGCAAAAAACAAGGACTATTTACCCAATTTATTTCCCACATGTCATATCTTCCTTCTTAATTTAAATTTGAGCTAAACTAGTTAATTAAGATACATTATCAAGTGTTAAAAAAAGTAAAAATATTTTCCCAAATAATTAAACACACACAAAATATTAACAAAATTAAAAGAAAGGAAACACATTACACCCATGGCCACCTAAATGAGGTTACCCCTTAGGGAACCTCATAACAAAACATGCAACAAAAAAACATAACATTATACATAAGTTGTAAAATTTTGGTCATGTTGCACAACAACCGACATACTTTCATGGTTGGTCCCGTATCCCCCTTTGATGTATGTGATAAAATGTCCCTGCAACACAAACAAAATACCTCTTTGGCCTTGCGTCATCCGTATCAACAACATCAATAATAATATGTACATATAAAAATCAATAATCATCATAAAAATTAGCAATTCTATCATCTATCATCATACAATTTAATTTTATTTTCACATCCATAAAATCATAATTCTACTCAAAATATCCAACATAGGCTATGCATCCGAATATGACATGTTATTATAAAATTAGAATACTACAAATCAACATATATATGGATGCATAATCATCATCTAGTGTATCTTAATCATAATGTAAATCACAACATGTCAATAGCTCAAATATCTTCATAGTCTATCATCTACTCGATAAAGATATAATAATCAAAATTTCCAAGTATCAATCCAACAAGAATATCATCATAATGAAATTGTGTCGAAGAGGAGTGGGCACTACACAAGACCCTATTGAAATGTTTTATAGTTAGAGCACTTTCTAGCCCCCTTTTAAAATAAAAGGAGTATTTTTTGGAAGAAAGGAAATGCACGAACATCCATCAATATTAGAGTCCTTTTGGTGTCGATAAAAACATGTCCAATGAGATAATGTTTTAGGTTGAGGGTTGATTACTTACTTGAGTGAAATTAGAGGTCAAAGTGACCAAAATAAAAATTGAGACAATTAAATAGGTTATAAGTTTAAAATGCAACTAGATTATTTTTGTAGTACCTTTGAACATCCTTGTATATTTTTAACCTTTATTAATTGTAATAAAACATGTGAGGTATGAACATTCACTCGATAAAAGATCCCCAGAATAGTTAGTCATATGTAGGACATGTAGAATTTATTTTCCATTCGAGCTCTGTTATGCTTTATTTCTATTTTGTACTCCTTCCATGTCTTCAAATGGGAAAATTATGATTTGTTGGAAGAGGTGAAGAAATGAATGGAAAGATTGAAATGAAACAATGAAAACTAAATACGTATATGTACCCAACCTTTTACACGACTTAAATTGTAAGACCCAAATAAGATATGTTATTTGTGTTCCACTTTATCATCTAAATCTCACTTGCATTATTCACATGAGTGTAATTTGCGCTTAAAGGGGTCAAAATAAAAAATGGGGAAGATACAATAGGCTCTAGGGTCATAACCCAACTAAGAATGACTTAATGATTTTTATTGAACAATGTCTGATTTTTAGATGAGATGAAGACAACAATGAAAAGTAAGAAAGAAAAAAGTGAGATTCATATACTGCATGTACCACACCTTTTCCATGGCTCAAATTGTAACACCCAAATAATATTTGTTATTTGTGTTATACTCTACATTAATATACACTCAAATCGAATACATAAATGTAAAAAGTTACATGTGATTAATGCTATCAAACTAGAGTAAATTTATTGTGGAAAGGGGTATGGAAGACAAAAGAAATGTTAAAGAAAATAAAATAGAAGAGATTGCAATGAATATGGTAGGGCATCGAGGCCATGTGTGAAGGAAATTTCAAGGAGCATGTATGAATGCAAAACAACATAAAGACATGTATTTAATGAATAAGGTTGCTTAAATCAACAACCACACATGGATTATATTACATTCATTAAGATTTATTATGTATTGATAGAAAGGAAAGCTTTTTAAAATTGTACAAATGACTTTGTCATAATATTAGAAATAATGTGCACCATAAGCTAATAGACTTGATCAAATTTAATCAATTATATAAGCAACAAAAGGAAATCGAGTATTCTCTTTTGAGACAGTCCTTAACAAATTTATAAATACTACTACTTCAATGTAATCATCGTTTTGAATACAAAAATGTCTAGTCATATCAGCTATGATACTTGGTCTAGTGGGTTAGGAAGTATTGTAAGAATGACATTGTCTCTTTGTCTTCAACTGGTCACATCTAGGAATGTCCACAATTCTCAAGATTTGGATTATTTCTAATGTTTCCATCCACTTTCCCTCCAAGGAAGAACCCTTGGAGATATTTATAGCTTTTAATGCCTTCATCCCCTTGAATCCCTCACAAAACTTCTGAAATTTGTCACATGTACGAGCCATAACCTAGGCACATGAGTTTTGGAAACTTGGTCAATGTCTTTGAGATATTAAGCATTAAATCCTGAAACTCTCATGAGACATGAATTTTGGTTGTTAAATGGTGCAACGTTTAAAAATAACATTGACGATGCACACCAAGTGGCAATGTTCGGAGATGTCAGAGTGATGGCGAGGTTTCAAAATTGGTGAACATTACTTGGTCTCGATTGAGCCGGTAGCCATTAGCCTTCTAGATTTTTCCAATCTTCTTAAGCCATAACTGAGCCACATGAGTTTTGAGGACCTAATCCTATTTAAAGTGGAAGGAATTGAAGCCATAAATCTTGACATTTAAATGTTACAAAGTTTCAACGATCTTCAAGACCATTGTGTGAATGTAATATGGGATAAGAGGGGCCAAATTAAAAAATGTTGAATATACAATAGGTTCCAAGTTTAAAATTCATATGGACCATCGTATTCTAAACAAATATATTTTTTTCTCTAAAATCTCGTGCGGTCTTAATGATGGGCACATCGGCTTGAACTCATTTGCATTATTCATGTGAGTGAAATATGGGCTTAGAGGGGCCAAATTAATTAAAGGGAGGAAATCCAATATGTTAAAGGGGTGAAACCCGTAGGCATAACTTGTTTTATGAGGTGTTGTGAACAATTATTTCCAGTCGTAAACCCAACAATTGAAGGAATTTTTGGGATCAATCTCATTTTCATTATTCTTGCGAGTGTAATATGAGCTTAGAGAGGCCATTTTTAAAAATGTGGAAATTCCAATAGTTTTAACGGTCAAAACCCAATTGCATTGTTCACTTCATGTTATGATCTATACCCACCTTCTAAGTTTGTAACCCAACCCAATAAATGAAAAAATATAGGGGATTGTTTTCATTTGCATTATTCACGTGAATGCAAAATATGAGCACATAGGGGAAAAATTAACAATTGTGGGAATTTCAATAGGTTCAAAGGTGGAAACCGAATTGCATTTCTTGCTTCATGTTGTGATCTATATCTACCTTTTTAGTTTATAACCCAACATGTGGAGGAAATTAAGAAATGTGCCATTGGTCTTCGTATTGCACATATTATACACATATACATTATATTAAATTATATTATACATTATAATATATTATAATATTCATATTATACATATGTATACTACAAAAAGTTATATATATTATACACTATAATATATTGTTATGCCGAGAGGCATCTTCATTTATATATATATTGAGTTGAGGAGTCTGATGTCGTGCCCGTGAAAATTTATTTGTGTAAATAAAAACCAATTCTTTTATTACGCAAATAAATGTGCTAAGTGAAATGGGTATTACGCGGTAAATGGATAAATTTAATTTCTTTTGAAATGGGTTATTACATGGTAAATGGGTAAATTTAATTTCTTTTATTGATAATGATAGGGTGAAATGGGTATTACATGGTAATAAAAAAATCCTTTATTGATTGCTTCCCTAAATTTAATTTCTTTTATTAATTGATCTCTTTGGTTAGTAAAGGGTATGGTATTTAATTAATTAATAAAATGGTGAAATGGGATTTCAAAGTAAAGGGTATTACACAGTAAATTCAATTGTATTTTATTAATTAATGATAAGGTGAAATGAATGGGTATTACATGGTAAATTTAATTTCACCTATTAATTCATTGTTTTAGTAAATTTAATTTCTTTTATTAATTAATGATAGGGTGAAATAGGTATTAAAGGTATTACACAATAAATTCAATTGTATTTTATTAATTAATGATAAGGGTATTACACATATGAATAAAATTAATTGAATAAATTTATTATACATATAAGTTCACTTTTTAATTAAAAAAATATTATAAGAACAGTTACAAAACTGTTCCACACCCAAACATTTTAGGCATGTGCTTCCCTTAATTTTCTTCTCTTTTGTAGAGACTCTGGTAAAGGTAAGTAACCCTATTTTCACCTTATTTAACAATATGCCTACATTTTCTTTAACTGGTATGTGCATTGGTTTGAATTTTCTTAATAAAAGGATGTTTTCACATTGATTATTTTAGTTTATATGGTTTCACATTGATTATTTTAGTTTATATGGATTGTTCAGGGATAACATTGTGCACTTTTGAAACCATAAGGAATTGTTGGAACAGACTTATTTGCTTTCTATTCAAAAATTGTGAGGTATAAATTTTTGGACACAGTAAAGGGTTTATTGATTGCTTTGGTAAATTTAATTTATTTTATTTCCTTTATTAATTGATTTCTTAAAATGATGTTTCCACATTGATTATTTTATTCTTATATTTATATGGATTGTTCAGGGATAACATTGTGCACTTTTCAAATCACAAGGAATTGTGGAACAGACTTATTTGGTTTCTATTCAAGAATTGTGAGGTATAAATTTTTGGACACAGTAAATGGATTATTGATTTAAGGGGTACGAGGTCTTATTGGGAAAAATTTCGTGGTGAATTGATGGACATGTTGCATCAAATTGGATCACCTACCATTTTTTCACATTAAGCGCAACTGATATGTATTGGCCCGATCTACATGCATTAATGCCTGGAATGCCACCAGATAATCCACGGGAAGCACAAAATTGGTGAAGGAAAAATGTCATCGAATATCCACATATAGTGGCACATTATATGCACCTACGACATACACTTTTCCGAAAGGAGATATTACAAAAAGGAATGAAAGTTAAAGATTATTGGTCTAGATATGAATGGCAACATAGAGGTTCTCCGCATGTGCATGGATTCATATGGTTAGAAGGTGCGCTGAATATGGACAACCTTGATTGGAATGATGATTTTCAACATGGAAATGCTGAAAAATACTTCCATTCTATTGTCCATGCATGGAATCCTCGGGAGGACCCGCACCAGTGAAACATACAGGTAATTTATCGATTCTCATCGAGTTTGTGATTTATATAGAATTTTTACGTTCTCAAAATATATTGCATATTCTTATGTTCTATGTTACAGGTCTACCAAAATTTTATGCAGCATCCATGTCTTCGAAATACAAGACAACTGACACAAGTCGATATGGAACGTGACTATGAAGAGATTCTCAATAGTGTAGAATGACATACAATGTGTAGAGAGGGTGCCTGCCTACGTAAGAAAAGGGGGAAAATGGTTTGTAGGTAATGTTCAAAATTTTGAATAATTAAATTGAAATAAAAAACACATATGTGGAAGAACTAATAATTGATTATTACATTTTGTAGGTATAATACAACATGGTTGTTGAATCTCAACGGATCAAAGTTATATCAAGACTCAGAGACGGGAGATAAAAAGTTTGAACCTGCGAGAAATGATGATAGGGTAAATACACATAATCGCTACATATTACAATTGTGGAGAGCAAATGTAGATTGGCAACATGTTCTTTCCAAGCATGTCGTAGTTAAGTACATTGCAAAGTATGCAACGAAAGTGGAGAAAAGCTCTGAAACTTATCATCAAATGTTGATGCGGATTGCAAACATAGAAAACCTGGATGAAATGGAAGACATCATACAGGAGAATTCTAACCAAAACAATTGTTGAAAGAGACATTGGCGCACAAGAAACATGTCACATGTTGTTGGAGCTCCCTTTGGTAGAGAGCAGTAGAGTATTTGTCAATTTGAATGTTTCCCATGAGGTGTTCAAAAAAGTAACAACTGATGGAGATGACCATGAAGAACATGCAATAAGTTTCATTGACGGGTACAAGAATAGGCCTTTTTCCATGGAAAGTGTGTCTCTTATTAATGCCGCTAGATCTTGGACATATAATCCAAGGAGAAAATGGGATAACAAGTGGGAGGTCAGGAGTTTGGCAGCTATTGTGAGAGTGTTCCCAAGGTTTTCCTGTGTCCCTTCGTAGGAATCTCATAAATGGGTTGATTTTTGTTGGTCAGAGTTGTTGCTTTACAAGTCGTTTCGGGATATAGAGAGAGATATTGGACTTGATTTTGATTCAATAAGTTCAAACTGGGAATCGTTCCATTATAATCCATGGCATGTGGAAAGGAGGATTGCAGTAGAAGACATTGAAAATAACAACTGATTCTGAAGAGGAAATTAATCAACATGTTCAACAGAATACAATAGAACATGATTGGGAAATCATGTGTAGGCTTCATCGTGGTCAAATTTTGCAAGTGATGAAATAGATATGTTGGGAAGGAGAGATATTGACAGACAAGCACCGTGGAATGATGAATATCGAGGTGAAGAATACACAAGTAAAGTGATAAAATTCATAAGCAACATGAAAGAAAATGGGTTGGTTATAGACGATGAATTAGCCCCAAATTTCAATTATGACACCTTGGGTGCTAAACAAAAACAAGCACTTGATATAATAATGACACATTATAATCAATGTCGAAATAACATTCCATTGCTCATGATAGTTCAAGGAATAGTAGGAACAGGAAAATCCTATTTGATTGGTGCAATTCGTCAGGCACTTTTTGATGCATCATTCCCAGAATGTTCTCCTCTTCTATTGCTTGCACCAATAGGAGTTGCAACTTTTAATATTGGCACCTCGACGATCCATTCACAACTTTGAATCCCTATTACAGATTTTACAGAATTGGAAGGATCGAGACTTGCAACATTCCAACAAGAGATCTGCCACATAAAATATGTATTGATTGATGAAATGAGCTTCATGTTATCCAAAATTCACCCCAAGGTAATTTTGATAACATGCATCAAATTCTCAAGTCCCAGGAAAATAGATTGAGTCAGGAAAAATTTCATGTTTCTAGGGTCCCCTCATATTTTTCTAACTCCCCTGTCCAAGTAGAAGAGAGCAAGTTCTGAGAAAATGTAAAAATTACAAAAACAAGCTTGGGCGAAAAATCACGAAAAATGGCTAAGTCCTAGTCCAGGCGGTCTTTGGGACGCGCGGGACAAAAGTACGCGAACCGGCCGAACCGGCGAAATGAGTCAAGGCAGCCCGAAACAGTTTGGGACGCGCGGGACAAAAGTACGCGAACCGGCCGAACCGGGCGAAATGAGTCAAGGCAGCCCGAAACAGTTTGGGACGCGTGGGACAAAAGTACGCGAACCGGCAACCGGGCGAAATGAGTCAAGGAAGCCTCAAAGCAGCTTGGGATGTGCGGGACAAAAGTACGTGAACCGCTGATTTGGCTGAAACTAGGAACTTCAGCATTAGGACATTCGGGACAAAGGGACGCGAAAAGAAGCGGCCAAGGCGTGAAAGAAAAGTCAACGTTTGACCCGTGAAACTTCAAACGGCCATAACTTTTAACTCCGAGCTCCGATTTTCACAAAATTAGACTTTCTACGGAACAAGCACGACGTCCTATAATATATATTTGGCTCTATTCGGAATATTAATGCTCATTCCCGTCAAATGACGTAAAACGCCTGCCAGTCCAAAGTAGCCGCCCGCACTCGTAGAAGGCCATAACTTTTGTATTTCTCAACGAAATCACACAAAATTGGTACCTTTGGAATCGTGGTTCTGAGCCCGATGCACATCAATCAAGAAATTATATTTTTGATCATAAATTTATTGAGTTTTTAAGAAAATGTGGCCGGGTTCGAAATGTTGTTTTATTAGGTAGCTAGGAGTGCAATTAAGAGGCATGGCCATCATTCTTTCTCTCACGCAAAGACACATGGGACAGTATGGGGAGCCTTTTGCAAGTAATGTATAATCATTCCACTCAATTTAATGCCTCTTACAGGTGGTTGAAGGACAGATTTCAGGATTTCCATTTTCCCTTCTCTTCTCCTTCTCATTTTTTCTATAAATTGGAGTGTTGGGCTCATTGTAAAGAGAGAGTTTTTGGGTAGCAAAGCTCTACCAAAATTGCTTTGTGAAGCCAGTGTGTTGCAGGCCCTTGTAGTGGACTCCTTGCATGGTGATCCAGGCCCTTATCTTGTAATAGACTGAACTGTGCATACCAGGAAGCAATAAAATACAAGTTTGTGGATGTATCTTCCCCTGCTGTGTTTTCTTGCATTCTTCTTGCCCCTTTTATCTTTCTACAAGAATATTGTGTCTATTATTATGTTCTTGCAGGAATTCATTATCATTGTGTGTGCTTGGAATATTGTTGTGAATGCATTTTGCTAGATTATGGAGAACTGTCATCACCTCTTCTAGTGTGCACTTTCCCTCTGTATTTCACACATTTGGAGACTACTCTCACACCCTCCTTTTCTGGTGTATCACCGCTTTAGTGTAGGCTTTCATTTTATGCATTCTCTCTCCTGGTCCCTTGGAAATTTAGATTAGAATAGTTAGCTTATCCTGCATTAGAGTAGATTGTGGCAGGTAGTTTAGGAGCAAGAACTAGCTTTCTCTGGAGGTCTATCTCAAGTAGCAAGTCCCACAACTTGGAGATAGTACCCATGTTATCCAATCACACCGTGAGTTCAAGTATATGCATAGGGGTGCTGTGATTCGGTGATAACACTTCATTGGACAAAGTTTGCTAGAAAACATGGACTCCCGACTTCATCAAGCATTCCCTGAAAGAGCAGACATGAGTTTTGGTGGTGTTTCTATGGTTTTGGTAGGAGATTTGGGGCAACTTCCTCCTGTTACCGATAAACCTCCATATGATAGTAATAGACGCGCAAAGCTGTTATGGGAAGCATTCAGAACAGTTGTTACATTGGATAAGGTATTTAGGCAAGGAGGAGAAGATGAAGACCAAAAATGTTTTCGACAACTTCTGGAAAATCTCAGAGATGCGAATCCAACACTGGATGATTGGATGTTGTTAATGAGTAGAACAAGTCCTGCATTAGACAAAAATAGCAATGAAGAATTCTATAATAATATTCACTTGATGGCGACAAAGATTAACGTGAATAACCACAACAACAAAAAATTGCATTCATTGAAAAGACCTGTCACACATAGCATTGCAACTAGAACAAGTACCACCAACACACTGGCAGGAGGTCTGAATGATGAACTTGATTTAGAATTATTAATTTCTAATGATGCAAGGGTTATGCTAACATCCAATCTTTGGATAGAAGTAGGTCTTGTAAATGGAGCTTTGGGATATATTCGAAGCATAGTATATGCACCTGGTAGTGGTCCACCGAACCCGCCAACATATGTAATGGTTGAATTTGATAGTTACTTCGGAATACCATTTGAAGATAGAACTCCGCATACCATCCCAATTACACCAATACAGAGGGGACGCACACACCAATTACCCTTACGGTTGGCATGGGCATTGACGATACATAAATCACAAGGTTTGACTCTTTCCAAGGCTACAATTGATATTGAAGAAAGAGAAACAATGGGGTTAACATTTGTGGCTATCTCTCGAGTGAAGTCATTACAGAGTCTAAAAATATCTCCACCATTTTCATATGAGTGTTATGCAAAGATGAAGAACGGAAAACTACTTTCGAAATGGAAGGCTGAGGAAAAAAGACTTATGTCCTTGGAATGTAAATAATGTACCATGTGTAACACACATTTCATTCTATGAATTTTTCATTACATGCACTACTAGAAGTATGTTACTTCATCCACATTGTTATCCACAAAAAAATTATTTTGTAGAAAATTTGTGAATTATTAACATTAAATGGATAACTTCTATAAAAAAAGTAGATTTTCCACAATTTCATAAAAACTAAATTTTAATTTGTTAAAAATCAACATTCTTGAAATTTCATTGTGGAAAAATCACATTTTATCATATTTTGAAAAATATTTCCACTACTTCATAAAATTCAAATTGAAAATTGTGAAATATCCACATCCTTCAATTTTTATTTTGAATAGATCATGATTTCTTCTCATGTTTTGATAAAAATAGATCTTTGAAAATAAAATTATGGATATTGTGTACCACAACATAAATATAGGTCTCCTCATTATAGTAAACTTCAATTCATGCATTGTCCATATTTTATTCTTTATCATGGATAATTCACATGTTAGAACCATGCTTTGGAAAACAATAGGCTTTTAAACCTAGCTTTAGCAAATTTTTAAACAATCCAAATTAAGGTATCGTAATTTCAATTTACTTTTCCATTCCAGTGGTACAAAAAAATTACAAAAAATTCTACACCACTAATATTTCATTTTGTATTATCCACGAAATGTAAAAGATATGAATTGTGGACAATTTAAAGTTATCTAAACATATATTATAGATAAATAATGTTAGGACATAATTGTGAATATTTTATATAATTCCACATATTTTCATAGTTTAAGGGACCGAATATACCATTTTCATTTGTCCACACCACATGCACTTATGTTGAGGATAAAACAACACAATTTTATGCGAGTTCAAAAAATAATTACAAAAATTCATAGTTTAAGGGGGTCAAATATACTATTTGATTTCATATATTTTAATCTAAATTATTGTTTTAAATTATATTTAAAAATTTGTAGAAAATATGATATATTAATTAATAACTATAATGTATTAAAAATCTAAAATAATATTCCTCAAAATTTTAAAAATAAAAATATATAAGATTTTTTTTGAATATAAGACATTAAATTATTAATAATGTTGAATTAAATTGCTGCATTTATTTGGTTTAATATAACTTGTCAATGTTAATAAGAACACTTTCATGATAATTTTTCCGTGGATATAACTTTTGTTGAATTAAACTTATTATATATTATTTTACCATGAACACCATTATTTTAATTTTATAATGACAACTATCATTAAAAATTTAAAACTAAAAGAATATCATTAAAAAAATCACATTACCTATGCCCCGTTGATTACAAATAATCTGATGGTTGAGCTTTTTATCTGTGAATGATCTGTGCCAATTAAAACAAAAAAACTAAATTTGCGCGGCGTAGATCACTAGCAAATTAATTAAAACCTAAAATTTCTAGAACAAAAATAAATAGAATGAAGGTATGTATAGGAAAAATTGGAGAGGAAAAACATAGCGGTGGATGAACTAGCATGTATTTCAAGTTTTTCCATTCAATCCCTACCCACAACTCAATCAAACTTTCAAAGCTTCATGGCTAAAGGGACTGTTTGAAAATCCTGTTATTTTTTGTATTTACATATCTTTTGCAAAATGAAAAATTCTCTCTTGACATCTACAGATCTAATTTTGATGGATTTTAAAAAAACAAATATAAGAACAAATATATTGATTTTTAAAAAAACATTTATATACAATGTTTCCTTTGCATAAACGGATCCTCTTATTTTAATGTGTTCTTTTTATTTTGTAGTTGCTACAGGTCAAAGTTGGATTGTGTACAATGATAATGATGATTTATAATATATATATATATATATATATATATATATATATATATATATATATATATATGCTAAGCTCAAGTACCGAAATCATTAGTATTTGATATTTTAACTTTGATATTTTAACATTGTATTGCTGTAAATTGTAAACTCCCCACCATGCAATTATTTTTAACATTGTAAAATATTCAATGAGCATTTAGGTTTTTTATAATATTTTAATTGTTTTTCTGAGTGGTTTTTATGTGGAGGAAGATTAGGTTAGTTTATACCACTTCCATGATAGATAAATGAAAATTTCCATAAAAGATATTTTGAACTTTACTACCTAAAAGAGCCGCATTCATGCATGAGTTTGAAATTATATATCATTCGTGAGTATAAAATATTATTGAAGATTTATTTTTTATAATTAATATTTAAAAATAAATATTTATTGATTAATTTTGAGAGTGCATGGATAATTTAATGTTTATTTTTATTAAATAAATAATTTAATGTATTAAATTATGTTTTATTTATGAATTAAGGAATTAAAAGAGGGAGGATATAATATCGAACTTGAAGAATAGAGTTGAATGAAAACAATATTCATAAAAATGCAACATTACAAATAGATCATTTACCCAATTTACACGAAATAAAAAAATAAAATAAATAATTTTACAATTACACAATATAATCACGATTTGAAATAATTATATATTTGTGAGAAATAACCAGAATTTATAAATATTCATGAAATTGTTTATGTGCATGTAGTCTTCTAAAATAAAAGTTTCAAAAAAATCTATAAAATGTATTTAACAAGTTATTTTTTAAAACTATGTATTTTATATTATTATTTAAGAGTATTTCTTTAATATGCATACTTGAGTGATTGTGTGTTTGAATATTTTTAATTTAACTATATTTTTGTTGCATTTTTTAGATTATTTAATTTATATAATAAATACTTTTAAATTAATGTAGATATATATATTTTTATCTTTAATTAAAGATAATATTTCCCTTTCTTTATTAGTTTAAAATTAGATTAAAAATTACATTAATTGTGTAAAAATCATATTAAAACTTAACAATTGTTTAAATAGTCATAGAATAATTTTCTTATTAGTGTGGTATATGTCACAATTTTAAAATTGTGGGTTCACCACAGTTTTAAATTTTTTGAAATTATCACAATTTTTCAATTGTAGACATGTAACAATATTAAAATTGTGACAAATGTCACAATTAACAATTTGTGATTTTTTCACAATGTTTTCAATTGTGGATTTTATCACAATTTTTGTCACAATTAATGTTTTCACAAAAAATTGTGGGTGGAGTCCACAAAATTGGATTCACAATTTTGAATAAGATATCCACAAATAAATTGTGAAAAAATTGTGGATAGAGTACCCATTTTCTTGTAGTGATATATGTGACCTACATTACACATTTCAATTCATATGAAAAAGATTGTATTTTTTTAACTTGATAATACGGTTACTAATAAAATCCATAAGAACTTTGTGTATTATAGACCTTCCTTTTTTGCTCATACTCATTCTCTTAAGAGATATGGTTCCTCCTTTAAATGCATTTATGATGTTCCTTGTAAGATATTTGATTTTATTCATGCACGAACAAAATTCCCCCTTATTTTCCGTACTTTATTTTAGGTATTATTTTCTGCAATTCCAGCGGTTGCTACTAGCATACCTATATTTATATAAATATATGTAATATATGCCGAGAGGTATATATTACATATATTTATATATTATATAAATATATAGGTGCCTTGTGAACTTCACCTCTCGGCATATTTTACATACATATAGAACATAAATCAAAACATGACATGTAAAATATGCCGAGAGGTGAAGTTCACAAGGCACCTATATATTTATATAATATATAAATATATGTAATATATACCTCTCGGCATATATTACATATATTTATATAAATATAGGTATGCTAGTAGCAACCGCGGGAGTTGCATTATTCATAAAACAATACCTAACTTATTTACCTCATGATCACGATATGATGATGATTGTAATATTTAATTTATTTACAAATTAACATAATAATATCAATATGCACATAATAATAAAAAAAATATTCACGACGATGATGATGGCAAAGATGTTGATGGTGGTGGTGTTAATGGTGGTGATAATGATGATGAGGATAATGATGACAACGACGACAATGATAGCGGTGACGATGAAAAAGATGACAACTATGTCACAATTTGTAAACCTTAAATCCTAAATATGCACTATAACAATGGTGATGATAATGACGATGATGGAAGATGAAAATGACCATGAATGTGAAGATGACAATCATGATCATGATCTAACGATGATAATCATGATGATGACTATGATGATGGGGAAATGAATACCTAAACATGTATGATAATGATGGTCACAATAATAATAATGACAAATGACAATGACCATGATCATGATAATCAAGATCACGATATGATGATGATTGCAATATTTAATTTATTTACAAATTCACATATTAATACCAATAATACTAATAATATTAATACTCATGATGATGATGATGACGAAGATGTTTATGGTGGTGATGTTAATGGTGGCGATAATGATTCTGAGGATAATGATGACAACGACGTGGTATGATAGTGATGAAAATGAAAAAGATGACAACTATTCCACAATATGTAAACCTTAAACCCTAAATATGCACAATAATGATGGTGCCAATAACAATGATGATGGAAGATGAAAATGAGCATGAATGTGAAGATGATAATCATGATCTTGATCTAACGATGATTATATCGACGATGATAATCATGACGATAATATCATGGTCAATATCATCTTAATCACCATCATTGTCACCATCACCATTGTCTTGGTGTTGTCATTTTCATCATCATCATAACAATTTTATTAACAATATTATTAATATCATCATCTTAATTGTTGTCATCATCACAATCATCATCATCTTTAGTGGTCTTTTTCACAATCATCATTGTCTTCAGTTTTATTTTTGTTTTCATCGACATCATCATCATTTTCATGATTGATACAATCATTTTCATCTTAGTTGTCATCATCATCATCCTCATCATTATTATCACCACTATCGCTACCACCACCATCAATGTCATCATCGTAATCATCTCGGTGTTGTCTTTTTCATCATCATAATAATCATTGTCATCATTTTCATGATTGATATAATCATTGTCACTATCATTATCATCTTCATTTTCCTTAGTATCATCCTCATCGTTATTATTTCCACTATCACTCGCCACCATCATTTTCATCGTTGTCATTGTCATTATTATCATCATTTTCATCATCATCATAATCATCATCATTATTATTATGATAGTGATGAAAATGAAAAAGATGACAAGTATTCCACAATATGTAAACCTTAAACCCTAAATATGCACAATAATGATGGTGCGAATAACAATGATGATGGAAGATGAAAATGAGCATGAATGTGAAGATGATAATCATGATCTTGATCTAACGATGATTATATCGATGATGATAATCATGACGATAATATTAATACCAATAATACTAATAATATTAATACTCACGATGATGATGATGATGACGAAGATGTTTATGGTGGTGATGTTAATGGTGGCGATAATGATTCTAAGGATAATGATGACAATGACGTGGTATGATAGTGATGAAAATGAAAAAGATGACAACTATTCCACAATATGTAAACCTTAAACCCTAAATATGCACGATAATGATGGTGCCAATAACGATGATGATGGTAGATGAAAATGAGCATGAATGTGAAGATGATAATCATGATCTTGATCTAACGATGATTATATCGACGATGATAATCATGATGATAATATCATGGTCAATATCATCTTAATCACCATCATTGTCACCATCACCATTGTCTTCGGTGTTGTCATTTTCATCATCATCATAATCATTGTCATTATTTTCATCATCATCATCACAATTTTATTAACAATATTATTAATATCATCATCTTAATTGTTGTCATCATCACAATCATCATCATCTTTGGTGTTGTCTTTTTCATCATCATCATAATCATTGTCTTTATCATTGTTTTCAATGTCATCATCGTTGTCTTTTTCATCATCAAGATCATCCCTACTCACCGTCATTAACACAATCATCATCATCGTTGTTGTGATTGTCACAATCATCATTGTCTTCAGTGTTATTTTTGTTTTCATCGACATCATCATCATTTTCATGATTGATACAATCATTTTCATCTTAGTTGTCATCATCATCATTATCACCACTATCGCTACCACCACCATCAATGTCATCATCGTAATCGTCTTTGGTGTTGTCTTTTTCATCATCATAATAATCATTGTCATCATTTTCACGATTGATATAATCATTGTCACTATCATTATCATCTTCATTTTCCTTAGTATCATCCTCATCATTATTATTTCCACTATCACTACCACCACCATCATTGTCATCGTCATCATCGTCATTATTATCATCATTTTCATCATCATCATAATCATTATTATTATTATTATGATAGTGATGAAAATGAAAAATATGACAACTATTCCACAATATGTAAACCTTAAACCCTAAATATGCACAATAATGATGGTGTCATAACAATGATGATGGAAGATAAAAATGAGCATGAATGTGAAGATGATAATCATGATCTTGATCTAACGATGATTATATTGGCGATGATAATCATGACGATAATATTGTGGTCAATATCATCTTAATCGCCATCATTGTCACCATACCTATATGTATTTATTACACTACATTCAAGGAAGGTATTATAGACCTTCCTTTTATTAAGAAAATTCAAACCAATGCACATACCAGTTAAAGAAAATGTAGGCATATTGTTAAATAAGGTGAAAATAGGGTTACTTACCTTTACCAGAGTCTCTGCAAAAGAGAGAAGAAAAGTAAGGGAAGCACATGCCTAAAATGTTTGGGTGCGGAACAGTTTTGTAACTTTTCTTATAATATTTTTTTAATTAAAAAGTGAACTTATATGTATAATAAATTTATTCATGGAAAATAAAAATGAGCATGAATGTGAAGATTATAATCATGATCTTGATCTAACGATGATTATATCGATGATGATAATCATGACGATAATATCATGGTCAATATCATCTTAATCGCCATCATTGCCACCATACCTATATGTATTTATTACACTACATTCAAGGAAGGTATTATAGACCTTCCTTTTATTAAGAAAATTCAAGCTAATGCACATACCGATTAAAGAAAATGTAGGCATATTGTTAAATAAGGTGAAAATAGAGTTATTTACCTTTATAGAGTCTCTTCCTAAGAGAGAAGAAAAGTAAGGGAAGCACATGCCTAAAATGTTTGGGTGCAGAACAGTTTTGTAACTGTTCTTATAATATTTTTTTAATTAAAAAGTGAACTTATATGTATAATAAATTTATTCAATTAATTTTATTCATATGTATTTTAATAAAAGAAATCAAATTTACGGTGTAATACCCTTATCATTAATTAATAAAATACAATTGAATTTATTGTGTAATACCTTTAATACCTATTTCACCCTATCATTAATTAATAAAAGAAATTAAATTTACCAAAACAATCAATTAATAGGTGAAATTAAATTTACCATGTAATACCCATTCATTTCACCTTATCATTAATTAATAAAATACAATTGAATTTACTATGTAATACCCTTTACTTTGAAATCTCATTTCACCATTTTATTAATTAATAAAATACCATACCCTTTACTAACCAAAGAGATCAATTAATAAAAGAAATTAAATTTAGGGAAGCAATCAATAAATTTTTTTATTACCATGTAATACCCATTTCACCCTATCATTATCAATAAAAGAAATTAAATTTACCCATTTACTATGTAATAACCTATTTCAAAAGAAATTAAATTTACCCAATACTATTTCACTTAGCACATTTAGTTGCGTAATAAAAAGAATTGGTTTTTATTTACAAAAATAATTTTTCACAGGACGACATCAGACTCCTCTCAACTATATATATATATATATATATATATATATATATATATATATATATATATATGAATGAAGATGTCTCTCGGCATAATTAGATTTTAGTGACATTTTCACCTAGTTAATGACGAACAATTTTTCCATGCCAGCGGTTCCTTGAATTATCATTCTTAATGATAGCAAGCGAGAATGGTGGTTGTAATTTTGAATAATAATGTCGTAATCTATTCGTTGTTCTGCAGAGAATGTATTCACTCCAAGAGGACCATGTATGTCAGCTGGATTGAAGTGGTTTTTTGCATGGTTGAAGCCTATGAAGGAGGCATTTGTTTCCTGCAACGAGGGCGACACATCTTTTAACATGCCAATTATGGTTAATGTCAATGTCACGGTGTCCAAGTATATCCTGTTCATTCGTTCAATATATTGTAATATTTATAATAAATTATTCAAATTATACACTACTAATATTATAGTTATATATGTCATTATAATTAACGTGAAAACATTTAATAAAATTTAAATTAGATTTTTGAACTTCATTGAATTGGGTAAAGAAGTACTCTATTTTCATTGTTGAAGAATCCTCTAAAGCCTTGTACTCATGGTTGCATTTCTTCAGCAGGCTAGACAAGTTAGAGGAAAATTTTCACCTTTCAACTCACAGAAAAAATACATGTATTCAGTTTTGGCGTCATCACGAAGGAGATTCTAACCAACTAGAAGCCTCTATCACTCGATGGAATGAGAGAAGAGCGAAAATTAACGACCATGTTTCTGTCACCAATAAAGGGGACACTAGAGAACATAGGTGGTAAATACGGTTACGGTGGTGACGTGGAGTCGAAGCTACGTGGACGTTTTAAAATCTAGCTTACTGGTCAACATCCCTACCAAATCCATCTCTATTGCTGAAGTCTTTATTCGCTATCAGATAGGGTAACCCATAATTATAATAGAGAAATTCCTTTGGTGTACTTAAAATTGAGTATTTCTAATGATAAATAGAAATTCATGAGAAAGAAGGAATATATTGCAATTTTTTTTTTAAAAATCATCAAACTATCTTTGATTTATTCTACTTGATTTCTATAACAGTTATATACCTTTGAAATAGCAATTAATAAACTCGTGGTTATATAATATAGAAAACTAAAATAAAATATAATAAGTCTAGTTGACACAAATAACTTCATTAAAATTATTATTTCTTATTATTATTACTAACAATCGCATGTGGGGTGTACAATGATAACGTCCAAAGTATGAGGCGGAAGCAAGGAAGAAGGCTGAAAAATACAACAAAGGAGTAACATAAATGCAGGTGGGTATACAATAACAGGAGGAACTTGGTGAAATAAGGAACGAGCAACAAAATATGAGATGAGAAGAGGAGTAGAGGGAGAATGAACTGGAAATGTGGTTCAAGAGAGGAGAGATGAAGGAAGGGATCGAAGCCGGGAATCCTCTATTAAGAGTGACTTAAGTAGAGGTGTGGAGGACATTTTTGTGTAGCGGTTGAATGAAAAAGGAGGAGAAATACGAAGGTCTGATAATGAGGGAACTCTTGATATAGCCGTGAAGGTTAGGCCTTGTCTATATGTTCCTCCTATTTCAATAGCGGTTCATTGCAGAGTAAGCCCTTGAGATTTGTGGGTTGAAAATACACAATCCATTTTCAGCATTAGTTGTCTTCTGCCCTCTTGAAATTGGTGGTACAGAACATGGAAGGGGTTGTCTATATCCCAAGGAGGGCCAAGGATCGATAAAATATGATGACGAAAATACGTGAAAAGTAGGTGGAACGGAGGAGACTTCGTAGAATATGTCGAAAATAGATCCGATATGACAATTGAAAAGACCTATTTTAAACCACAAGTTTGTAGAAAACATGACTTTCTCGGTTGATGTAGAGAATTTTTTTACAGTTTATCTTCATCGCCCTATTTGGAGTCGGCACATTTCATGGTTTGAGTGATTGATCTAGCTATGGGAGAGTTAAGGGACATTAAAATTTGAAGGTTGTGGTTGTTGACCAGGTTGTTTTTAACAAAAATATGGGGGACATCTTTGAACTCAATGATTTCTTCTTCGAAAGGCGAGAAGTGCATTCTTGAGATAAGGATCTCCTATATTGAAATAGAGGGAGAGAAGTATGAATGTTTAGTAATAAGTTTCAAATGATGCTGTACAAGAATGGAACCTTGTTGCCTAAAGATTCCATTAAGAGAGATGTTTGTTGTAAATTATTTCCATAGGCCAGCCTCGTAGTAAAAGTTGCTAGCATATAGAGGAATGTCCATGACAGGTGGAAGTTGGCCAAGGTATTCAAAAAGATGATAGAAATGTTCCCAAATGTATATATTTTGGAGCGAGGAAAGCTTCCTCAAGGCAAGTAGTCAATTTTATTGAGCAACTTTGGGCTGATGAAACTCCTTTCATCAATTAGAATATATTGGACATGTTTAAGGGAGTCTTGAAAAGATGATAAAGAAAGAGGATCAAACACATCGAGATCATTTCCATATTTAGGTAGATATTGATTTGAAGAATGAAATTAAACTAAATTAATATGTGGTCGTGGCACTCCTTTATCTTCTTTTATATTGGTCCAAAAATAGAAAAATCACATGGAAGTCCAAGATCCTATTGTCTAACACCTTCGGTGTAATAAAACAGATCATTACCTCTATCTATTAGCTGCCCTCAATTTATGAACATTAACAATTTTTTACATGTATTGAATTAAGTTACCAACTGTTATACAACACATTTCTAAATCTATTTTTTGGTTATCCTTAGGGAATTCAAGGACCATGTAAGACAAGATTAATCCTAGATTCCTACCCAACATGTGCATAAGAGACATAAGCTATGGTATACTGAGGATTGATGGGTGAAAAAATGTCAAGTTATGTGGAGATCACAAATTTCTTCAATTTATAAAGGACATGGTTGCCTCGTCATACATCATAGTCTAACGGTGAATAACTTCAACAATGACAAATGTGTCATTCATAAGAAGGAACAAACAGTGGAATATGTCTTTTGACATTGCTATGTTCTCAAGTCTTTCAACGGATAGTATCACGATATACTACCCTCTTTGTTGAAAAGAAGTATATGATGGATGACAAATGAATGGTTTAAACATATGAAAATGACATTTAAACCGGGAAAAATTGCATAGCAACTAAGCGTCTCAATCCCTCAACCAGAAAGTAATGGCCACATGAAGCTCAACGTTACTTCACTCCTTTCAAGGTGCAAGTACATGACAACATTTCTTGAAGACCTCTCAATCTACAAAAGGAGTTTGTGAATTTCAAATCAAAATCAACCAAACCTATTGTAGCAGAATATCAAAATCGACACAACATATTATAGCAGAATATAAAAATAAAAAAACATATTGCAACATAATGGATGTCTTTGCAAGGCATTACATAGGGATTTCATGGAGGGTATATCGCTTCATTTTAGGTTCTCAGCTATCCCATGAAAGGTAATAAATTGCAGAAATACAAAATAAGAAATCTCCCAATAATAACAGCTAAGGGCAGGGTTCCATGGACAAAAATAGTATTCCGATATTTATACAACAGATGGATCCATTAACTGTGATTAAGTTGAAGAATGGAAAACACATTTTGAGAAAACTTGGAATGAATACCATTTAGGTCTAAGATTTGTAGTGGCTATTAAAGAAGGGAAGCTGAAATATTTCCGAATGAAAACCTATATGTAGTATAAAGTTTTTTATGATGGAAAATAAGACTTGCGAGTTGGTAGACCTAACCAAAGGTAAAAGATAATTGCGAAAAAATGGGTGTATATGGTTAAAGACGAGAATAGAGGAACAAAAATATACAAGTCTCGATTGGTGGTCAAGGGATTTGCATAAAAGAAGGGTATTTATTTTGATGATATTTTTCTCCAATAGTGAAGATGACTTCTATAAGAATTTCTCTTGGGATAGTGGTAGCGAGAATACTTGCACTTAGAACAACTAGATTTCAAGACTGTATTCCTTCATGGTGATTTGGAGGAGGACCTATACATGGAGCATCCACATGGATATGAGATCACATGGAAGGAGAACATGGTGTGCAAACTAAAGTATATCTTTTATGGTATGAAACAAGATCTAGGGAAGTGGTACAAGAAATATTATATTTTTATGATGTAATAGGGATACTACGGTGTCACTTGGACCATTGTGTATAGATAAAGAAGTTTGATGATGGGAGTTATATTATTCTATGTCGTATGTGGATGACATGTTGGTGGCAAATATAAATATATAGGAATGAAAGGTAATCAAGGAACAACTTAGTGATTCCTTTTCATGAAGGATTTTGGGGTAGAAAAATGAATCCTTGGTATGATAATATCTCGTGATAGGAAGGAATAAAGGATAACTTTATCTCGGAAGAGTACATTAAGGTCTTCGAGACAATTAGTTGCAGGATGCTAAACCAATTGGGACTCTTTTGATAGACCATTTCAAGTTATCAAATGAGTAGTGCCCTAAGACAAGATGAGAGAATCTAAATTTCCAAGGTACCTTACTCATCGGTAGTTGGCATCTTGATGTATGCCACGGTTTACACTAGCCCGGATATTTCTTATGCAGTGAGAGCAATGAGTAGGTTCATGAAGGATCTAGGTAGAGAGCCTTTGGAAAGTAATGAAGTGGATCCTTCGATATTTGAGAGGGACCATGGGGGAAGAGTTATGCTACGGTGGATCAAATACCATGTTGCATGGTTATGTAGATTCAAACATAGATGGAGATTTAGAAAGCAAGAGGAGCATGACAACTTTTGTGTTTACTGTAGGTGACACAACGCTAGCTAGATTTCATGACTATAGAAGCTTGTGGCTTTGTCAACCGTAGAGGTGAAGATGTTGCTGCCACAGAGAGAAATCAAAGTGATGATTTTGTTAGATCAATTGCTTGAAGAGTTGGGGTATACGTAGGAGGAAGGAAAGTTGCATAGTGAGAATCGAGTGTTATACACTGCAAAAGAACTTTTTTCCATGTTAGGACAAAGAATATACGATTAAGGTAATTGATTCATTAGAGAAACTTTGTATGAAGAGAATTTGGAGGTGGTGAAGATTCATACTAGTCAAAATCCTGCGCAGACATGATGACCAAGGAAGGAAGTCATAAGGGATAAACTGAAGCTATGATCAGATTTCATTAACCTTCATGGATGACAATGAAGTGTTGAGAAGCTTTCTAAGTGAAAACCACTCTAAGTGAGAGATTATTAAGTTGTGGAGCATGTTTTTGGGCCCATGGTTTTGGTACCCATGGTATTGTAAAACTACTTAGACAATTACCTATTGATGTGCTTATAAATAGTTGGACATATGGTAGGGAAAAATAATGGTGTGTGATTTTGTGAGAGAGTTTGTTGAGCATAGCTCCAAACAAGATCATGCATTGTTCTTGTTAGAAGATTGATCTAAGAGTGGATTATACACTTGTTGGCTCATAATAAAATACGGAAAACTGTTTCTTAGTAGATATAACCCACATTTGGTGAACCATGCTAAATCATTTCTTCTTGTTGTGTATTTTATTTTTATATTTTGTGTTCATAGCTTTTATTACTGCAATTTTGTGGGGATTGATCAACTTATATATTTATACTTATCCCTAACAAGTATGCTAACAAAGGAATACTGAATAAGAGAGGTGATGTGTATAATTTTCAAAGTACTTTATGTATAATGGAATTTTTCAAAGAGCCCATATGATAAACCTACCAAGGATGTAATAGAATTTATAATTCCCTCCTATTCCATATTTTTGATATTTTTCATGCCCTAAATTTACAAGAGTAAATGACATCACTTATATGAATAAATTTTATTCAATCACTTATCCTTTAGAAATTTAAAGTATTATTATATTTAAGGGTATTCTTAATAGACCATGAGTACCCTCCACCCAATATGCACCACTAGGGTGCATCGCGAATCGTCCATGTTTAAATGGACGGCTGCGATGCACCCTAGTGGTGCACATTGAGTGGAGGGTACCCCTCTCCTTAATCTATATCGTTACACTTTTCATGTTGGGGTCAACTCTTTGTAGTTTTCTACTATTTTATTGTATGGTTCATTATAACATGTAACATCTAATTGGAATTTATGTTTGATGTATATCGTGTTGGATTGACTCCACCTAACATTAAAGTTAGCAATGATTATAACTCATTGTTTACAAATTCTACCTTTACTCCCACGCGGTGTGCCTCTCAAATATTAAATGTAACTAATAATGAATTACTACTATGATATGTAATATCACTACCACAACCCTACCATTGTAGAACACCTACACAACAAATATTCAATAAAACAATACATAATTTTGTATAACAAAATAATTTTTTCTAAATTAAAAAATCTTCCACACCAAATTATAAGTATATTAAAGATATTGAATGTTAGATAGACAATAAAAATGGGTTATATGTAGTATATCTATTTTATAAAAATCTATGTAAAATATGTGGAGAAGTAGAGTGTTTTTTTCTTATGTAATCAATGAAATGCAACGACAAAAATATTTTTTTACAGCTACAAAATAAAATTCATTAAATTTATATTTGTTTTTATTTTTAAAAGATAAATCGACCCCAATTTTTATTTCAGTGACAAAAATTAATTTTCATACATAAATACACAACATCAATGTCTATATATATACAACTCTAGATACCTCTGAACATAATAAATTATTATTTATGTATTCAAATCCTTAAAAACCATTCCATAAGAATTTCTTCATAATCTGGCAGACAAACAACACACAAACTGAAGAACTTAAACACCACCTAAAACTGCCAATCTGGCAGATATGTAACACCTAAAATTGGTAAAATAGTTTTGAAAGCGAGTCATGTGATCAGCGAAGAGCGCAGGGAAACAGTAACGGATCCATCCTCCGTGTGGCTTGGTAAAATATAGCAGTGCCCTTCTTTTAGCGTTCTGGCGTGCCCCATGAAAAAGGCTCTCCCCACCCAAAATCTGCATCGTACAGGGGCAAACGCCAGCTTATGATTATCATATTAGGACACTTATATGTATCAGGCGGGAGTGAAATACCAGGGTTCAATTCCAAGTAGTCCAACGTAGACCGCAGGTATTCTCCATTCATCCTATTTATTTCTTCATGGATATTATCAGCAGTGTACGAAACTGGTTTAGACACAATGTTTCCCGAATAATCTATTGGAGTAGCCATGAATCTGGCGTTGCCAAAATAGGCAGAGCGCAAGGGAGGAACCAGACGATCTCGCCCATCTACAGGAATATATACTTTGCTCCTCTGCTTCTCTGACAAATTTCGCGCGGAGCAACTGCATTTCCATACATGAGCAGCCAGTGCCTCAAAAGTTGTGTAGGGTTTTTGGGTCAGTTTATCTTGGGCCTTTTCCTTTAAGGAATTCACCTGCTCTTTGCTGAGAGTGAATCGCCTAAATGCAACTTTGCTGCCATTTTCTTCTCTGTCAACAAGTGAAGGAGAAGGTTCGTATTCAACATGAGAAAACCTCACTTGAGGGGGATTTCGGCCACGCAGTGAGATCGGTCTATGACAGGTGGTACATGGACATCTGAACCGCGAGTTATATCACACCATGTCTTCACAAAATGTAAAGCTGACATTCCATCTGTAAGTATATGAGATATACTCAGGCCTATCGATATCCCTCCACATTTGAACCTTGTCACCTGCAGTTTTCACAATGCAAAATGTTAATGAATTTTCGGAACAGGTTTTCCAAATGTTTTTTTCTTTAATGTTATGGACTCCTAAGGTCTCAATTCATTAATTAATGCCACAAACTCAACCTAAACACTAGAGTTTTATTATTTAATATTATGGACTTCTAAGGTCTCAATTCATTAATTAATGCCACAAACTCAACCCAAACACTAAATTTTCGGTTTAGGAAATGCATTAAGATTAAGTTAGACTTAAACAATATGTATGTTACAGCTTATTTACAAGTTGAAAATATGAGACGTCACCATGTGATTGATTTATTTACACTATTGTTATCTACAAGCTATTTTATTAAAGTTTTAAATATGCCCACCAAATATACCATCATAGATACTGGCCCCCTCTCAAGTATTGGTTTCTTAGCTTACATCTGCATATTCATGATAATGAAAAATAATAAATGCTTCCATCTTCCAATCAAAAGGGGAAAATGATTTCTCAACCAAAACACCGGTTTCAACAAGGCAATGGATTTTTTGAAAAGAAACACAATATTTGTGGAAAGTTCTATCAAAGAGTGTTGGTGTATAGTGGATTCACAGTAGAAAATGAAGGAACCCCAAAGACCTAGAAGCTACTTAAAGTGGTAGTACAAAAACAATATTTTGAAAAACATTGATGTAGAAATTAATGGTGTTGAGAATGATATTGTGCTGGAACAATGATGCACACATTGATTGAAGTGATGATGAATTTATGGATGAACTTACTTAAATATTGTAACCAAAAAGAATAGGAATTTATTAAATCTATTCATGCCCTACAAAGTATATTTATGGAACAAAAGATAGTTCTTGCAGCTGAAAGTGCAAAAGAAAACTCAACCTTGGAGACAATTTATTTCTAAAAATAAAGCATAATTATGTTTTCCTCTCACTAAGCATAAAAAATGTGAAATCCAAGGATGAAAAAAACAAACCATGCTCGTTAAAATTGTAAAAGGAGTGGGGTCCTAAAGGTAAATTATAATATATTTTTGAATAAGGAAAACTCAATTAGGAGATTCTTAACCAAAAAATAATAAGATTGTAGAAAATTACATTTTAGTATGTTTTTCAACACAAATGTTATTATTTCACCATCTTAATTATTTGAAGTATATTAGGGTAGAAATAAAAAAGTGTAAATGAAATTGTAATGGAAATATGGGTAAATAAGGCACATTGTAAAAATAACATATTTTCATTCTAATAATATAACATGAGGGGTATTATCAATTGAATAATTGGAGGTGAAACTAACATGACTTGTATTCTTGATAATTAGAGGTGAAACAACATGTTATACTATACTTTTACTAAGTGAATTCTTATGTTTAGAAAAAACAACCAAAAATATTTGAACTACAAAGTAAATAAAATAAAATGTGTTAAGTTATATTCATTGTATGTGGGTTGAAGAAATTATATTTTTACTAATGATCACCTTTGCATACATGGATTTTGTCAATGCCTTTTGGATAACTTATATATCCAAGTGGAACATTCAAGATATTTTCATCTTGAGAGTTACATGATTTTCTTGGGAGTAGTGAAGAGTTATTATCATCAATGAAAAGGGATGTGAATCAAATATTTGGGATAACACATCCTGTTTACTACATTATTTTCTTTTTTTGAGGTATTGGAAAGAAAGAACCATTAGCTATTTTTGTTTTTAAAATATAGTAGGACAAGGATTTTTTTATTGAAAAGTTTAGGATGACCAATTGCAATTTTACAATTGTGACACCGTGTTGGAACCTCAATTGCAATTTCCTAGACACAATACATTTAAGAAGGTAAATGAATACCTCTACATATAATTGGTTACCAATGTCATTTGTCTCACCAATACTAGACTAGGTCTAGGATATTTGGTGAGATATCTCTCTACATATAATTGTTGTTAAGAGTTCGCAATATATTCACATAACTCTAAACTTTGGAATTAAGTACAAGATGAATGACAACATAATTATAAATAATTTCTTGGATGGTGATTGGGGAGGTAGCTTCATTGAAAACTTAGATTCAACAAGAGAGTATGTTTTCAACTTAGAATTCTAAGGACTAACTTCCTCGATATTTATCAAAAGATAACAATTATGCCCATTAGTTCCAATAAAGTAGATTACAAAGTTGCACAAGATATATATAAATCTTTCAAATTTGTTGTGTTTGAATTTATCTAAATATCCTCCAAATAAATCATATGATCAATGTACTACAAGAATCAAAATATTTCTTTAAAAGTCAAGAATCTAATAATTCAAGAATGGTCCCAATCACATCAAAGTTTATTTTCACTTCCTTAAGAAAAAATACAAAATAATGAAATGCCTTACAAATAGAATTTCAAAGTTATTATCAAATATCATATTTTCTCAATTTAGAACGCTAACTATGCGCAATGGAAAATGGCAGAAAAAATGATATTCATGGGGGTGTTATAAATATTTGTATATCTAATAATGTTATATATAGTGTGGATTGGTTGATTGGTAGTTAGGTACCATCTAAAACATAAAATATTTTCTTAGATTTTCTTGATGATAAATTTTCTTATATTTTAGAGACAATAAGGGGATGTGTATTTAAATAATACATAGATATTAATATTTAAATATTTTAATGTTATTTAATGAAATTTAGAATTTAGACTATTAATGTGGTTTAGTTGCTTTGAAAATTAGAATTCAATAATTTTGGTACGTTTTTAAAATAAAAAACATCATAAAATATTTTTAAAAATAGAAAAATAGGAAATGTCCATTCTAAAGTCCCCATGTCTCAACATGTCCTAAACACCACCAAAATCAAAGTAGTGCATCTATACATGTTAGTGACTAAATATACATTTTACTATCTCTAAATTCAAATATATTATTGCAATATATCTCTAAATTATTTCTATGACTTTAAAAAGTCTATTTTTTTATTATTGATTAAATAACCAAAGACTAAAGATATTTTAGAAAAACATGATAGTTTTAACTAACCATCAATATTAGGAATTACAACTTCTAACACACCATCAACATTAGTGTTGATTTTTTAGTTAAGTCGATATAGTATTGGTTAAAACATAAAATATTTTTATTTTTATTTTTTTCAAAATATTTTTATAGTTGTCTAAGTTTTTCCCTATATTTAATGTGTTTTAGGTGTTTTTGAAAATTACAATTCAATATTTTTGGCAATAATAGTAGCTTTTTAAAATAAAAATATCAGAAAACATTTTCAAAAATTAAAAAGTGAAGAATGTCGCCTTCAAGTCTCTCGGCATTCGAGATGCCACCAAAATCTAAGGGATGAATCATTGCGTGACATTGAATTAAATATTCATCTTAATATCTCCAAAATTACATAAACTTTATCAATGCATCTTATAATTATTTTTTTAAACTTTAGAAAGTTCATATGATTATTATTGATTAACTTAAACCTAAAATTTTAATAGGAAAATCGGATAATTTTGACTACTCATCAATATTTAGAGTTAGAACTAATACCTCACCATTACAATACAGTCTTGATAATATGAATGGATATTTTTTAAAAACAAACTAACTCGAGATCAGCAAATACTCTACAGCTTAAAACTTTAAACACAAAACTCTACTTAACACAGAACAAGCTCCACCACCCAACCCCATTTAAAACCACGTACATGATATATGATATGAATCAATCTAACGAATTGCTCGTTGTAATCATAAACGCTCATTGACCAACTTTATGCAGTTAGAAAACTTTTACTCTACCCTTTTTTATAGCAATAACTTACTTGAACAATTAAAGGAATGATTGTCGTGACGCCATTGCTATATTTGATGTCGGGCACCAACGGCTCGAGCTGCGAAGGCAAACCGAAATCCTTCAAGTCGTCAATTTGTGAATCCGTGACGGCTTCCACAAATAGAGCACCATCTCCATTACAGTCGACGGTAATTCGTCCAGTGGCGTCAAAAATCAATCTGCCTGCTAATGGATAAAAGTACACCAGCGCCTTAGAAAGGGCGTCCCTCAATATTTGCAATACAGAGACATTGGAATGGGAATGTGTAATGGATTTAGGCCTGTATATGTATGCCGTGACGGTATGCTGCTGGTCAAACAAGTCAAGACTTGACACCCATAACTGGTGCTCTGGAGTTTCAGAAGCAGGCTTAACTACCACAGAATTTGTGACAGTGACGTCCATTTCTTTACTCGGCACAATAATCGGAGGAATGAAATCGAGTGTAAAGTGAATGAAGCGGGGCACTAATTTATAAAATATACATGTTGAAAGTTCGGTGAGAATTGACGGTGTGGAAGAGTAGATGAAAGTTAGGGAAAGTGAATGGCTGCTTCTTGAATACGAAGATTACCAAAATTAAAATAAGAGATCCAGCCACAAGAGTAATGGTCCCAATGTCCTTGTGAAATGCAGGCGTTGCAGATCCAAGACAAAACTTTTCAACATTGCGATTTTTTTTTAGTGTTCACTGTTACGATTGGGGGACCAGGACGCTGGGATGAGATTTGACGGCTGACCCCACCGTTCAAACCAAAATTTTATGATGTTAAGAGGTTTTAAACATTCCATCCCATTTTGTTAAATGTATTTTCTTTATTTAATAATTTAAAAATGTAATTTTTTTCACTGTATTTACAAGTTTAGGGTAAGTTTCAGGGATTTTATGTTTCATATAAACACATTTTAAAGCAAATATATTATATGTTATTTAAATATCTATATAATGTTGCACTTATATTTATATTGAATGTGTTTATAGTGATAATGACGGTTTTACCAAGTTCTTTCACATCAAATAGGGACGGGTTGACAATTTTGCAAAGTGTAAAATACAGTTAAAATAGGCAAAACCGTCTGAAACGAAGCAGTGTCAAATCTCATCTCTCTTTGGGAGGCATTCTTTTATTATCATCTTGTGACCAATATTAAATCAGCGAACATACAAATTATTCAAATATTAACGAATCACCAACTCTTCCATTATGTCGGAGACTATTCTCCCTAGAGAATGCACCACCATACATTATAATACGCATAGATCGTATCTTAGAGACATGTATATCTATGTATGGATGGGATTCACGCACTAGCAACTATATTATAGGTTTATTATTTTTTTAACATATTAGGTTAAAATCAAATGATTACATGTGGTAAGCTCTAGGTGGGTTGGTAGGAATGTGCGCTAAAAAGAGGAGGTTGTGGTTTCCAATTGTGTTACACATTGCATATTGCACTTCTAACTATTGAATTGCCTACCACATGCCAAATGGATGGATGGAGATGATGGACACATGTTATGTTTTATTAGTATTGTTATGTATGGTGGTGTATTCAGTAGGGAGAATAGTCTCCGCCTTCCGTTATCATCAACAACTATTCTATTGATACTTTGGAATTGGAAGATAATATTGACAAAATTGAAATTAACAATCTGTGAGCTAAAAAAGTACTTGTTTTGAATCATTTATGGTGGTGCATTTTGTATGGAGAATAGCCTCTGCCTTTCCTTATCATTGAGAGGGATTCCATTGATAATTTAGAATTGGAAGATAAAATCGACAAAATTTAAATTAAGAATCCGTTAAAATTTGAGCCACAAAAATACTTATTTTGAATCATTTATGAATTGTAGGCATTGCAAATCGAAGACAAAGACTTTTTGCCATTTGTTGTAATTTTTGAGATCTCGACTTCAAGTTCGACTTTTCACCGTTCTTTCATTGTCCTAGACTCCCATGACTAGGCCTCGAATTTCAAATTATCTGTGCTGTCAAATCAAAATGTTGACGGCTTAATTCTTTCGGATGGCTGTAATTTCTACTAATTTTTATAGATATATATATGTATATAATCTCTTCATATATATATATATATATATATATATATATATATATATATATATATATATATATATATATATATATATATATATATATATATATATATATATTGGTATTATGTTTGTATATAAACCACTTTAAAAAATTATGATTTTCAAAAATTTAATCATTGTCTATGGTTTCTAAAAATTTTCACCTATAATATATGGTTAAAATCACAAAATACGACCACCTATGCATGTAAAATAATTTTCGGGTGATGGAAAATTTTCAGTACTACCCTTCAAAATGACAAAATAATGTTATTTTTACTAATTTTTCTATATTTGTTATACTGTTTTAAATATATATTTACTTATATTTTTATAATGTATATACAAATATATATAGAAATTGAAGATCTTGTTTTAAATATGCAAATGACATGTGACGGTTAAATCAGATATTTACAAATATTTTACGTCTAAAATAACGAAAAACGTCTAAACGACCGTCAAATTTAACCCGCAAGTCCCATCTGCCATTGGCCTCCTGCCTCTGTTTGTGACTGACATTAATTATTGAAACATTGACAGGACCCCACGCAAAACCCCAAAAAGTTTCTGGTTTACAATAAATCTTAATAAAACCGCACACCTGCCGACTGCCCCAAGTTCCAACTACTTGTATGATTCTGATAAGTTTTTTTAAAGTGATATCGTGTTACATGTACGAAATATTTAATCAAACATAGGAATTGATTGGTGCCGAAGCTGTATATGTAGCACGCACGGATTCCCAATTTCCCATAAATGGTTTTTACAGACCCAGAACAACTTTCTGCAGCATGAAACCCGTGAGCAGGGATGAGGTTGGACGGCTGACCCCAAGGTTTTAAACAGCACGTCTATTAAATACCTTTTTTTAATTTAATAATTTAAAAAATAAATAAATTATTTTGGATGTATTTACAAGTGTGAGGTGAGTTTAGGGATTATCTGATTGATATAAACAATTTGTTTAAACAAATGTTATTCAAATATCTATGTAATGTTGTACTTATATTTATATTGAATGTGTTCATAGTGATAATGACTGTTTTGCCAAGATCTTTCATGTTAAGAAGGGGTTGACAGTTTTACAAAGTGTAAAATACAATTAAAATAGGTAAAAATATTTGGGAAGAGCATCAAATCTTATGTCTGTCCATGGACCGTATAACTAGTATGATTTGTCATGAGAATAAATTGATCAAATTTACACCCGTCCAAGGTTAAATTTGGCCTTTGTTTAGACATTTTTCGTGATTTTAGACATAAAATACTTTCATATATTTTATAAAATCGTTACGTGTGACTTGCATATTTAAAATGTGAATATATATATATATATATATATATATATATATATATATATATATATATATATATATATATATATATATATATATATATTGAGCATAGTTAAATAAATATGGAATAGTCATTTATAAAAGTAATATTAAAAAATTACCATCACCTAAAAATTGTTTAACGAGAGGATAGGTGGCCATGAAATTTAACCCATGTCGGGCCCTACAAAGATGTTCTTACAAGGCTTGTAATTCTAAATTATTGGCGCTAACAAATCAAAATGTGTTGCTAGTTAATTTTTTCTCTCTTTTACGAATTTAAATACTAATAAGTAATATATTTTCACATAAATATATATAATATATATATATATATATATATATATATATATATATATATATATATATATATATATATATAAGGAGAGAGAATTATTCAAAAATTATAATGTTTTCTAAATTTTCAACATATCATTCTCTACTATTATCTATAGTTTTTAATGTATAATACAAGGTTAAAATTACAAAAAAACAACACACATTGTGTCAATTTCCAAGCCTACGTCAACCTTATCTAAAAGTACATTGTAACAATTACCTTTAAAAAAGAAGAGAAAAAATCATATTCGTTTACCATTAAAAAAATTAATAAAATTTCAAAAAGGTCCTCTGACTCAAAAGTGCATGTCACACTATCGTTAAATAGTATTTATTGGCGAGAGATGAAAATCCTACAAAAATCAACTAAACAACTATCCTATTACAAAACATCAATTTATCCAAATTTAAGGAAAGAAAAATAGTTCTACTTTGTTAACATTATGGTTTGTATGTATTAGTAGTACATTGAGTTACTTAGTATATTTTTCATCAAAAATAAGTTAATTTTACTTTGAAAACATCATTTTATCCATGTTTCTTTTTTTAATCAAACCAAATATGGACATATTGGTCAATCTTGTTTGCATCCCCTCTCCCCCTCTATTTAAGGAATGAAACATTTTCTAGTTTGTTGACATTCTAATTTATATGTTATAGTTGCAAAATTGAGTTAATTTGTATTTTTGTTGTTGTGTAACATTTTTTTCCTTGTGAACGGGGATGTGGTGTTTATACTATATTAATTATGTTGAAAAAATGTATGAACTTGTTATGATCATGTTTCTAACCCAACATTAATAAACCACTACTCACTAATAGATGTTTTATATAATGACTCTAGAAGTTATGTGAACTATAAATCTCTTGGAATAGTTGTTTTTTCTATTGTGGGAAAATACTTTTTGAAAGGGACTATACCCTTGTATGCAATGAGGACTCAAAATTCATATTTAACAGTTTTTTATCATTGCAAAAGAGATCAAAATCTAGATTTAAACAAATCATCCCAACAACAATGTAAAGTAATGCACCAAAATCACAACAACCCTACGGTTAGAAAACAACGGTAGACGATGATTGCACAACAACAACAAGCTGTTCAACAACAACACACAAGGCCTGCGGCCCATATGTAGATGGCTCATGCCTTGTATGAGATAATGGAAGGTCTAGATTTAGCGTATCCCTTCTTTTTCCTATCCACCACCTTCCATTTCTCATTTCCATCTTCCACTAAGATTGGAAGAACAACTTCAATTGACTTGATAGGGATGTGATTCTCAGGAAGGGGCATCAAATCATAATCTATCGTTGAATCAACACCCTGAGGAGAGGGATCTTGAGATTGCTTCTCAATATTTTTTGGAGGCTCTTCCATGTTGGGTAAGTCAGTTTGTGAGGGTTCCACAACTAGTTCTGAATGGGGCCTAATTGTCAAATGATCTGGTAGGGAGTCCTTCCACCATGCAGGTTTTTCTTTGCATTTGGAATGTTCACATTCATATGAAAGATGTCATGTTTGGAAGCATCTACGAAATCATAAAGCTAAGCCCTCATAGTATATCCTCTGCACCCATTTCCAGTCACTTATTTGTAGGTGAATCTCTCTTGGGAGAGCTTGTGAGGTGTCAATATCTACCAAAATTCTAGCATAAGTTGTATGTGTTTGATGAGAGGTTTTGTTATCACCGAATCACAACACCTCTGTGTTTATACAAGTGCATATACTTGAACTCACGGTGTGATTGGATAACATGGGTACTATCTCCAAGTTGTGGGACTTGCTTTACTTGAGATAGACCTCCGAGAGAAAGCTGGTTCTTACTCTAAGCTACTGCCACAATCTACTCTAATGCAGGGGAAAATAACTATCCTAATCTAAATTTCCAAGGGACCAGGGAGAGAGAGTGCATAAAATGAAAGCCTACACTAAAGCGGTGATACACCAGAAAAGGAGGGTGTGAGAGTAGTCTCCAAATGTGTGAAATATAGAAGCAAAGTGCACACTAGAAGGGGTGATGACAGTTCTCCACAATCTAGCAAAATACATTCACAAAAATATCTCAAACATGCACAATGATAATGGATCCCTGCAAGAGCATAAAAATAGACACAATATTCTTGTAGAAAGATTAAAGGGGCAAGAAGAATGCAAGAAAACATAGCAGGGGAAGATATATCCACAAACTGATATTTTATTGCTTCATGATATGCACAGTTCAATCTATTACAAGATAAGGGCCTGGATCACCATGCAAGGAGTCCACTACAAGGGCCTACAGCACATTGGCTTCACAAAGCAATTTTGTGAGCTTTTCTATCTGAAAAACTCTCTCTTTACAATGAGCCCAACACTCCAATTTATAGAAAAATGAGAAGAGAGAGAGAAGGGAAAATGGAAATCCCGAAATCTATCCTTGACCACTGTAAGAGGCATTAAATGGAGTTAAATGATTATATATTACTTGCAAAAGGCTCCCCATCTTGTCACATGTGCTGCGGAGAGAAAGAATGATGACCATGCCTCTTAATTGCACTCCCAACCACCAAATGAAACACTGTTATGAACTCGGCCACGTTTTATAAAAAATATCCATCGATCTCTCACCAAATCTGGAATTTCTTTATTTCGTGCATTGGGCTCAGAGCCACAATTCCAATGGTACAAATTGTGTGATTTTGTTGAGAAATATGAAAGTTATGGCCTTCCGAGTGTGGGCGGCTATTTTGGGTTTGGCGGTATTTTCGTGCTCGTTCGGAAAGTCCAATTTTGTGAAAATCGGAGCTCGGAGTCAAAAGTTATGGCTGTTTGAAGTTTCACGGGTCAAACATTGACTTTTCTTCTCTGCCTTTGGCCGCTTCGGCTTTTCACGTTCCCCGCATACTTTTGGCCCGGATGTCCCAAAATCGCCTTGGGCCGAAAGTACTCATGTTTCGGCCAGAATCAGGCCGGTCCGCGTCCTCTGCGTACTTTTGTCCCAATGTCCCAGAGACGAGAATCTCCTCCTTTGACCAGATTCGGGCTTCCTTGTTCCTGTTTGCGGTGATGACACGTGGCAAGATTCCATTCGCTCTCGGCTCCTTCGGCTTTCCACGTCCTCCGCGTCCCTTTGTCCCAATGTCTCGGCCTTGACCGTAGTTCCTGTTTACTGTTTGGTTGATTCGAGCGGTTCGCGTACCTTGCGTACCTTCGGCCCAACTGCTTCGGGATGTCTTAAGTCTTTTCGATCGACTCGCGTCCTCTGCGTACTACTCGCCCGATGTCCTAGGGCTTCTGTTTAACAGATTAGTCAATTTTTCCACTTTTCGGCCAGTTCGGATTTCCGTGTCCCGACGTCCCAACTATCCCAAATGCTGCATGCAGATTGCTGGCGGCTTTTTGGCGATTCACGTCTGACGTCCCAACCGCCCCACTGCATCACCGCTTTGGACTAGGACTTAGCCATTTTCATGATTTTCCTGCCCCAGCTTGTTTTTACGTAATTTTTTCACCTTTTCTCAGAACTTGCTCTCTTCTTCTTGGACAGGGGAGTTAGAAAAAATCTAAGGGGACCCTAGAAACATGAATTTTTCCCTGACTCAATCTATTTGCACTGGGACTTGAGATTTTAATGCATGTTATCAAATTTACCACAGGGGTTGAATTTTGGATAACGATTTTATCATCAACTTTTACAGAATATCCTAGGGTATCTCCTATGGCAATAAGGCAAGATCTATTCCAAAGCTGCAATAGAAGCCACGACAAACGGATCCGATATAGGGAAGGTATCAAAGGAGTCTTTTAGGGGGTCAAAAGACGGATACCATGGCTTGAACATGAGTCCATGTTCACCCCAAACCCAATATTGATTAAATATTAAATCCCTATCCTCGGGGTTTTAAAAACAACAATAAAATAAGCTTTAACATAGGGGTAGAGTTCAATCTTACCCGTAATATTTTCCCTTCATCTTTGTGTAATTCAATCACAGAGATGAGAAAGCTTAGGCCAAAACTTATGAAAATTACAAATGAGACCAAGCTTAGATAGGTTTTCCTCTTCCTTTACAATCTTACTCGATAAATCCTCTTCTATCTTTAACACAAGACTCGTTTGTGATGGTGTTAAAGGCTTTTCAATATTTCTTGAATACTCCTTCTCTTTCAAGACCACGGCGGTGTAGGATTTCCCTTGGTTGAAATGCCTAGATATAGAAGTCTCTCATTCATATTTTTATTGTTAGATCCAAGGTTTTGCCCAATCTGGGTGTGACAATTCACCTGATTGGGGTGCCCAAATCCAGAAGCATCACTTAGATCTGCACAATAGTATTTATGAAGCCTTTATTCGGGGTGGAGTTCCTAATCTCTTTACAACCGTGTTCTTTACTAGTGGATCCAAATTTGGGCTGGTCAAAGCCTCACCATTTTTACCTTGTTTTGATGAAAAAGAAAGCTGGTTCATGAATAATCTTCTTATAGATGGTTGTGAATTTGTGTCCCCATCGAGCTCTGATGCCTTTTCCACCAAGCACTAAATGATTTGGTGAAATGCACAACCACTTGCTAAAAACTCTTTTTCGAGAACTACCACCTATTCCATTGCCCTATTCCTAGTTGCCAACAGAGTGAAGTTGCCTTTCCGGCTAGGATTTGTGAGACCACCATTTCTATAATTTTTTCAAACCGTTCCATTCACCACGGGATGAGATCCTCTGATCTTGTCATTACCTATACGAGACGGACTCTAGAAAGAATGATTAGGGCTTGGGAAAAGAATATTAGGGTTCGCATTCATCACAAAAAATTGTAAACACACTTAGGTGGATTAGGGCTCTCTTGGAATAGTTGCATCAAATATAAGGTCTCAATAATTTCTTCTTTCAAGTTTTCACTCCCTACATATGATTAGATTGAATTTAAGGCCATATGAACACGAGAGGCCAACTCTCTTATAATAGTGTGAAAATTGTCACCCACAACACTCTCTTACTTTTCCCTTCGTGCTTTTAACACAAAAGCCTTTATTTCAAATTTTTCTCCAACGATCCACTTTTTCCACTTGATGTTTTGGACAGGACACGTAGCGTCCCTAGGCGTCGGTGGAGGCATGAGAGTTTTTTTAACCTTTTTTCCCCTTCAAACAAAAAGAGTTAAAATCAAAATTACCTCTGATGACCCGCCTTCTCGTGTTATCTTAAAAACATGCCACGTCTCCCTTGCGGCTTGGAAAATTTTCATCCCTGGCCCGCATGACCTACCTTTAGTGAAAATTTACTTTTCCAGGCTTGCTTGGCCCGCCTTTGGGAAAATTTTCTTCCCTAGGCCCACTGGCCCACCTTTGGGAAAATTTTCCCCCACGCCCATTGGCCGCCTTTTGGGAAATTTTCCTTTTGTAGGCTGCGGGCCCACCGACCTATAACTTAAGAAATATGAGGAGTTAGGAGGACTTATTTATATCATTAGAAAGGGGAAGAAATTTCCTATCTAATGGAAATGTTTTTAGGAAACTTTAAGTGTGTTAATTATGTGAAAAATTAGGTTGAAGTGAAAAGATGAGTCTGAGAGTGGGTAAGTGGGAAATTACCCCTTTTAACTTAAATGTTTAATTCTAAAGCATGGGTTGACCTTTTTAAGGGTCATGTTAGGGGATAAGGGAATGTTCTCTATCCCATGCAAATAGGAACCTTGTTTATTGTTTAGACCTGGTGGAATTAAATACCCAAGGTATTTAATTCCTTTGGCCCTTTGACCCTCTAAAATTGATTAAGGAATATTAAACTATAATGTTAATTTAATTACTTATTAAGTTAACTCCTAGAGAAATTTAACGATATTGTATCAATCATACTCATTAATTTTGTAATGTGGGTCTAATGTGTGTTATGACGGGAAAATTTCTTTTATTAAGTTATAACTGACTTTGAATCCTTGTTGTGACAACTATTGCTTGAAGCCTGGTAGTGGTCACACTTTTCAAAAAAATATTCCATACTTTTTCTATCTAAACCTAGGTTATTCTTGGGTCTCGAGTGGTCATTTTAGTGGGCATTACACCTTTCTTGCTGCCATTACCTACACGAGCGGGGACTCGGTAAAGAATTATTAGGGCTTGGGCAAAGAATATTACGGTTCACATTCATCGCAAAAAATTGTAAATGCACTTAGGTGGATTAGGGCTCTCTTGGAATAGTTGCATCAAATATAAGGTCTCAATAATTTCTTCTTTTCAAATTTTCACTCCCTACATATGATTAGATTGAATTTAAGGCCATATGAACACATATGCATATGCCGACTCTCCTATAATAGTGTGAAAATCTTATCACCCACAACACTCTCTTACTTTTCCCTTCACACCTAAAATTTCTACATGTATACATCATAGATTGTTATAATCTTGAATCACAATATCTCCCTATAAAGGCTAAAATCAAAGGCATTCCTTTTGTTATTGTCAAAAATAAACATGGATATACCATGTCTTTTAAGATTGGTTCCTTTCCTTTAGCATGCCTCGAGATTATTGTATGTCATCCTATAAAAATTCTAGATGTAGAAACCCACTAATATTCTTTGCCTTTGTAACTTGATACATTGTATTAAATATTATTACTCTATGATGATACTACCAATATTATATTATATTATCTTTAAATATATTTACCTCTTGACTTCTACCCTCATTAATAATAAGGCAAAATTATTTTATTTTATAGCTTCATGGTATAAATATCTCTGGGTTTTACAATCCTATATGATTTGTATATCAACTGATGAAAGTGTAGTTGTAAGTTGCATATAATAATTTTTATTGGTATATACATTACCTTTATTCATATTATTGGTAAGCAATACATTTTTATATGTATTTCGGATGAATCACAATTAACTAATGTTAATATGAATGGATGTGTTTTTAGCTTATGCTTGGCTCAATTTTTACAATTTGGTTCATTGATTTGACTACCAAAATTTCTTGTTAAATATTCGATGTATTATTTTGTACATGGTAATGTTTGTGCAAGAATTTATTTTTATTTCTTATTTATAAAATTGTGACTAGGAAGGAAAATAATTATTAGAAATCCAAAGAGTTAAATTATTTGTTATACTTTAATTACAATACCTATAATATTTGATTGTTTAAAAGGAAGGAATTAATCTAAAAAATAATCCAAAATCATTATGAATGGTAGCAAATGAGTATTTTGTACATCTCGTCATGTTTCATATATAATATTTCCTAAAGGCATTCCTACTGATAAGCGACCCGAGGTTGTAATGGAGTGAGTTGTTCACTTTTATTCTCTACATTAAATTTGACATCTATTTAACAATCAAAATTCATCTATAAATTTGAAAGTCATTAGACTATCACTTACATGTTTATTTTTCCTTTTTTGAAAAAAAAAAATCAATCAAAAATAGTAATATCTTTACTATATAATAAAAAACAAACAAATTATGTAGCAATATTTATGTAGCCATATACTATATAAAAAATAAAACAAGTATTATTTTACCATGCAAAATAAAACATATAATACAAAACAATTAACAATTTTTGTATCCAGATCTACAAACTATAATTACAAGAATTTATATGAGCATAACTTGAAAATTTCCTCCTATTGAAAGCGTGATGCAGAGCAAATGTTATGAATAGGCTTTTTTCAATGATATCATTGTGAAATATCCACATCATAAATAAGAAACAATTTGTAATGGCATTACTATAACATACGAGGGAATTCCATTTCCCATAGATAATTTATTTTGTTATTGTATGTGGATGATATGCTCATTTTAGGATCTAGTATGCGGGACATTGGTGAGCTTAAGAGAAATCTAGCTTAAAAATTTGCAAAGAAGGATTCGGGAGCTGCAAAAAGAATCCTTGGCATGCAAATACATAGAAACAGGAAAAATAAGAAATTATATTTGTATCGGGAGGATTATATCTACAAGGTGTTAGAAAGGTTCAATATGCGAGAATGCAAAACTCATTAGCACACTTATGGCTGGAAACTTCAAATTGAGCAAAGATCGTGTCCTTAACATGAGAAGGTCAAATACATGACACGAGTGCCATATGCTTCAGAGTTGGAAGTCTCATGTACACTATGGTTTGTACAGACAGACATTACACATGTAATGGGAGTTGTGAGTAGATATATCACTAATCCAAGTAAAGATCATTGTAAAGTAGTCAAAGCAATCCATTGGATACTCATGTATTTGAAAGGGACATCTAGCATGTAGTTATGTTATGGAGGTTTGGATATTTCATTACATGGTTATGTTGATTCGGATATGGATGGAAATCTAGATGGTAGGAGGAGCACTACTGGATATATTTTCATAGGGGTGGAATGACAGATTAGTTGGATGTCAAGATTGTAGAAGGTTGTATCTTTGTCTACTATAGAGGTAGGGTATGTCGCAGCTACGAGAGGCTAGCAGGAGATGATATGGATGAGTAGGTTAATGGAAGAGTTGGGAAATGAGAAAAGTGATTGTAAAGTGTTTAGGGACAGTCATAGTGCATTTTATTTAGCAAAAGAACTCAACATTTCATTCGAGAACGAAACACATTCAATTGAGGTATCACTTCATATGGCAGGTATTGGAGGATGGACAGTTGAATTTGGAAAAGATTCATATGAGCAATAACCCTGCAGATATACTAACGAAGCCATTACAAAAGGATAAGTTGAAGCTACACTCTACTTGTTGGTCTTCGAGTTTGAGACTTGAAGAGGAAGAAACAAAGCTAAGGAAGGATCTAGGAATGATGTTGTACAGGTATGGTGTAGTAATTAAACTCCAAGTGGGAGATTGTTGAGTTGTGGAGCTCAATTACTTCATTTTAGCATGTAATTTGAACTTGTTAGATAACACAGTAACCTACATCGGTTAAGGGAAGAATGACACCGATCATGGGAAAGTAAGAATCGATGATGGTTAGGTAGAACCGGCATCGGTTACCTGTGTGAAAAAAGTTTTAATTAACTCTCGAGAATTATATCTATTTTTAGTATTAAAATAGATTTATTGATTGTAATTGCATGGCTAAGTGCCCTAAGTCTATAAACAACTATATACTTGCATAAAGCTAGGGTTTAGAAGTAGGAGATTAATAAGAATTAGAATGAACTTGAAAAAGGTTAATGAGAGAAAGAATTCTTGGTGATGAAGCACAAGATTGAGAGGAAGAAAGTATTGTACATCTAAGAGGTGTGGAAGATTGTAAATCTTCATTATGTATCTTGTCAAAGCTTTGGATAATAGATTGGCTTGTTTCTTAGTGGACGTAGCCCACACTAGGTGAACCATGTTAAATGCGGTGTTGATCTATGTCTCTTGTTTTGTATATTTCTTACAGTACAATATTCACTTTTATTTACATGTATGCTTAGATTTGATATATTTTCAGTAAAACCAAGTGTGCGAACCCCAACAATTGGTATCGAGCTTTGTTTGAAAGTTTTGTGTGTTGAAATATTTACTCACGAGAGGGTTTTCTTATTGAGTTAGAGCTTGAAGAATAGCGAAAGAAAATAAATACAAGGTAGATAAATTTGATGGATGAAATTATCAATTATGGAAGATGCGGATTGAGGATTATCTATATCAAAGAGATTTGTACTTACCATTGGATGAGAAGTCTAGACCTATGAAGATGATGATGAATAATGGAAGATTCTTGTGAGAAAGGCTTTGGGATATATAAGATTGAGCACGATAGCATATGTGGCTTCCAATATTATAGAAGTGGATTCTACGGTAGAGTTAATGAAATATCTTGCTAATTTATATGAAAAACCTAGCGCTTCAAATAAATTTCATTCGATGAAGAAACTATTTAGTTAAGAGATGCATGAAGGTGAATCTGCCTCTAGTCATTTGAATGATTTTTGATCTATTGTAAATTAGTTAAAATCGATTGCCATACCATTTGATGATGAAGTAAAAGAACTTTTATTCTTTTATTCTTTGCTTGATAGTTGGGAAAACTTGGTAATGGCTATTAGTAGTACAACATCTGCTAATAATATTTTAAATTTTGATGATGTGGTTAGTATAATATTGAATGAAGAAATTCGTAGGAAGAGTACGAGATGACACATGTCTTTGAATGTGAAAGAAGTCCAAGGTTTTAGTCCCCGACCAAAATCAAAATCCGGATGAACCGCTAATGGTTATAGAGGATCAGAACCGACATCAGTTAGCGAGAACCAACATCGGTTATAGGTGACCGAGAATGTCATGGTCCAGATTCAAGATCTTCTTTCCATCTATATTTGGAAAGGAATGACTAGGAGGCCTTGAATTGAGTCTTGAAAATTGCAAAATAGAAATACATGGGTATTGAAAGAAGTGGGGCATGTGCCAAGCGAACTCTGTGTAAAGGTCACAAAGGGTAAGTAAAATTCTAGAAATATTTACACATTCTCTATTTTAATTATTATTGACTAATAATGGTGAACTAGAGAGCTTTGAAGAATCAATGTTGGATAAGACCCACGTGTAGTGGTAGCATTACATGGATGAGGAGATGGACTCCTTGGAATGAGAACTAGACATGGGATTTGGTTAAGTTTCTAGTAGTTAAGAGATCATTGTAGAACAAGTGGGTTTACAAGATTAAGGAAGAAGAAGGTGGACGAGAAAAGGTACAGGAAAAAATGTAGTAAAGGGATTTGCACGAAAGAAGGTATTGACTTTGGTGAAATATTTTTCTTGTTGTTAAGTTGATTTCTATTCGTGACTTGTATTAAGTTTAGTTGCGATGAGAGGATTTGCATTTAGAGAAACTAATGTGAAGATGAATTTCCTTCATGGTGATTTGGATGAAGAAATTTATATGCGAGACCCACAGGGTATGAAGTCAAGGGTAAGGAGAAATTAGTGTGCAAGTTGAAAAAGAGCGTTTATGGGCTCAAACAAGCTCTAAGGAAATGGTACATGAGGTTTGATAGTTTTATCCAAAGGCATGGTTACTTGAGATGTGAATCTGATACGACATTATGTTTATTTCAAGAAGCTTAAAAATGGGAGCTATATTATTTTGTTACTATGTGTGGATGATATGCTTATTACGGGATCTAATATACATGATATTGGTGAGATTAAGAAAAGCTAACTTACACATTTGTAATGAATAATTTAGGAGTTGTAAAAAGAATCCTTGGCATGTAAATAAATATAGATAGGAAAAACAAGAAATTGTATTTGTCTCGGGAGGATTATATCTACAAGTCAAATTTGTAAGAAAGGTTCAATATGCGAGAATGAAAAACACATGTTAGCACACTTATGGCTTGAAACTTCAAATTGAGCAAAGATCGGTGTCCTTGATAACATGAGAAGGTCAAATACATGACACGAGTGCCATATGCTTCGGCGGTTGGAAGTCTCATGTACACTATGGTTTGTACTGCAGACAAGACATTACACATGTAATGGGAGTTGTGAGTAGATATATGGCTAATCCAAGTAAAGATCATTGCAAAAGCGATCCAATGGATACTCATGTATTTGAAATGGACATCTAGCATGTAGTTATGTTACGAGAGGTTTGGATATTTCATTACGTGGTTATGTTGATTCGGATATGGTGGAAATCTAGATGGTAGGAGGAGCACTCTGGATATATTTTCATAGTAGGTGGAATGACAGATTAGTTGGATGTCAAGATTGTAGAAGGTTGTATCTTTGTCTACTACGGAGGTAGGGTATGTTGCAGCTACGAGAGGCTAGCAAGGAGATGATATGGATGAGTAGGTTAATGGAAGAGTTGGGAAAGGAGAAAAGTGATTGTAAAGTGTTTAGGGACAGTCAGTGAATTTTATTTGGCAAAGAACTCAAAATTTCATTCGAGAACAAAACACATTCAATTGAGGTGTCACTTCATACGGCGGTATTGGATAATGGACAGTTGAATCTAGGAAAAGATTTATATGAGTAATATCCCTGCATATATGTTAACGAAGCCATTAGAAAAGGAGAAGTTGGAGCTACACTCTACTTGTTGGTCTTGAGTTTGAGACTTGAAGAGGAAGAAACAAAGCTAAGGATCGGGAATGATGTTGTATGCAGGTATGGTGTAGTAATTAAACTCCAAGTGGGAGATTTTTGAGTTGTGGAGCTCAATTAGTTCAGATTTAGCATGCAATTGGAACTTCTTTGATAACACGAGTAACATACATCGATTAAGGGTAGATCGACATCGGTCGGGAAGACCGACATCGGTCAAGGTCAAGTAGGAACTAGTGACAGATTAGGAAGAACCGGCGTTGTTACACGTGTGACAAAATTTTAATTAACTCTTGGGAATTATATCTATTTTTAGCATTAAAATATATTTATTGATTGTAATTGCATGGCTAAGTTACCTAAGTCTATAAAATACTATATTAGCATAAAGCTAGGGTTTAGAAGTAGGAGATTAAAAGAATTATAAAGAACTTGAAAAAGGTTGGTGAGAGAGAGAATTCTTGGTGATGAAGCAAAAGCTTAGGAGAAAGAAAGTGTTGTACATTTGAGAGGTGTGGAAGATTGTAAATCTTCATTGTATATATCTTGTCAAAGCTTTTGTTAATAGATTGGCTTGTTTCTTGTTAGACGTTGCCCACACTTTGGGTGAACCACGTTAAATATGGTGTTGATTTATCTCTCTTTTTTTGTATATTTCTTCTGGTAGAATATCTGTTTTTATTTGCATGCATGCTTAGATCTGATATATTGTCTATACAATCGGTGTGCTAACCCCACAAAGTAATCAATTTGGGTTGGTTTTAATGTATCTATTCATCCATCCATATCGGATGAAAGTTATAGGAAATTATTGTATTTCAAAATAGGCACTTCATTTAAAACTAAATTTTAAATACAATATCATTCTACCAATTTCTACATACTTATATTATTTTAAAAATGATTGGTTTTGCTAATTTTCATATGCCTCAAATTCTACACTAGGTTTGAACCATCGAGTAAGGACTACTTAAACAGAGTACATTTGAAGTAAATGCTACAAAAATTGAAATTTCACACACAATATATGAAAATGTTTTTTCATGTTTTATAAGACATCATATTCTATATGTAATTTATTCCTCATTTTCCACCATTCATAATTTTGTTTTGTTATTTGATTCTTTTGTTTCATTTAACAACCAAATATTTCATGTGTTACATTTAAATAGTAAAAAAATTTAAAATTAGAAGATAATGTATTTAATTAAAAATTAGAAGATAATATATTTAACTTCCTACGACATGGAACACATTATAATGACAAGTAATAAATTTGGGTTGGTTTTGATGTATCTTTTCATCCATCCATATAGGATGAAAGTTGTAGGAAATTATGTTATTTCAAAATAGAACTTCATTCAAAACTAAATTCTAAATACAATATCATTTTACCAATTTTTACATACTTATATTGTTTTAATAATGATTGGTTTTGATAATTTTTATATACCTCAAATTCTACACTAGATTTGAACCATTAGCAAGGACTACTTAAGCAGTACATTTCAAATAAATGCTACAAAAATTAGAATTTCACACACAATATATGAGAATGTTTTTTCATTTTTATAAGACATCATATTCTATATGTAATTAATTCCTCATTTACCACCATTCATAAATTTTTTTTTGGTTATTTGATTCTTTTGTTTCATTTAGCAGCCAAATATTTCATGTGTTACATTTAAATGGTAAAAAAATAAATTAAAAATTAGAAGATAATGTATTTAATCAAAAATTAGAAGATAATATATTTAACTTTTTCAAGGTCTAGTAATTTTTCTAGTATAATTGATGAAGGATACTAGTATCGACTAATAAAAAATGTTCAAATATTTTCCTTCCCAATTGTATCCCTATTGACAAGATTTTGGGGATCTCAATTATGTAGCCATACACTATAAAATAAAAATCAAAACCTTATTAACATAGTGTGTTACCATACAAAATCATCTAATATGAAAAAATTAATTATTTAAGTTTTAATATTGACCATACATAATAACACGGTTTTAGTTGAGCATAACTTAAAAATACCTCTAATTGCCTAAACATTGATTATGTTAGTTTGTAGCTAAACAATATAATATTTTATAGTGTATTTGATAATAATACTTGAAGTAATGCATATGTCACCATAAAAGTCGTGATCTAAAAGTTACAACTACAATTTAATCGATTGATATGGTTTGCTTTAGCTCTGAGAGTGTAACACACCACTAAGTAATTAAATCACAAAGGTTTGAAATAAAGTGATTCTCATTGATTTCGTGAGGGTAGACATTTATGAGATTATTATTTTTGAGCATGTAGGAAGGTTGTATGATATATATAGTTGACATAATTATAAGCTCTAATATATACATTCTCAAAAATCATTGATAAAATAGATTTGTTTTTCATGTCCATAATTTTTGTAAATGCAAAAGGATGTTTTCTTACAAAGAATCAATATGAATAAATATGAAGATAAGGAAAGAAACTCATATTTAATTCATTGATGCAAGATTTACATGTACAATTCCTAAGCCTTTGTAGGGAGCTATAGTTATAGGTTGAAATTACGATCATTCATGGATGTGTGCATACAAATCTCTAGCCCAAAGAGTTAAATCAATGAGAAAGGTGGGTGGATCATCTTTAGCACTATGGTATGAGAGTTGACATCCACGGTCTTATGTGGACCCATATTTGACATGCCACCATTCGTTGTGTTAGCGCTCAATTTAATCTCACCTGTTTGTTCAAAATTTCTCAGTCTGCATGGTTTTAAGTATTTTTGTCTCCCTGTATGGATGCGTGAAACTCTTTGCCTTCACCAGGATGTCATTTTTTCAGTCCTTTCCTTTGGTCGTGGATCACGTTGAGCCAGGTATTGTTTATAGTTTCTCTCTCTCTCTCTCTATGAAAAAAGAATTTGTAATTTGGGCATGAATTCGGGTTTCGCCTTCCTTCTATTTTTCCAAAATCATGTTTTCCCTGTCAAATTTTGTCCCAACATCCATGGATATGTGGTCTTTTCTAATTGGATACAGCTCGACGGGTCATTTTGGTGAAACTTGTCACTTTTTTCACATTTGTAAAAAATGCAAATTGGTCCCACGGCCCTGATAGTTTCTAATTGGATATTCAACAATATGAAGCGGGAGGAAAAATCTTACTTTGACCCCGAAGAAGGACACATGGCCATTTTCAAGTTAAAAGTGGGAAGATGGGTCACCAGGAGCATTTTGAAGATTTTTACCTTTTTGTGAAAAGGAGCAAAGTTATAAAATGATCCATGACTCTGCGGGGGAAAAATTAATGTCACATGTTTGAGTCAGCATTGAAAAGTCAAAGTAGGGAGGTGGGTCGCTAGGATCACTTTGGAGTTTTTAAGCTTTGTTTTGAAATGAAGAAAAAGTATAAAAGTGATCCGCGACTCCTCTGGGGCCCACATCAAAAGTTAGAAGTGGAGAGATGGGTTCACTGGGCATTTTGAGATTCTCACGCCCACTTCAACTCAAATCTTTTCCACGTGGAGGAGCTTGCACTCATTTGAGGATCCACCTCTAGGTCTTACCTTTGGTATTGCACCAGGGAGACACGTGAAGGACTTCCGCTGGCTCCTCTTTATACTTAGAATTTTCAAAGCACCATGAACTTTCTTAGGCACTAGGACACGTGGAGGGCCCACACCTGTTTTTGGGGACCTACCCCTAAACTTTACTTTTGAAAGAGTGCCAGGGAGACACATGGAGGTTTCCATTTGGATCTTCCCATACTTAGACTTTTTCAAGTGTCAGTGTAAATTTTTCGGACCCTAGACACGTGGAAGGCCCACGCTTGTTTGGGAGTCCTTCTTTTGAGCTTCATACCAAAAAAGTGTTGCGAGAGACACATGGAAGATTCCGCTAGCCTTGCCCATACTTAGAATTTTCAATGGCCGAGGAAAATTTCTCGGACCCTAGGCACATGGCACCTTCCACTTGGTCCTTAAACTCTTTCAAAACTTTACTCGAGATGAGACACATGGAGAGCCCATGCTTGTTTGGGGTCTCTACTTTTGGGCACCATATCAAAAGTGCATTGAAGAGACACGTGGAGGCTTCCACTGGCTCCTCTTTATACTTGAGAATTTTTCAATGGCCGAAGGAAACTTTCTTGGGCCTAGGGCACATGGAGAGCTTGCACTCATTTGAGGTCCCACCTCTAGACTTCATCTTTGAAGTTGAGTCAAATAAGACACATGGAAGCTTCTACTGGCCTTCCCATACTCTGAATTTTCAGCAATCGGTGCAACTCTCTAGGGTTTTGAACATGTGGAGGGCCCCGCGCTCATTTGGGAACCTACCTCTAGACTTCACCTTTGCAGTTGCGCCAAGGAGACACATGGAGGTTTCCACTGGCTCCTCTTTATACCTATCCGACTCGAACTCACAGTGCAGGAATGTGGTATAATCCATGCGAGGACACTCATTTCTGAGAGGCACAATGTAGGTATCCATGCGAGGGCACTCATTTCTCAAGGTGTATTCTCGAAAGGTGAAAAGGATTGCTTGTCAGATCAAGCCATATGGAGCCACCTAAGAATTATTAAAAGGGGGATTTCTTGCATGAAAGAATAAAAGAATGATTAAAAGGTCAAAAAATTATGATATGGCATCCCTAGTCATAGTTGAGGGTTTGAGAAACATGATCAGTTCATGATTTATCCACCTGCAAACTTTTGGGTGTAAATTTGTTAAACATCACTTTCTGGAACAAACTTGTAACAAAAAAAGGATTCCTCAATATTCTTATTTTGGGGGGAAAATTTGGGATGAGTGAGTGAGTGAAATTGTATAAATGTAATGAGAATACTCTTGCAAATGGTTGGGGGTTAAATTTTCTGAGAAAGTTTGAGAAAACCATTTTCTAAGAGACCATCTAAGAGACCAGTTCATTTTCCTGTGTTTTTAGATTCAATCACGTCAAGGTGGTTGCAAGTGTACAACCATTGATAAGATTTGAGATTGTTTAAGAAACTTTCCCTGCTGATGAATCTAATGAACCTTGAATGACTCTGTGTTGATCATGAGCATTATTGTGTTTGTTGTTATTTCAAAATGTTTTCAAATAGTTTTTCTTGTTCTGTTGCAATCTTATGTTAAAATCTCTCTGAGTCACACAAGATCTCATTCATGTGTTAGTATTGTGGCATTTGCAATTTCATTATGAGAAGAGCTTTCATCTGGTAATGAAATAAACAATTTAAAATCACTTTATTTCACTATGTTGATAAAGATTGTTTGTAATCCTATGAGTGTATCTTAGGCATGACAAACCAAGGATTTCTAACATTTAATTGAGTCTTTAACATGAGCCTTTGTGTTGAATTCTCAAGAATGTGTGAAACCATGCATCTCTGGGCCTCCATTGATGCACACCTTCTAGGTTGAAGGAATATCTTGGCTGTTCTGAAGCATTATGTCTATGAGTTTTCCAATATTTGTAAAGGCTCTCAAAGATCTAGTATAATCCACTTTATCTTTCTTAACTTCCCACCAAAAATTTCTCAAACGATGAATCCTACATGAACCACCCTTATTTGTACTATGTATCCAAAAATGAACAAATTCCATTGCCAAAGTATGTAGGGACAATCAGATTCATTTATTGTCTTTAGTAACCCAAACCTTTGTCCAGAAACATCTCCACTCTCTAGTGTGACAACTCATGAGAGTTAGATTGTGTTGCATTGATCATATTTCCTCAAGGTTCTCATTAAAATTGTGCAGAGAAGGATCTCTTGATGTCCTTCACCAACACGGGTTATAGAAACGGGTCCTCTCACCCTGGTTGAAGGCACAACCTAAAGTAGTGAGGGTAGATCAAACCCTTAGTGAGGTGTTATCCACTTCTCCAATGCCCGAGTGATAAAGAGTCAGCTGAATCCCATCCCCTACAAAATGACTCATATCATGATTCATCTATCTCTAAGCATCTTGCAATTTTTTGTGATGTTTCTCATCCCCTCATGAGAATCAATTTGGATACCAACACTCATGGGAGAATCAATTTGGATACCAACACCGAACCTTTTGTGCCAACACCCGAAGTGGCACTAGGGATTATTTGAACACTGGGACCTATTTATGTGTGAAACAAACCAAAGTGGCATTAGCGGGGACTATTTTTATAGATGCATACACATGCATTTTCGGGACTATTTTTACAAATGCATACACATGACTAATGTAATTTTCTTGCATGATTTAAGTACAAATACGTTGTTTAAATCATCCTTTGTTGAGATCTGTAAGATTTGTGCAAGATTACATGTGCATTGTGTAGTATTTCCAATTTCTAGTGGTTATTGCACTAAATTTGCATCAATAGTGATAAATGTGGGTAAAGGAAGGTCGATATCTGTTAAGATTTGCAAAATTAAGCATTGATAGACACTTGGTAAGTTACTTATAGTGCATCTACACAACTAAGGTGAAAATCCTTAGTGGCGACTCCATGTTGAATTGAAATTTTAATGATTACCAGTGCCTTAACTTATGTGTCAAGTGAAATTTTTCATCATTTGTCTGCATGCAAAGCTGGAAGGAAGAAGATCTCTCTTCACTAGGGACCCTACTAGAAAGTTATTTCTAGAACTAGGAAAAGAAAATTCAGAAGGAAAACAAGTCTGAAAGTTGTTGGAGATCAAGAATCAAAAAAGGAGATATCAGTCCTGAAGGGTGATCAATATGTGGTGAAGATTACCATACGTCTTCAAGTGATTTTGAACTAGGTAATATTTATATAAATTTGAGTTCTCCAACTGGAGAGGGGCCATCATTTGTGTCTGAAAAGTGTGCTTCTCAATTTTCCCATGTTTCTTCCAAGGTTGATAGGGTTTTCCAAGAAGTTGAGTCATTAGAGAATATCTATTTTGAAAGCTATATTCATGTGCTCCAAAGACCCCTCGTTCCCTATCATTTTGTTTCTCTTATAAATTCACCACCTCAAGGAAATATGGCCCAACCTCCACCTAGACCTCCTTTTGTTGTCAACACTTTTGGACCTATAGATTTCAGAGGTATGGATGGATATCCTAATATGGTGCCACAAGATGTCAGAAATAGGTTGCCAAAATTTCAAGGAAATAATGCCATCACTAGTGACCACATTTAAAACTCTTTGTCAATATGATGGAAGATTTTGAAATTGAGTTTGAAGACGTGTATGTAAAGTTATTTATTCATACTCTTGAGGAGGATGCACGTGACTGGTACAAGTATTTACCAGATAATTCAATAGATTCATGGACCGAGATGAAAAATGCCTTTAGATTGCAATATGGGGATAAGACAGAATCCTAGGTTCCTTTTATCTGAATTTGAAAATATAAAGAAAAATCCAAATGAATATGTCCATGATTTCAATACTCGGTTCAATAAGACCTTGAATAGGCTACCTATAATCCTAAGGCCAAGTGATGTGTCCTATTTGATAAAATATTCTGATGCTTTTGATAAAAAGGTTGCTTATTACTTGAGAGATAAGAACCTAGGAACATTGAGGTAGGATTTCACCATGGCCTTACAAATAGAAAATAACATCAAAGCAATTGGAAAGCCTCCTAAGAGGGAAGGTGTTAAGTTGATCAATCTTAAAAAGCCTCAGTCAAGAAAGGTTGTGGATCTAGAAGAGGTTGTAAAAACTTTGGCTGGAGCAGTTAAAGAGATATCCTATAAACTAGCCAGAGAAAAAAAGGGATAGGAAAAAGTTCCCAGGGTCAGCACAAGCCACACGGTCAGGAGAGATCTAGAAATCATCCTAGAGGTGATCACAAACTAGATGAAAGAGGGAAAGGGCTCATGGGATCAAGAAATAAATAGCCTCAACCCAGGAGAATAGATTGGTTCTGATCCTTTGACTACCAGGGTTGCTACTATGGAGGAGAGGCCAATGTTATCGAGTGGTGTGATAGGTGTTTTTTACCACACTCCCCATGTGATGTAGATCAGGAAGTTGAGGAAGAATAATGATGATGAGACATATGATGATGTGTGCATGATGGAACACCTTGCAAAATCATGACAAGGGGAAACCTCAACTAAATTATAAGTGCTAGAATTCTTTGAAGATTTCATGGGATTGTGTCCACTAGGTATTACCTCTTCCTCCTATTAATACTTTTGAAATTGATATGGTGCAAGCATTTTATCTTCCCAATCATGATTTTGAATACTTAAGGGCTTTGATGATTAAAAAGTATGATGGAGGGATCCCTTCCGAAGAGGATAGGAAACTGTTGATGAATGTAGTAGTTTCTCAGGAGAAAGAATATAACACCAAAAGTAAGGTTATGTCAAAGGGGGAGGGCCACAAAACCAATCCAAAATTCCAGTTCTTACCAAAGATCCCTAAGGAAACCCCTAAGAAAGATACATCTGCAAAGGCCTAATTACCCCAAATAAAACTTGTGCTCTTGCCCATGCCCAAATTCTAAAGACTCCCATATTATCAGATGAAGTTGTGAATCTCCCTTCTAACACTTCCCTACCCAAATATGTTCCTTGTGACATAGCCCAAATCTTGAGTCAGATCAAGGTTAACTATTCCCATTGTTGAATTACTTAGAATTCCCAGAGCATAGGAAAAGGGCATTTGAATATTTGGGATGTAAAGAAGAGAAAATTACCCAGGGAAAGAGTGTGAAAAATGTAGAGGTTCCTCCTATTATTGCAAGAATCAAAAATACCACAGGTATTGGAGGAACTAGGAGAATCACCTGAGGTGTATTTGGGAACTTCTCTGGTTGAATCTCAGCTTAATGTGGATCCATTTTTTACCACTTTGATTATTAAAGATAGGCTGGTACATAATTGCATGTTTGATTCAGAGCCTCATGTAATGTAATGCCTCTTGAGGTCATGAATGAGTTAAATATCAAGGTAACAAATAACTTATGGGAAATGTAATGCTATGGATTCAAGAGAAGTGCCAGTAGTTGGGTATGTCAAGGGATTAGTAGTGTAGTTGGTAGCTTTTCTAGAAAATGCTTAACCATGAATGTGGTTATTGTGGACTGTCCTGCCAAATGGGGATGTTATTATCTAGAAAGTGGGTAGCTAGTGTGGGTGGAAGTGTAAAAATGGACATGTCATATGCAACCATACCAATTGAGGGAACCTTGTGAAGTTGTATGGTGAGAAGAAAATGTTATATCTCATTGAGGACCCTAACAATGCTTCTTATGAAGTATTGTATGCAGATGTCGATGTTGATAACTTTGTGGGTTATGCTGATTTTAAGGAGCATAAAATTGATGAGTGCAAGTATCCCGAGTAGATTGGTTCTCCCTGACTCTAATGTTTGATGGGTTTTTCTAGATCTGGTAAAGGCACAAAAGATAAACCTCAAAAATATGGCTAGGTAACAACTTGGATAGAGAAGAAAAAAAGCATATGTCTAGTTGTTAAAAAGTATCAAGACTTCTTGGCTTGGTCGTACTTAGAATGGCAGGCACTTGAAACATTTCCTTGAACTTATTTCTTAGAATCAAGGCACGCATCATTGTATAGTGTATAGTATTTTGTTTTTGTTCTATTTTCATGTTTTTCTATTTCGTTTCTCCTGGTCCTTGGTGACCGTTTTGTTGGTTTCTTGGTTCGATCTTGGGAGGATTGGTTTTTTTTTATTTTGCAAGCTTGTTCTTGACTCCGTTTCCCAATGGATTTTTGGCACATGGTTTGTTGTTCTTGTGGAACTCATAAGGAGTGCCCATCCCCGAGTCGAGCCGATGTTGGTGCTCAATTTAATCTCACCCTATTTGTTCAAAATTTCTCAGTCCGCATGGTTTGAAGTATTTTTTGTCTCCCTGTATGGATGCGTGAAACTCTTTCTCCTTCATTTGGTTGCCATTTTCAGTCCTTTCCTTGGTCATGGATCACATTGAGTCTGGGTTTTATTTACAGTTTTCTCTCCATGAGAAAAATTTTTTTGGGCATGAATCTTTCCCCTTCCTTCTATTTTTCCATAGTCATGTTTTCCCTGTCAAATTTTGTCCCAACATCCATGGATACATGGTCCTTTCTAATTGGATGCGGCCTGATGGTCTTTTTGGTGAAACTTGTCACTTTTTTACATTTGTAAAAAATGCCAAATTGGTCCCATGGCCCCATAGTATTATAATTGGCTATTCAACAATATGAAGTGGAAGGGAAAAATTCTTACTTTGACCCCAAAGAAGGACACATGGCCATTTTTCAAAGTTAAAAGGCAGAGAGGTGGATCATTGGAGCATTTTGAAGATTTTTTCCTTTTTGTGAAAAGGAGAAAAGTTATAAAATGATCCACAACTCCATGGGGGACAAATTAATGTCACATGTTTGAGTCAGCATTGAAAATTCAAAGTGGGGAGGTGGGTCACCGGAGAACTTTGGAGTTTTTAAGCTCTATTTTGAAATGAAGAAAAAGTATAAAAGTGATCCACGACTCCACTGGGGCCCACATCAAAAGTTAGAAGTGGAGAGGCGGTCATCGGGGATTTTGAGATTCTCAGGCCCACTTCAACTCAAATATTTTCCATGTGGAGGGCCTACGCTCATTTGAGGATCCACCTCTGGTCTTACCTTTGGAGTTGCATGAAGGAGACACGTGGAGGCTTCCATTGGCTCTCTTTATACTTAGACTTTTCAAGCACCCGATGTAACTTTCTTAGGCCCTGGGACACGTGGAGGGCCCACACCTATTTGGGGACTTGCCCCTAAATTTTACTTTTGAAAGAGCACCAAGGAGACATGTGGAGGTTTCTATTGGATCTTCCCATACTTAGAACTTTTTCAAGTGTCTGATGTAACTTTTTCAGACCCTAGACACGTGGAAGGCCCACACGCTTGTTTGGGAGTCCTTATTTTGAGCTTCATACCAAAAAGTGCCGAAGAGACACATGGAAGATTCCACTAGCCCTGCCCATACTTAGAATTTTCAATGGCTCAAGGAAACTTTCTTAGACCCTAGGCACATGTGGCACCTTCCATTGGTCCTTAAACTCTTTCAACAACTTTGTCGGGCTGAGACACGTGGAGAGCCCACACTTTGTTTGGGGTCTCCACTTTTGGGCACCATATCAAAAGTGTGTCAAGAGACACATGGAGGCTTCCACTAGCTCCTCTTTATACTTGAGACTTTTTCAATGGCCGAGGAAACTTTCTTGGGCCCAGGGCATGTGGAGAGCCTGCACTCATTTGAGGTCCCACCTCTAGACTTCATCTTTGAATTTACGCCGAATAGACATGTGGAAGCTTCCATTAGGCCTTCCCATACTCTAAATTTTCAGCAACCGATGTAACTCTCTAGGGTTCTGAACACATGGAGGGCCCACACTGTTCATTTGGAACCTACCTCTGGACTTCACCTTTGTAGTTGCGCCAAGGAGACACGTGGAGGTTTCCACTTGGCTCCTCTTTGCACCTGGCTGACTCGGACTCACTGCAGGAATATGGTATAATCCATGTGAGGAAACTCATTTCTAAGAGGCACGAATGTAGGTATCCATGCGAGGGCACTCATTTCTCAAGGTGTATTCTCAAAGGTGAAAAGGATTGCTTGTCAGATCCAGCCATATGGAGCCACCTGAGAATTATTAAAAGGAAATTTCTTACATGACAAATAAAGAATGATTAAGAATATTGTCAAAAATTATGATATGGAATCCCAGTCATAGTTGAGGGTCTAAGAAATGTGATCAATTCATGATTTATCCACCTGGCAACTTTTGGGTGTAAATTTGTTAAACATCACTTTCTAGAACAAACTTGTAACAAACAAAGGATTCCTCGAATATTCTTCTTTTGGGGAAAATTTGGGATGAGTGAGCGAGTGAAATTGTATAAATGCAATGAGAATACTCTTTACAAATGGTCGGGGTTAAATTTTCTGAGAAAGTTTGAGAGAAACCATTTTCCCGAGAGACCGTCTTGAGAGACCAATTCATTTTCCTATGTTTTTTGGATTCAATCACGTCAAGGTGGTTGTAAGTGTACAACCATTGACAAGCTCTAAGATTGTTTAAGAAACTTTCCCTACTGAATGAATCTAATGAACCTTGAATGACTCTATGTTGATCATGAGCATTATTGTGTTTTTTGTTATTTTAGAATGTTTTCAAATAGTTTTTCTTGTTCCTATTGCAATCTTATGTTAAAATCTCTCTGAGTCACACAAGATCTCATCCATGTGTTAGTATTGTGGCATTTGCAATTTCATTATGAGAAGAGCTTTCATTTGGTAATGAAATAAATAATTTAAAATCACTTTACTTTCACTATGTTGATAAAGATTGTTTGTAATCCTATGAGTGTATCTTAGGTGTGACGAACTAGGGATTTATAATGTTTAATTGAGTCTTTAACATGAGCCTTTGTGTTGAATTCTCAAAGAATGTGTGAAACCATGCATCTCTGGGCCTCCATTGATGCACACCTTCTGGTTGAAGGAATATCTTGGCTATTCTAAAGCATTCTATCTGTGTTTTTCCAATATTTGTAAAGGCTCTCAAAGATCTAGTATAATCCACTTTATCTTGCTTAACTTCCCACCAAAAATTTCTCAAACAATGAATCCTACATGAACCACCCCTGTTTGTACTTGTGTATCCACAAATGAACAAATTCCATTGCCAAAGTATGTAGGGACAATCAAGATTCATTTATTGTCTTTAGTAACCCGAACCTTTGTCCAGGAAACATCTCCACTCTCTAGTGTGACAACTCATGAGAGTTAGATTGTGTTGCATTGATCATATTTCCTCAAGGTTCTCATTAAAATTGTGCAAAGAAGGATCTCTTGATGTCCTTCACCAACACGGGTTACAAAATGGGTCCTCTCACCCTAGTTGAAAGAACAACCTAAAGTAGTGAGGGTAGATCAAACCCTCAATGAGGTGCTATCCATTTCTCTAACACCCGAGTGACAAAAAGTCAGTCAAATCCCATCCTCGGCTACAAAATGACTCATATCATGATCAATTTGGATACCAACACGTTAGAAACTAAACTGTGAATAATAAGCAATGAAAACCACATATTTGACCAACCATACCAAGGGATTGATGATTGAAAAAAACAATAAAACATACATTATACAAAATATTTCATTAATGATCTTTCTATTATTTATTCTTGGTGAGATAGTAGGTGACACAAAGTGCTTGTATCTCGGGTTCAAAGGTTAAAATCGTGTCCACTACTAGTCCAAATTAGTGTATTGAAAATATCATTTGGTCCACATAAGGGGTATTTTCCTAACTCCTAATGCGTCGAATAATTTTTACCTAACTCCTATTGCATCATAAGATTTTTCCCTAACCCCTCTTCATGTGAAGGTACTTTAAAATAATGGTGGTTATGAAAATCCTCTTTATATATATTCTTTACAAATTCAAAAGTGTCACCTTTTCCCTCTTCCTAGAAAATAGTTTTCCATAAGCATGTTAGGCTAAAGCCTAGTTTTATCAAAGCCCTTGTTTTGCGTTTCCGGGATTTAAATAATCCATATTTAGATTGTTTTCTTAATTTGAATTTATCTATTTATTTAAAATGTAGAAATGGGATAAAGGTGGGGTTTTATTTTTAATTATAAATTGTAAAAAGTATGATTTTGTTAGGATATTTTCAATTGTTAAGAAATTATAGTTTATTATTGTTGGTGATATAATTTATCGCAAGGAAAAATTAGTGAGTTTTCACCAACACTCGATAAGTCTCTCCTCTTGGTAATGGGGAGGATACCATTTATTGAATGCGAGAAAAATAGATCTGTGGGTGGCCATAAAGGTAGAGGTCACACAATAATACTCCATTATCTACCGGTGGCTACTTGCTTGTACTTAGTACAAAGGAAGAATTTTCTTAATAAAGGAGGTAGAGGAGAATACAAATGTAGTGAAGGGAAGGTTAATTTTGTGAATAAAAACTTGCAAATTTCATAACATTAACTAGAGTAGATCCACACTCAATTAGAATAATTCAACTGTGCAAACAACAATGAGAATAACAAACCAAAGACATAAAGTTCTATTGATTCATTCATAAAAGGTACAAATTACTTTCTTGGTTTTTCAAGATCACCATGCTTATAAAGTTGAGTATGCAATAAGTAGAGGAAACATAGACAAGAGGGAATAAAAGAAAGTAATATGTTTTTGAATCTATGAGAGAAAAATCTATCCACTATAAAATTAAAATTTCCAACCCTTTGGAATGGATGATACATTCCGATTTATAAAATTATAATATCTATTTTCTTCTCCCCCACATGAGTTTTCATCTTCTATAATCACTTGTGACCTTTCAAATTCCTACAAAATAAAAGTGAAACTTTATCTTATAAATAAAAATAAATCTTACAATGTCAAATTAAATGTCAAAGTAGAATAAGAAAAAAATGGAAAAAGTAAATTCTTCTTTGAAGAATGATAATATGGAGAGAGAAGAAATAAGAGAGGAAGAGGATGGCCGATTGATCGATGAAGATTCTGCATGAAGCCTCTCATCGATGAAGAGATGGATGTTGGAGAATAGTGGGGGAATAATTGTGAAATGATTTCCTCATCTCTAAACTCTTTACTGAAATGGGCCGTCGTAGGTTCCACCTTGTCTCGCCTTTTGAATATAAATAAATAAAAGCATTTATCCAAATTTTAGGAATGTTTCCAAGGGTCTTAAATTAATTTAACTAGACATGATGATCACTCACAATATTAGAGATTGAACATGTAATTTCCATGAGATATTCAAAATTGTCCTCATTGAATGAGAAGGGATCTCATGACTCTTTCTTAACTAACTCTTGGAACGACTTAAGGAGATATTCCACAGATGAATTTCCTTGAGTGGAGGTGACACGAGCTTCTATACATTATTACTTGATACATTCCGGGATCTAGGATGCATACTTTCCACAAGAATAAAAATCAAATATTTCATCGTTTATCATGTCATACCGAGAACTCATGGTGCCATACGATATGGGAGAATTTTTTTCAAATATGGAAGTGAATAAAATTTTTATGACTAAGGAGTGGGAATCGAGATTGATCATTTAGATACCAATGGAAACACACTGTCCCAATGGGATTTTAACTTCTCAATCTCCTCCTTGGTCAATTTCACTTTAGAAGAAATGATGAGGGAACATTCAAATAGTGAGATAGCTTCAAGAAATAATGCCTTCCTTTTCTTGAGAATAATTTCAACCCACTTATCATTAGCCCCCCTTGGATTGTGTAACCTTGGGATTTCTTGATCAACTAAGGGTAAAAGCTATTGATGGGATAGATGACTTCTACATGAGGAAGTGACACTGCATTGGGTTCTAGGAAATATTACCCATAAGCAATGAGATTTCTTATGTGCTCCTCTAATTTCTCCATTATTTTTGTACTCTTCATTTTGAGAAAGAAAACATGCCACAAACTCCTTGAACATATGTGAATCACCTTTGTAGATGGCTTGAACCAATGAGATTCAGTTCAACTCATAATCATTATAATTCATCTCTTCCATAAGATTTATAGCTTTTGGTCGGAAACCTCCACATAATGGGCTCTAGAGGCCTCACTCAAGAAACGAGAGGTTACTTTTGCTTTCTTGGTCGGCTTGGTTTTCATGAATTTGTAGATGGCCTAAAAATTAGCTGATCCAACTTGTCGTACCATCCTTAACTAACTCCTAAGAAAATATTGAATCCATGGGAAATTTTCCACTTGAGTAGACACAATATTAGGCATGGGGGCACTTTCAAGTGCTCGATAAGGGATCACAACTTGCTCATAGTGGGATGAATTTTATGCCAAGGAAGATACACCTTCACATCATTGGTAAATATGAGACTCGTGAAGGGTCAATTTCACCTTGTTCAAGAAGATCAATGTGATCTTCAATGATCTTGCCTTCTTATAGAGCCTCATAAGATGGGAATATTTAGTGTGCTCTTCCTCCAAAATATTTCTCTTTGAATATTTTTCTGATTGAGTGAAATCCATGGTTGTATAGTATTCCTTTAGAGAAGAAGTGTGAGATACTTGTCTATATAGAGTTAGGAGACCACTAGACTTAATGAAAGTAGTCATATTTCTCTCAAACTATTCTCTTAATATCTATATTATTACTATAATCCTCTCCTTAATATCACCTGATTATTTGGTATTCCAAGGAGTTAGAAAAATGGGTGAAAATTACATGGCTTGGTACTCGAAGTCATATAAGTTTGACCCATCATCTTTTATCCCCTCATAGAACAAATCAAAATTGAGATCCCTCATCTAGTCTACTATCATCCACATATAGTCCCTTTTCTATACCTTAAAATCATCAGTACAATTGGCCCAATAGTATTCAATTTGAGGCATATTGTGAAAAATAGAAAGGTTAAAGCCTATGGATTTCTTTTGATATAAAAGTCGAGACCTAGATGTCTAGGAGTAGCGACAGAGAAAAAAGGATGCTTCAATGTTTTCCACATCTATGGAATTCTTAAATAATAATATATTCCCAAGGAAATGGGAAATGACACACCTTTATTTTTTTATTCTTACACTTGACATGAACATGAGCCAGTTTCATACACAATTCGAACATTATGATTTTTTCACTCAAGTACTTGGGTATCCTGTGAGGAGAAAGATCAATGCCCGAGTCTCGATGTAATTAAAGGTAGGGAATTGGATGAAGTGACTCTTGTAATTTTCAATTATTGTAATGTTTGAGAATAGATCCTTCATTCTAGAACATGGTGAATGCATCATTCACCTTGGCATAGTGGGAATTTTTCTCCTTATGAGTCAGCATGGATACTTCTCGTATGCATGTGATTTTTGAGGAACATGGGGATATGTGGAAAATCCTTTGAATGGTATCATGAAGGAAAGGAAAGACATCAATAAGAGGTCACGGTAAACTTCTTTGTGGAGAAAAATTGCAATAGTTTCCCATGAATCTTGTCATTGATGATATTTCGCCAATCCAACACCCAATTTCTATCGGTAGGGTAACATGGATGAACCGGGCCATCCAATCATGGAAATATTTTGTTATTTATTCCCCCATCACTATGTTTATTAGAATAATGACATTGAAATAAGCCTCATGAAACTCAATCCCCGATAGGTTTTTGGGGATACAGGAAGGATTTCTTCCTTCTCTCGAGCCATGAAACAAGTGTTAGGAATTGTAAATATCAATTAGTATTCACCCACTCCATAGAAGAATATTCCTTTGATATGATGACCATGTTGTTACGGGTCGGAATTGGAGGAAATGATAAATTCCTACATGTGTTATAATTTTTAGGAGGGTAAGTACATAGAAATGGGGGAAAAAGTGGAAAAACGTGTGAGAAATAGAAAAAGGATAGGATGAGGTCAGTGTCTTTTGTATGGAAATTACCAAACTGTAATGCTTATGTATTTTAGGAAATATAAAAATGGAAACATGTACGCATTATAATGCATATGCGTTTCCATTTTCATACAATGTGTCCCACTATTTTTTTTGGTTTTGTACTTTCAATAAAATATATTTGACAACAAAAACATGACAAAATAGATATTAAATGATCAAACATGTATTTTAAAGAGAATATAAATACCAAGGTGCAGGGCATCAATAATTTACCCAGCTTTTAAAAGTTTTAATAATATTTTTAAAGGTTTATTTACTAGCAAGATTTTAAATTTTTTTTGGCCATCAAGTAGAACACACTTATATGCTTTGACCCATCCCATGGAAAATATATTAGCTTAGATTTTGTTTGGAACCCCAAACTTGAGGCTTGGACCTACCAAAACACAAAAATGCATTTTTGATAGAAAATGCTTAAATGTATCATTTTCCATTATAAATCCCACAAAAGGATCAAAAATATATATTTAAAATATGAATATGAGGTCAAAGATACTTTCTTCTTTCTAAATATATGATTTTTAAATGTTGTGACTAGTATAAGGTTTCCATCATTATTATTTTCTAACTATTTCTTCTTATAGATAGTTATATAAATATGAATCGTAGCATCCGAAATCTAGTTTCTAAAATACTATTTTTTTAAAAAATGGACAAGTTTAGCTATATTAAACACTTAAAATTATATGACTTGGTTTTTGTTTTTGAAAAACCTATAAGATTGTAGTCCGTTTGCCCGCGATTTGGATGACCAAATCTTGTTATTTTTTTTTTCCTTTGGTGAAAAGTTAGATGTAGTTGTCTATCTTGGGATGGATTTTATTTTGTATTTTTTCGAGCAATATTTTTTTTTATGATTTTTTCCATGAAAGTGGTCTAAAAAGATTTAGAAAATGGAGCACTTTCCATTTTTTTCCCACCATAACTATATCAAAAAATATCAAAATCAAATATTTTTTTTAACGTGTATAGAATTTCTCCATGCTTGGGATGGTATAAGTTTTATCACATTTTGATAAGCGAAACAAAAGTTGCAATCTTAAACGTAGACATGAACATTCATGGGAAAAAATGTCTTAAAGACCTATTGTTAGTAAAAAATTATAAAATGATATTTATCTTATTCTATTCACTTTAAAATCAATATTTCTACTGAAGCTAATAGTCTCCCCTACGCGATGGCACCATTTTTGTGAAATGTTTTCAGTTTTTTAGCATGGTTCAAGTCTATGGAAGAGAAAATTTGAAGTTTTTTGACCCTTTACACTTCATAATGACCTTCCATAGCTTTGGTTGGGGAAAAACAAATATTTCCCAGCCTTAGGGTCAGATTTGATGATACAGATAGAACCGCGATCGTGGTTTACAAACCGCGATCATGGGTTTTTAAACAAGAACCATGATCATCACTTTTATAAACCACGAGCGCGGTTTATAAAGTGCATGATCACGGTTCATAAATCATATTTATATGCATCCCAATGTTCTAATTACCATGTGATTTTTACTATTTGACTTTACCGTATGAATTACTATGAAATTTTGTCATTTTCTACATGTTTTTCTTATCACCAAGTAAAACATCATGGGAGACAAGAAACAAAGTCAAAAAAGGAAGTCATTAAGTAAAAAACACCAAATGAATTAGAGGCAAACAAATTTCAAAATGTTGAGCGAATGCGAATCTTCATGAATCAAGAAGAGGTTCATCTTCAACCCCTACTATTGTAAGCAATGAGGAACCAGGTAATGTTTCTACTTATCAATGTTGAAGTTGAATTAAATACTCATGATGAAGATGTTTTTACTATCAATGTTGAAGAAGAATTAAATACTCGTGATGTAGCAAATGTTGAAATTGAAGGAGACAATGAAAATGTGAATAAAGAAATTCAGGTTGAAACTGTAGACAAGCAAAATTTGACAAAAACACCTCCTAGGATTTTCCATAAGAAACCTAATTATTTTATTGAAATTGATGAAAACATTTTGAAACCAATGTGTGACAAACTTTCTAAATGGAAAATCAGAAGAAAAGCCACTAAATTTGGGATAATCATTTTGAAATTTTAAATGATTCCCAAAGATGTCAATTGTTGGTTAGTTTGATGAAATTGAATAAAATGAGACCTACATTAAACACCTTAGGATTGACAACATCTAATATATGTGGTCAAACCTCTACAATTGTTGAAAACCTTCATGATGCATATCACATTGTTGGTGTCAAGAGACACACTAGGGATAGTAATATTGTGTGTCGTGTACTTGCTACTAGTGTTGTAAGTGAATCAATAAAAAAACAACGTTTGATTACGCAAACAAGTCGAATGTTGCAAGTTAATCAAAAAAATCTAATGAAAGCAATTGAAAGATGTAATATCCTTCAATCACTCAATAACACCATTTTTGGGCATTTTCTGCTAGAGCACCATGTAAGGACAAATATAATACTGATGCTATAAGAGAAGTTGTTATTCAATTTTGGCATGATAACACTAGAGTTTCACCTAATACAAGAGATGTTGTAAAATGAGAGTTGGTTCTATTAATCATGAACCACATCCAAAGCATTTCTTAGATATGACTCAAACTCAATTTTTTCATAAGTTTGAACAAGAGCATCTAGAAATTAAAATTAGTCAACATTTTTTTGAAATGTTAAAACCATTCTATGTGAAAATCAACCACGCTCACACCACTTGTTGTTGTAGGCAACATGTTGAATTTGCTATGCATTATGCTAAATTTTTATGTATTCATTCTATTTTCATTCTGAAACTATGTTATCGGAATGTGGTGTTCAAGTTCCACCAATATCTTCCAGGATTTCATTCCTATGATATTTTGTGAAAAAGAAGTTGGACAATTTTTTTATAGTCAAGATTGTTTAGATGGAAGTTGTGGTACATGTGGCGGATTACCTAAATTGGAAAGTTGCATCCATGAGAAAATTGAAGGTGCAATAGGAAATAATTTAGTTGAGTTTGATAAATATAAATCAGTTGCATACTAGTTGAAAGATGGAAAAGAGTCTAAACGGTGTGAGCTAGTTACAGAACATATGCTTATTTTTCAATTTATGAGAAAATTTAAGGATGAAATTGTTTATGAGTATGCTAGGCATACACATACAGAGCTCGATGGTTGGATGAATAGTTCAAGATATGCAAAGACACATTTCCTATTGGTACTATTGTTTCAGTGGTCGATTTTGTAGAGAATTACACATTGCAACCACAAATGGAGGTTCAATCACAATATTACAACTCAGTACAAGTTGCCATTTTTGTGCATATAGCATTTATACATTCTCTGATAATATAGAGAATGATCAAATTTTTTAAGAGAGTACCACTTTTATATCAGTGATGATCGTACTCATTCTACTGAATTTGTGCAAGGGTGTTTCTAGTTATTTTATGGAAACTTGTCTGATAGGGACATCCACTTCAAACAACATTATATATGGTCAGATAATTACACGTCTCAGTTTAAGAATGCATGAATGTTTTATTGGATGAGCAGGATGCATGTCAAGATGGGTGTGCAACATATTTGGAGTTTCACTGAGGCTGGACATGGAAAAGGAGAGCATGATGGTGCAGGGGCATGTGTGAAAAGAGCTCTTGCAAGAGAAGAGTTGAAGTACAAAGATGGTGCTAAATTGAAAGATGCAAAGAGCATAGTGGAATGGTGTATTGACAACATGGCCCGAGGTTCTCAAGAAATTTCCATGGTTCACAGATATTTTTGGTTGATAGAGGAACAAAAATTGCTAACTACGAGGATTGTATGACACTCACTGGGTCCAGTGATATGCACTCATTTTGTAGCTCAGATGCTACTTCATGGGCCACATGGACAAGAAAGTTGACATGTTTTTGTGCATCTTGTATCAATTTGTCACTGTTGAAGTGTGATTCACAAGAATGGGTGGATGGATGGATTTGTAGGCCTCTAACTCCACTTCCTAGTTATCAACCTCCACAAGCATTACGACTTGTTTCTATAGATGAAGTTGCAACATCCAAGGACTTTGATGAAATTTTGATTTTGGTGCGACAAGGTATTTATGGTTATTTACAATTTTTGTATTGAGTTATGTCCATTGAAATTTTAATATGTACAATTTAAATTTGAGTTGAAACCTTTTTTTTGTAGGACATGTGTTTGCAGTTATTGTGATAAAAAGACAATGAAGAAGGAACAAACTATTTCTTATGTCATTGCATCGAGGAAAGAAAGAAGTTGACTTCTCTTGTTATAGATGGTGAAGATATTGAGTACCCTACAGGGTCAGTGGTAGTTACTGGAACTTGGCTTTGATGGTATCCATTAAAAAAATCCTCTGTTTGGGTGTTTGAAGACTTTGAGACACACAGAAAATACTCTTATATTCATATCTAGTTCTAGTGACAAATATTCAGTTGTATAGATATCGAGGAAGGCCTAATAACAAGATTCTTTGGAAGGTTTGAGAGTCAGATCATGAAGCAATCATGTCCGCTATTCAGAGTAGATCCGATCCTGATGGTTCATTGGAATGAATTTACAATGCTCATGTCTGGTATATATAATTTCTTTGGTATATATAAATTTGTTAGTTAGATAAATTTAAGTTCATATATTTTATTAAATTTGTGTATTTTGTATATATCTAGTATGGTTTTGATTTGAAACTTAAATTTCTTTGACTAACACTTTTATATGCAGGTTAGTGGTGCCAGAAAAAAGCTTCCACCTTCACGTGGTTGGCATTGTTAGTAGAGAATTATAAATTCTCGAAGCTAAGAGAAGCTTTCATTGTTTTACAAGAAAAGAGAAGCAATTAACAATGATTTATGTACCTGTGGAGGGGGTTCTTGGCTCCGGAGGAGGTAGCCCAAAAGGACCTGGAGCTTAGAGAACCAAAACACACCTCCCAAGTGTTTACAAGACCATCCCTATGCATGTGTGCATAGTCGGTTTGGTGCCACGACCCACCGTTTGCAAAATATACCATTTGACAACCTTACACTGTCTCAAACTACACTATTTGGCATTTGCAAATAATAGGGCAGCGAGAGCACCGATTGGAGAAGGAAAAAAATGAGACAGGCTATTAGAGGGTCCCTACACTGAGGTGTAGGATCGATGAGACATCTCTAGGTGCCACGGAGTGCGCGTAGTCACCCATCGAAGTTGAACAATTTTTTTGGTCTCAGGGCTCTTAAGGGACTACGCCCGAATGAGGTAGCCTGGAAGCAATGAATTGTCACACACAAAAAATGACCTCCTCTAGCATTCACCTAGCCACCCATGTGTGTCCATGGTTCGGTTTGGTGCCACGACCCACCATTTGTAAAAATATACCATTTTTGACATGACCTTACACTTTGTCTCAAACTACACTATTTGGCACGTTTGCAAACAATAGGGCAGCGAGAGCACCAATTGGAGAAAAAAAAAAAAAGACATAGATATTGTAGAGGTCCCTACACCAAGGTGTAGGATCAAACGAGACATCTCTAGGTGCCATGGAGTGTGCGTAGTCACCCGTCGAAGTTGAATGATTTTTTTGGTCTCAGGGCTCTTAAGGGACTACGCCCGAATGAGGTAGCCCGAAAGCAACGACGTTGTCACACACAAAAATGACACCTCCTCTAGTGTTCACCTAGCCACCCAGATGTGTCAACATATAGTCGGTTTGGTGCCACGACCCACCATTTGTAAAATATACCATTTGACATCCTTACACTAGTCTCAAACTACACTATTTGGTGCATTTGCAAACAATAGGGCAGCGAGAGCACCGATTGGAGAAGGAAAAAATTGAGACAGGATATTGTAGAGGGTCCTACTACTAAGGTGTAGGATTAATGAGACATCTCTAGGTGCCACGAGTGTGCGTAGTCACCCATCGAAGTTGAATGATTTTTTGGTCTCAGGGCTCTTAAGGGACTACGCCCAACGAGGTAGCCCGGAAGCAACGACGTTGTCATGTGCACCAAAATGACACCTCCTCTAGCATTCACCTAGCCACCCAAGATGTGTTGGCATATAGTCGGTTTGGTGCCACAACCCACCGTTTACAAAATATACCATTTGACATCCTTACACTATCTCAAACTACACTATTTGGGCGTTTGCAAACAATAGGGCAGCGAGAGCACCGATTGGAGAAGGAAAAAACTAAGACAATAGGATATTGTAGAGGGTCCCTACACTGAGGTGTAGGATCAAATGAGACATCTTAGGTGCCACGAGAGTGCGTGTAGTCACCGTCGAAAGTTGAACAATTTTTTGGTCTCAGGGCTCTTAAGGGACTACGCCCAAACGAGGTAGCTCGGAAAAACGACATTGTTGTGCACCAAAATGATGCCTCCTCTAGCATTCACCTAGCCACCCAGATGTGTCCACATTTGGTTTGGTGCCATGACCCACCGTTTACAAAATATACCATTTGACATCCTTACATTGTCTCAAACTACACTATTTTGGGCATTTACAAACAATAGGGTAGCGAGAGCACCAATTGGAGAAGGAAAAAACTGAGATAGGATATTATAGAGGGTCCCTACACTAAGGTGTAGGATCAAATGAGACATCTCTAGGTGCCACGGAGTGCGCGTAGTCACCCATCAAAGTTGAACGATTTTTTGGTCTCAGGGCTCTTAAGGGACTCGCCCAAACAAGGTAGCCTGGAAGCAACGACATTGTCACACCAAAATGACACCTCCTCTAGCATTCACTTGGCCACCCAGATGTGTCGGCGTAGTTGGTTTGGTGCCATGACCCACCATTTACAAATATACCATTTGACATCCTTACACTGTCTCAAACTACACTATTTGGGGCATTTTGCAAACAATAGGGCAGCGAGAGCACCGATTGAGAAGGAAAAAACCGAGATAGGATATTGTAGAGGGTCCCTACATGAGGTGTAGGATCAATGAGACATCTCTAGGTGCCATGGAGTGTGCATAGTCACCCGTCAAAGTTGAATGATTTTTTTGGTCTCGGGGGCTCTTAAGGACTACGCCCAACAGGTAGCCTTTGGAAGCAATGACATTGTCAGCACACCAAAAAACACACCTCCTAGCATTCACCTAGCCACCCAAATGTTTCGGCATAGTCGGTTTGGTGCCATGACCCACCATTTACAAAATATACCATTTGACATCCTTACATTGTCTCAAACTACACTATTTGGGCGTTTGCAAACAATAGGGCAGCGAGAGCACCGATTGGAGAAGGAAAAAAAAGATAGGCTATTGTAGAGGGTCCCTACACCGAGGTGTAGGATCTAATGAGACATCTCTAGGTGCCATGAGTGCACATAGTCACCCGTCAAAGTTGAACAATTTTTTGGTCTCAGGGCTCTTAAGGGACTACGCCTAAACGAGGTAGCCCGAAGCAACGACGTTGTTGCACACCAAAATGAACCTCCTCTAGTGCATTCACCTAGCCACCTAGATGTTTTAATGAGTTCGTTTGGTGCCATGACCCACCGTTTACAAAATATACCATTTGACATCCTTACACTGTCTCAAACTACACTATTTGGTGTGCGTTTGCAAACAATAGGGCAGCGAGAGCACCGATTGGAGAAGGAAAAAAACTGAGACAGATATTGTAGAGGGTCCCTACACCAAGGTGTAGGATCAAATGAGACATCTCTAGGTGCCACAGAGTGTGTGTAGTCACCCGTCGAAGTTGAATGATTTTTTGGTCTCAGGGCTCTTAAGGGACTCCACCCAAACAAGGTAGCCCGGAAGAAATGACGTTTCACACCAAAAATGACCTCCTCTAGCATTCACCTAGCCACCATATGTGTCGCATAGTCGGTTTGGTGCCATGACCCACCATTTACAAAATATATCGTTTGACATCCTTACACTGTCTCAAACTACACTATTTTGGGCGTTTGCAAACAATAGGGCAATGAGAGCACCGATTGGAGAAGGAAAAAAATGAGAGAAGATATTGTAGAGGGTCCTTACACCGAGGTGTAGGATTAAATGAGATGTCCTTAGGTGCCATGGAGTTGTGTAGTCACCCATCGAAGTTGAACAATTTTTTTGGTCTCAGGGCTCTTAAGGGACTACGCCCGAACGAGGTAGCCCGGAAAGTAATGATGTTGTCACACAAAAAATGAAACCTCCTCTAGCATTCACCTAGCCACACAGATGTTTTACATAGTCATTTTTTGGTGCCATGACCCACCATTTACAAAATATACCATTTGACATCCTTACACTATCTCAAACTACACTATTTGGGGCATTTGCAAACAATAGGGCAAGTGAGAGCACCGATTGGAGAAGGAAAAAATCGAGATAGGATATTATAGAGGGTCCCTACACTGAGGTGTAGGATCAATGAGACATTTCTAGGTGCCACGGAGTGCGCATAGTCACCATCAAAGTTGAACAATTTTTTTGGTCTCAGGGCTCTTAAGGGACTACGCCCAAATGAGGTAGCCCAAGAAGCAACATCATTGTTGTACACACTGAAATGAAGCCTCCTCTAGCATTCACTAGCCACCTTGGACATGTTAGCACATTTCGGTTTGTGCCATGACCCACCATTTACAAAATATATTGTTTGACATTCTTACACTGTCTCAAACTACACTATTTTGGGCGTTTGCAAACAATAAGGGCACAACGAGAGCATTTGATTGGAGAAGGAAAATACCAAGACATAATATTATAGAGGGTCCCTACACCGAGGTGTAGGATCTAATGAGACATCTCTAGGTGCCACGAGAGTGTGCATAGTCACCCGTCGAAGTTGAATGATTTTTTGGTCTCAGGGCTCTTAAGGGACTCACCCGAACGAGGTAGCCCGGAAGAAACTAGATTGTTGTCACGCACCAAAATGATGCCTCCTCTAGCATTTCACCAGCCACCCAAATGTTCGTGCATAGTTGGTTTGGTGCCATGACCCACCGTTTTACAAAATATACCATTTGACATCCTTACACTGTCTCAAACTACACTATTTTAGGCATTTGCAAACAATAGGGCAAATGAGAGCACCGATTGAGAAGAAGAAAAAAAATGAGATAGGATATTGTAGAGGTCCCTACACCAGGTGTAGGATTAACAAGACATCCTCTAGGTGCCACGGAGTCTGTGTAGTCACCCGTCGAAGTTGAACAATTTTTTTGGTCTCAGGGCTCTTAAGGGACTACGCCCGAACGAGGTAGCCTCGGAAGCAACAACATTGTCACACACCAAAATGATGCCTCCTCTAGCATTCACCTAGCCACCTGGATGTTTTGGCATAGTTGTTTGGTGCCATGACCCACCATTTGTAAAATATACCATTTGACATCCTTACATTGTCTCAAACTACACTATTTGGGGTGTTTGCAAACAATAGGGCAACGAGAGCACCGATTGGAGAAGGAAAAATCAAGACAGGATATTATAGAGGGTCCCTACAACAGGTGTAGGATCTAACAAGACATATCTGGGTGCCACGGAGTGCTGTAGTCACCCATCGAAGTTGAACAATTTTTTTGGTCTCAGGGCTCTTAAGGGACTCCGCCCGAACGAGGTAGCCCGAAGCAACGACATTGTTGTGCACCAAAAAATGAAGCCTCCTCTAGCATTTACCTAGCCACCAAACATGTTTGGTGCATAGTTGGTTTGGTGCCACGACCCACCATTTAAAAATATACCATTTGAAATCCTTACACTTGTCTCAAACTACACTATTTTGGGCATTTTGCAAACAATAGGGCAGCGAGAGCACCGATTGAGAAGGAAAAAACTAAGAGACAGGCTATTGTAGAGGGTCCCTATTCCAAGGTGTAGGATCATATGATGAGACATCTCTTAGGTGCCATGGAGTGCAGCGTAGTCACCTGTCGAAGTTGAATGATTTTTTTGGTCTCAGGGCTCTTAAGGGACTACGCCCGAACGAGGTAGCCTAGAAGAAACGACGTTGTCACACACCAAAAAAAACACCTCCTCTAGCATTCACCTAGCCACCCAGATGTGTCATATCGGTTTGGTGCCATGACCCACCATTTGCAAAATATACCATTTGACATCCTTACACTATCTCAAACTACACTATTTTAGGTGTTTGCAAACAATAGGGCAGCGAGAGCACCAATTGGAGAAGGAAAAAACCAAGACATAGGATATTATAGAGGGTCCCTACCAAGGTGTAGGATCAAAGACATCTCTAGGTGCCACAGAGTGCGTGTAGTCACCCGTCGAAGTTGAATGATTTTTTGGTCTCAGGGATCTTAAGGGACTCCACCCGAACGAGGTAGCCCGGAAGCAATGACATTTTGTCACACACCAAATGATGCCTCCTCTAATGTTCACCTAGCCACCCCAGATGTGTTAGGCATAGTCGGTTTGGTGCCACGACCCACCATTTACAAAATATATAATTTTGACATCCTTACACTTTCTCAAACTACACTATTTTGGGTGTTTGCAAACAATAGGGCAAGAGAGAGCACCGATTGAGAAGGAAAAAAAACCAAGAGACAATATATTTTAGAGGGTCCCTACACTTGAGGTGTAGGATCAAATGAGATGTCCTTAGGTGCCACAGAGTGCGCGTAGTCACCCGTCAAAGTTGAAAATTTTTTTGTCTCAGGGCTCTTAAGGGACTACGCCCGAACGAGGTAGCCCAAAGCAACGAAATGCATTGTTGTCACACCAAAAAAAATGCCTCCTCTAGTTTCACCTAGCCACCCGGATGTGTCACATGTATTGGTTTGTGCCATGACCCACCGTTTGTAAAATATACCATTTGACATCCTTACACTGTCTCAAACTACACTATTTTGGGCGTTTTAAACAATAGGGCAGCAAGAGCACCGATTGGAGAAGGAAAAAAACTAAGATAGGCTATTATAGAGGGTCCCTACACCGAGGTGTAGGATTGACTGAGACATCCTCTAGGTGCCACGGAGTTTGCGTAGTCACCCATCGAAGTTGAACAATTTTTTGGTCTCAGGGCTCTTAAGGGACTACGCCCGAACGAGGTAGCCCAAAAGCAATGACACGTGTTGTCACGCACCAAAAAATGCCTCCTCTAGCATTCACCTAGCCACCAGATGTGTCAGCATGTAGTCGGTTTGGTGCCACGACCCACCATTTTTACAAAATATACCATTTGACATCCTTACACTTCTCTCTCAAACTACACTATTTTGGCATTTTTAAACAATAGGGCAGCGAGAGCACCGATTGGAGAAGGAAAAAAACCAAGACATGCTATTGTAGAGGGTCCCTACACCAAGGTGTAGGATCTAATGAGACATCTCTAGGTGCCATGAGTGCGTATAGTCACCCATCGAAGTTGAATGATTTTTTTGGTCTCAGGGCTCTTAAGGGACTACACCCGAACGAGGTAGCCTGAAGCAACGACTTGTTACACACACCAAAATGATGCCTCCTCTAGTGTTCACCTAGCCACCAGATGTTTTTCAGCGCATAGTCGGTTTGGTGCCATGACCCACCATTTGCAAAATATACCATTTGACATCCTTACACTTGTCTCAAACTACACTATTTTGGGTGTTTGCAAACAATAGGGCGAGAGCACCATTAGAGAAGGAAAAAACTAAGACAGTCTATTGTAGAGGGTCCCTACGCCAAGGTGTAGGATCAAATGAGACATCCTTAGGTGCCACGGAGTGCGTGTAGTCACCCATCGAAGTTGAATGATTTTTTTGGTCTCAGGGCTCTTAAGGGACTCGCCCCCAACGAGGTAGCCTGAAGCAAACAGACGACGTTGTCGTCACACAAAAAAACACCTCCTCTAGTGTTCACCTAGCCACCCAGATGTGTCCACATGTTCGGTTTGGTTCCATGACCCACCATTTACAAAATATACCATTTGACATCCTTACACTATCTCAAACTACACTATTTTGGGCATTTACAAACAATAGGGCAAGCGAGAGCACCGATTGGAGAAGGAAAAAACCAAGACAAGATATTGTAGAGGGTCCCTACACCAAGGTGTAGGATCAACGAGACATCTCTAGGTGCCACGGAGTCTCGTAGTAGTCACCCGTCAAAGTTGAACAATTTTTTGGTCTCAGGGCTCTTAAGGGACTACACCCGAACGAGGTAGCCCGGAAGCAACGACATCATAGCACACCAAAATGACACCTCCTCTAGCATTCACCTAGCCACCTCAGACATGTCGGTGTAGTCAATTTATTTCCATGACCCACGATTTGACAAAATATACCATTTGACATCCTTACACTTTCTCAAACTAAACTATTTGGGGCATTTGCAAACAATAGGGCAGCGAGAGCACCGATTGGAGAAGGAAAAAACTGAGAAAAGATATTGTAGAGGGTCCCTACACTAGGTGTAGGATCGTAATGAGACATCTCTAGGTGCCACGAGTGCACGTAGTCACCCGTCGAAGTTGAATAATTTTTTGGTCTCAAGGCTCTTAAGGGACTACGCCCTTAACAAGGTAGCCCAGAAGCAACGACGTTGTTGCACACACCAAAATGATGCCTCCTCTAGCATTCACCTAGCCACCAAACATGTTGTCACAGCAGTTGGTTTGGTGCCACGACCCACCGTTTACAAAATATACCATTTGACATCCTTACACTGTCTCAAACTACACTATTTTTGCGTTTGCAAACAATAGGGCAAGAGCACCGATTGGAGAAGGAAAAAAACCGACATGATATTGTAGAGGGTCCCTACACCGAGGTGTAGGATCAAATGAGACATCCTTAGGTGCCACAGGAGTCTGCGTAGTCACCCATCGAAGTTGAATGATTTTTTGGTCTCAGGGCTCTTAAGGGACTCTTCCGAACGAGGTAGCCCAAAAGCAACGAATTGTTGCACACCAAAATGATGCCTCCTCTAGCATTCACCTAGCCACCAGATGTGTTGGTGCATAGTCAGTTTGGTGCCATGACCCACCGTTTGCAAAATATACCATTTGACATCCTTACACTGTCTCAAACTACACTATTTGGTGTGTTTACAAACAATAGGGCAGCGAGAGCACCGATTAGAGAAGGAAAAAACTGAGATAGGATATTGTAGAGGTCCCTACTCAAGGTGTAGGATCTAACAATATGTCCTTAGGTGCCACAGATTCTGTGTAGTCACCCGAAAGTTGAACGATTTTTTGGTCTCGGGGCTCTTAAGGGACTACGCCGAACGAGGTAGCCCAGAAGCAATGACGTTGTCATGCACCAAAATGTCACCTCTAGCATAGTCAATTTGCCACCCAATGTGTTGACGCATTTGGTTTGTTACCATGACCCACCGTTTGAAAAATATACCATTTGACATCCTTACATTGTCTCAAACTACACTATTTGGGCGTTTGCAAACAATAGGGCAACGAGAGCACCGATTGGAGAAGGAAAAAACTGAGACAAGCTATTGTAGAGGGTCCCTATGCCATGTAGGATTGAATGAGACATCCTTAGGTGCCACGAGTCATGTATAATTTTGAAAAATTTTTTTTTGGTCTCAAAAAGTCACTTCTTCTCGGACTAAACAAAAAAGAAGAAAAATAACAAGAAAAGAAAAAGAAGAAAGTGATATTCTTCCTCTAGCATTCACCTAGCCACCTCTTTCCAACAAACTCATTTTTTTGAACAAATTTTTCAACTTTTTGAACAATTTTCAACTTTTTCAACAATTACAACTTTTTAAATTACAACTTTTCAAAATTTTGGGCATCAACATTTTCAACAATTACAATTTTTCAACTTTTTCAACAATTACAACTCATAAAAAAATAAGCCTCTTCTTCTTCTAACTTTTTCATTTACAACTTTAATCCTCAAATGGTGAATCGATAGAAAAAAAAAAAAAAACATCATTTCCTACTTCTATGGGGTCATCCAAGAAGAATCCTAATACTACTTTAGCCAAGACTCCATCTACCTCTTTGAGTAAGTCTCTTGCACCTCCTCTTGTCAAATCAATTTCTATTTCAATTATTCCTAAGAATGAAAATCCTACTCATGTCAAGGATTCCATAGTTCCTAATGTGCCTACCACTTCCTCATATTTTTACATCAGTGACCATTTTAAGAAAGATAAAATTCAAATATCTGAATATGAGTACATAAAAAAACACCCCAAGCATTTTGATAAACTCGTCTAGTTTATCAAAGGAAGTAGTAAAAATACATGTTCCAAGAATCCTACCAACACTAAAGAATCACTTCCCACTCCTAGAACCACTCATTCCTAGAACCTTCTTTCCTTAAAATCCTCCTCTTCTAGGAAATAAGAACCTTTCTATCTTTCCTTGTTGGTCAATGGACCTATAAATTGAATAATTGCATTATTGACTCGGTGCCTCTAACAATGTCATGCTTATAAAATTTGCTAACTCTATTGGTATTACTCTCAACCCTGTTATTGGCCATTATTACTACATGAAAACAAAATAATTACCTCTTTTTGGCCAGGTGAAAGATTCTCAAGTAGAATTTGTAGACTTCCCTGACAAGAAAATCAAGATGGAAATACTTGTGGAAGACATGCTAGCTACGTATGGTATATTGTTGAGCCAAAGTTTCTATCACGATATTGGTGGGGATATAAAGATGGATTGGTCATACACCACCATACTCATCAATGGTAAAATGAATAATATCCTTCTGATAAATAAAATTAAATACACAATTCAAAAACCAAATGACCCAAGGGAAGACATCTTATTTCAAGATTCAAGGTATGAAATATTTTTCATGACTTAAGAGGAAAATGATAAGTTGCCCATGTTGATGGAGGAATACACATGCTTCCCTTAATTTCTTAACAATTGTACCATGCAATGTTGCACCATAGTAACGTTATATTCATATATGTTGCACCATAGTTTTTTAATTTTAAATCAAACATACATATAGAATTAATATACATAGAATATACATACATAGAAGGATATCATGTGCAATGAATTTGAATCAAACATAGAAGTAATATCGTTATGAAAACCAACACATGGATATATAATGTATCAAACTAAGTGTGTTGAATGCACGTCTCTAAAAATATAAGTTCATAACATGTGTACATCTCGAACCAAGTGTGTCATACATATAGGACCACATGCGGTCGCATAAGGCTATATATATAATGTCCTATGAAGAATCATGAACTAGGACCAGCTGGCCCATATATATATATATATGTACATCCACATCCTATGAATCTAATCATGAAACATCTTCCCTCTCTTCGCCCTACTAGAAGTAGCATGTCCATGACCAGGGATGTAGTGGAGGGAGATGCCACTATGGATTTCATCCATGTGGTCCTAGGCATCTCTAAGAAGGCCTATAACCTAACTTTGCACATTCATAAACAACAAGTTTTTAACACCCATATTTTTAAAATACATTCAAAATTTAGAAACTTAGAATTTAGTTAAAATGCATGTGAAATCTTACTACAATGTCATGATCCCTATCAATTTGTCATTGACGCATGTGGTAGGGACAACAATAGACTCATGAGAGGTAAGCTACATACAAATAATTAAATTTCAAATTAAATATTTCATGTACAAAATTTGATATTGTAGATTTAAGTAATAAGAAATAATTCCTAAATAAATTTAACAAATTTGAAAAATTGTACCTCAGTTAGTGGATCTGACAGATGCTATGGTAGTATCTACAACAACCTCCATAGTCTGCATATATGGAGGAGTCTCTCTGCAGTCATAAGCTATACAAAAACATGTACAAATCAATATTAATCTACATGACTGCCACATAACAGAGCCAAAGCATAATCCACGTGAACTTCCACAATTAGAAACAAAGTGTAAAGAGAAACTAACCTATGCATAAAAGTCACGTGAGGCATGCCAATAGCCTCAGTTCCCAGAGCAGATGATGACCCGCCAGGCTCCTGCACGTATATAAAAGACAAACATATATTAATATGTACATGTACAAGTGAAACATTATAATAATAAAAGTGCACAATCAAATGAAATTTGAAATTTAAGTACAACTTGAAACTTACATTTGTAACATGCCCAGCTGTAGTAGCTAGCATGTCGACGCCGAGATGTTTCCTTCACCGGCTCTTGCTATTTAAAATAAAATAAAAAATTAGTTTTTACATGTATGTACATAACGTACAATGAAATACATATATATTAAAATCTCAAACATGAATTAAACTATTGTATATATATATATATATATTAAATATTTATTTGACATTTACCTATGAAAGACCAAGATCCTTTGCACCAGTTCCAAAAACATCCGCCATCATCTCATCTAGAGAAAAGAAATCATGTGATCCAACAAATGATGTCTCACCCACGTAGTGCATACGGCACCACATGATCCATAGTGGTGTGGTGCGCTAGAACTAGCGCCTCCACCAACATCACCAGATGCAATCTACTCACTATGTTGGGTCAGAGTGTCAGTGAGCTCCCTCAATGCATGTAGTGTGTCAATCTCCACAACCTCCTTCACTATAGGAGGGATAACTAAAGGCAGTGGGGGTTTTGGGGCATGGGGATCCTTGGTTGACCTACGCGTGCACCAGGTCTACTCTGTGCAGAGCCACCACCTCGCCCATAAAAATCAAAAAAGTCAAAATAATTTGGGACCTCATTAAGCACAAACTTGCAATATAATTTCTTCAAAAAATAGAGGGGAACCTCATTGTTGTTGCATGGTGGATAATCAAAAACCATCCACCATCGGTCCCAAAAATTATTCTTGATTCGGTCATCATGTGGCACCAATGGATTGGGAACCATTTGCAAGTAACTGGGGGGGGCATTGGTTCTTGGGTCAGTAAATAATGCACAAATGTGGTCTTTTCCAAAAAAATTGTCTTTTACGGCCATGGGATAATTTATTTGCATACCACTGCCTACAATCACCTCTAAAGGTATTCCATCTATCTATTTGGTTGGTTGGTTGCGAGTCAACTTCACCAATCAATGTTTGCAATGTGTTGGCTAAAGTCATGCGGGATGGATTTGTGGCATGATTTTGTCTTATATTCTGAATAAGGTTCTCAATGACAATTTTATTTTGTCGATTCTTCCAACGATATCAAGCTTGTGTTCCTGTTGGTTCTCGTGGGGACAAAAGGAGCCACAAGGAGGTGGATCTATGTTTGGAGGAGGGTTTTGCGGAATGTTTGGAGGGTTTTGAGGATTGTTTGGAGGGTTTTGAGGAATATTTTGATGGTTTGCAGGATTACGAGCTTGCCGAGCAACTAACAAAACAAAAAAATTGTATACATAAACAAAAAATTGAAAAACCCATGAAAATCACAAAAAAACCTAAAATGCAAACAAATTGATCAAAATCGAGGGCTTACCTCTTTGTCTTGGTGGCATGGTTGAAACTATCATGATCCACAAGTCCGAAGAGTAATTTTTAGGGGGTATTCAAAGCGTGAGTGCCAAAGGTCTAGGAGAAATCGAAAGGAAAAATGAGGGAAAATGAGGAGTCGCGGGTCTATTTTTTTTTGTCTCAGAGGACCACGAGCGTAGTTTTAAACCATGCTCATGGTTTCAAACTGTAATTGTGGTTTTAGGTTTGGAAATCACCAATCCTAAAAATAATTACGTAATCGCGGTTTAGAAACTGCGCTCGCGGTACCTAAATTTCGTGTTTTTATGTCCACTTAATTGTCCACCATCAAGTCCTCTAGATCTATGTAGGTGACATAACTATCTCCCATACTAGGTTATTCAATGATCAAAGTTTAAATGGGCTCCAAACCTAGATACTCGAATTTAGTAATGTATAAAAACAACAAGATAGGTGGAATGTGAGTTTCCACAAGTAATTTGATCTCAATTTCAAAGTTTTCTATTTGAGAAGGTCATGTATAGGACAATGGTTTTTAGTAATTTTTCAAAATTTTCACCTCTTGATAGTTTTTGTCTGTTTGGAGTATCATGGGTGTTAAGAATTTACAGTTTTTGGAAACTTCCTATTTTCAGGCATGTGGATACTTGCACACTTACTATTTTTGGAAGGGTGTCTTGTGAATGTAGAATTGTAATGAAATTGGTCTCAAACTTTTAGATTTTACTCTAGGACCTTCTACTCCAATTTTTGAAGTTTTTCATTTGTTAGAGCTCCGTAGATTTGAAAAGGAAAAATATAAGTCTTTAAATTTCACATGATTATTGTAAATCATACATGACGTTAATGTAAATTCTCTTACAATAAACTCTATGGAATTTTCAGGAGGAATAAATATGTAAATGTTTGTTGAATTAGGTGCACAATTAGGGAGTTATGAGCATTTCTTCATTTTGGGACATGTATGTCTAGTGAAATTTTAGATGCATGCTTGGTGAAAATGGAGGTTTGTGAGGGTAGTTAAACAACACTCTGAATGATGGAAATGGCTAAGTGTTTTGAGAGGTGGAGAGTTATTCAATTTTATTTTACAAATATTAACTCACCTTTAGCCTGAAATCTTAGCTGAAATTAGGATGTGGTTGAACTGGATTTGCACCTATACTAGAGGGAAATAGGGAACAAAAGGGACACATAATTGATACTCACACTAGATGGTGACAAGTTGAATCTTTAAGCTCCTTATGGGTGAGTTGTAGGGGATGACAATAAGCAATAGAGGCTAAAATATTGTTTTTATGTGTGATCATGACCTACATGTAAGGAAGGGGATCATAATTTTGTGTCGCCCATGTCCCCTTTGTACTTGAGGGACAACAAGGAAAATAAGGGTGTCACATCTTGCGATTTCAGTTTTTTTCATCAAAAGGGATAAGTCATAAATTAAGAGTAGATTGTGAGATTCATAGAATATAATTTGTTGTGAGTTGTATATGTAGCCACAAGTGCGTATTCCTACCCCGAAAGGATATTTACACTTACTTGTAGTGTCATTAAAAACCGAACAACAGTGTTTTTCATTCAACACTCAAAATGTAATTTACATTTACGACATATCCTTTTATGGATTTGATGTTTTAATTACATTGAACACTCATTAAAGGTCACCTATCTTAATGGAGATCATAAATTTCAATTATGATGAACTTATACTTGGCTATGATGAACTTATAGAATATGTGAGATAATGTTGAATGTTCTAAAAATTTGCTAACTCTTTTGAATTTATGTTGGTCATTGACCATGAAGAAAAATGATGGCCTTCCTGGGTAGAGACAGTAAACTCGAGATCATCCGTAAATTCTTAATTTGGTTTCGTAATACTTGTGATTGTGAGAAATAATAAGTAATTGTTTGCGAGAGGATTTCTAATATAGTTTATTTGATTGCAATTATTTACTAAACTACTTTATAATTTAATCGTAGTACATATGATGTACTATTAGTTGAATTATTCACTTCATTTTGTTGTGCTAATAAGCTTGATCATAGAACATTAAATATTTATTTGACAAAGGAGCTGACTAAATTGTCATAGTGTATAATATCTAAACTTTCCTTTTTTGATTATTTGGTCTTTGACCAATCGATTCATACTTGAATTTCTATAACAACAATATGTGGTCATGAACCCTCCAAAGATAACATTATTCGGTCATTTCCTTGTTGAAAAACCTATATCTAAGATCTGGACCTAACATGGACTAAGACCATAGTTATGACATTGATTGTTTAAATTGGATAAAGTCAAACTTAATTGACTTAGTAAAATGAGCTATAAGGTTTTTATTGTGTATAAAGTGGTATTTGACAAATGTATGGCTTAGATCATTTTTTAAAAGATTTAATGTTGTGGGATAAGTTTTATTGGATCATATTCTAACCCAAGAAAAATTTGTGTTTAACTTTAGTTTCTAATAATTGAGATTTGGTAAAAATGACCCATGAAAATAAGTGGTTAAGTGGTTACTTGATTTATATCTTTCACCATGCATGTAATGGCTCGACCATTGAAATTAACACCGTTAATTGTGGATGGAAAAGAAATGAAAAATTAAGGGAGCCACTACGTGGCACCGAGTGAAGTGCTAGGCATTTAATGCACAATTAATTATCTTGAAGATTGTGAAGCTTCTCCAAGAAGCCACCTACATTCAAAGAAATTAGAGTTCATTTTTATTATAGATTATATTTTTAGCTTGGGTGAACCAAATATGCATGGCAAGATGGGGAAAATTGATTCTATTGTTCATATTTTTATGGAGAAAATAAGGGAAAATGTGGTTATTTTAAATATGGAAATAGTTATGAGGATTTTGGGTTTTATGGGTTTGAGTTTTCAATCTCACTAGATTGATTTTTCTTGATCATGTGAAGTAAAAACCTCTGGTTTGTTGGTCCTGTTTGTTCGAGGAAACGTGCAAATTTTGTAGGCATTGTTATACACTTCTTTGCCTTGCTATTTATTTACAAAATAATCAAATGTTTTTGATTTCCTTTTATTATTGTTGAAGTTAAATGAGAAATTACATTTTATTCTATTCGAATAAATCTAGTAGTTTCTTGGTCTAGGTGTTCTTCACCATTTTAGGTGCTCGATTTTATTTTTGAATAGTATTAATATTTGAGATCTTTATCCAATCATTTAATACTGAGAATTGAAGTTCTATTTGTTGTGTAAAATAATAGTAGGGTTGGATACCCATTTTCTTGTTCTATAATCGTGAGCGGACGTGTGAATCTATTTCATTCTTAGGTGTTTCTCTAGCTTATAGGTTCTAGATTCTATTCAAGTAAATAGCTCCTATCTCAAATAACTTGGATAACTAAGATTATGTAGTCATATACATACTTGTCTCATCTTGGTAGATGTGAAACCAAGTCACTTGCTCAATTAAAATGGGTTGACCAAACCCTAGATTTTAGGAATATATAAAAACCCACATTTAAATAGGTTTTGTTCTAAAAACAATTGGTTATGTTTGACTTCTAGATTGAAATCGCTTACGAATTTCCATTACGCTGAAGTTTTTGATATGCCTTGGTCTCCACATCTGAAGTTATGATTTCAGGTTGAAATGGTGACTCAAGAGAGTTGATGTGCCTTGTTACGGAGGTAGGTTTGATCTGAACTAGTCACTCATTAGTGGTTGTGATGAATCATCATAGCTATGATGTAGGGTGGTGCTATCTATTTCCTTCGAGTATTTTTATTTGAATGTTGGGTTCATTATGATTGTAGAATGTGGATGTTAAGTTACTTATTATTGATATTGATTCATGTTTTATGAAGACCATAGTATCTTCAGTAAACTCATTTTGTGAGCTTAATTTATTTCCTATCGTAATATGAATCCATGTCAATATTAAGATAAAAATTTATAGTAAGTCAAGATGGAAATTCAATGGTATATATAAAAGGATAAAGTTGGATTATCACGACGTCATCATTGATTAAGTTGTTGGTTCATATTGGGATCCTTTACAACAAAGATTTTAATTAGATATGGTTTTAAAAATATTCTTGATCATTTTGTGTTTATGTGCTTTTGCTTGTTGGCTAGTTAATGATACTTTGTAAAAGAAGTAGTAAGATGAAAACTTGTACTTTCCTTTTTCATTATATTTTTCTCGAAATAGGATATTTTGAAGAATGAATTCTCTTTTAGATTATAATTCCTTACTGAAATAAAATAAGTTGGAAATATGTATCAATCTTGACAGTGAAAGGAACTTGTTCAATATTTCGGAATATTATGTTTGCATTCATGTGTTTTGAGGAAAAGGATACTTAATATATTATCATCGAGCAAGATAGAAAAATGTTCAATTACTTTGTATTGAATTAGTTAGATAGGTGGCTATATTTCCATGTCACTTCTTGCGAATTGGCCATGTACGTGTTGTACTTTATCATTTTTAGATTTGCAATAATAGTAAAGTATGTTGAAATGGATAAAAGTCCGGTTATGAAAAATTGTGATAAATTGTTTCATATGAATGCAATAAATGAGTTGTATTTTTTAAAAAGAGAAATTATTACTTCACTAATATATAATAAAATGGGCTTCTTGTTTTAAAAGATCAACATCGATATTCATTATCAAGACTATGTACTTCTATATCAAATTGTGAATATAAAGTTGATGGCTTATATAATTATGATGGTGTCCATGTCTTTAGTCCGGAACTTTTGTTATAAACTAGGTACTCTAAATATATTTGAGAAATAATATTATATGAGATGTCTTTATGAGTATATAATTGTTTATTGAAATAGTAAAGATGTATCATAATATGGAACCAAATGAAGGCAAACATGTCTAATAAATGTAACTATTCATCTAAGAATGAAATGGTGTAAATCATATTACCGACTTTAAGAACTCAATTTACTAAGGTTGATTAAATTTGTTCGAGGCAAACAAATATTCATAATCAATAATGAAAGCAAGAATATATGGAATTATTGTAAAGAGGTGATTATAAATGATGAAATTTTATCTACTAACATTATAAGTATGATGTTATAAAGAAAATGATATGATGAACCAATGAGAATCAATCTCCCGCCTTGCTAACAACTATCTTACACTTTAAAGGATCAAGTTGTATTACCATATAAACAAACCTAGATCTAGTGAAAAATAAGATACAAAGATATGTAAGAAAGTACGAAGGCATTTTGTAAACTCATGAACAATACAAATGTACACATCTTCCTAAGTAAGCTAATGGTCATTGATGAATATTAATTAATGCTATAAAATGATTAAATGTATAGTACTTCACTTAACCAATCTTTTAATTAGAAAACTACTATATATATATATATATATATATGGGTTATAAATTCCATACCTCACCTACTTAAACAATCCTAAATTAACCAGCTTATTATAATTTAGGTTCCGATCTATTTGATCACAAGGAAATCAAATAGGTTAGGGTTACCAGAATATGTTAACCATAATAGTATTTTCATCATTATTTAAAATATCTAACTTAATTCCAATATATAATTAAGGGTATATACTAAATTATATCCTAGATGTCTCAATAATTGGATTATACTTGTGATGAATTATTACATAATATATATCTCTTAGTATGAAAAAACACAAAACTTAATGGATATGCTTGGTTGAAATAGCATCATATTCAACTAGTGAAGATCTTCCCACCTTGATTTCATCCATATTTTGATTTGGCTTCAACCACCAAATTCTCTCCACAATTTTGCAAATCAATTTTTCTTTATTTCCTTGGCTCATGCTCCATGAATTCTTTCTCTTTCTTCAATTTTTGTTGCATCAAAAACCCTTTTTGGTTCTTCATCTAGCAACACCTTTTCATGTCCTTCAATGTGGTCTACTTGGGACTTGACCTCAAAACCCTCTTATAGATTTTCTTTTTCTTTTTCTTCTTTCAAGAGAAACCCCTTTGGTTTTGGATCCTTGGTGAATTCTTGTGGTCAAGGGTTTAACCCTATCATCTTCATCCATGTTTCGGTTGTCCCTTTGTCGGAGCCATCAAATATAGAGAAAGACATCTTGACCAACACATTTTGTACCTCTTTTGGTGGCACATTTTATCTTGGCTCCGACTTATACCTTCCTTTTCTTGGCACAATGAAATTGGCAAGTGGAATTACCTCCTGTATCTCCCTCGGAAGTGCCATGTATTGCTCATATCTTAGGTCACAATGTTTTTCCCCATATAGAGATTTTTTCATGCCTCTAGAAGGGTTTCTTTCCTTGGATGGAAAGAAGGTCAAGTGGTTGATCCGTGAGCTGATCCAAAGCACTAACGTGAAGTATATGTTCCGAATGAGCTCCGTTCTCCAATATGAACCCTAGGTTCTGTTATCACAAAATCACAACACCCTTATGTTCACACAAGTGCATATACTTGATCTCATGGTGTGGTTGGATAACATGGGTACTATCTCCAAGTTGTGGGACTTGCTAATTGAGATAGACCTCCAAAGAAAGTTGGTTCTTGCTCCTAAACTACCTGCCACAATCTACTCTAATGTAGGTAAAACTAACTGTCCTAATCTAACTTTCTAAGGGACCAAGGAGAGAGAATGCATAAAAAATGAAAGCCTACACTACAATGGTGATACACTAGAAAAGGAGGGGTGTGAGAGTAGTCTTCCAATGTGTGAAAAATAGAAGTAAAATGCATACTAGAAGGGGTGATAACAGTTCTCCACAATCTGGAAATGCATTCACAACAATATTTCATACATGCACAATAATAATGAGTCCTTGCAAGAGCATAAAAATAGAAACAATATTCTTGTAATGAATGTTGAAAGGGAAAGAAGAGTGCAAACAAACACACAGGGGAAGATGCATCCACAAACTTGTATTTTATTGATTCATGATATGCACAGATTAAATCTATTATAAGATAAGGGCCTGATCACCATGCAAGGAGTCCACTATAAGGGCATAGAACACATTGGATTCACAAATAAATTGTTTGAAAGATATTTTCTACCATGAAACTACCTCCTTTTATAATGAGCCCAAAACTCCAATTTATAGAAAAATAAGAAGAGAGAGAAAGAGGGAAATCCCGAAATCTATCCTTCAACCATTTGTATGAAGTATTAAATGGAGTGAAATGATGTTTTTTTCTTGTTAAAGGCTCCCCATTCTGCCCCATGACTTGCAAAGTAGTGAAATATGCCAACCCATGCTTCATTGAATGCATCCAACTACCAAATAAAACACCGTTCTAAACTTAGCCACATTTTCTGAAAAATATCTATCTATCCTTCATCAAATCCAAAATTTATTGATTTATGTGCATCGGGCTTGGAATAAATATTTCAATGGTACCAATTTTGTGTGATTTTGTTGAGAAATAAAAAAGTTATGGTCTTCTCGAGTGTGAGTAGCTATTTTGGGTCTCTTTAGGGATTTTCTGTCATTTGATGGGAATGAGCATAAACGATGGAGCTGAATATATTTCTTGTATTTAAATATATCTACCCTTATTTAATATTAAGAAATCTAGTTTTTGTGATGCAGAGGACGTTGTGCTCATTCTATAAAGTCCAATTTTATGAAAATCAGAGTTCGGAGTCAAAAGTTATGGCCATTGAAATTTGGGAGGTCAAACTTTGACTTTTCTCTTTGTTGCGGCTATTTCGGAAAAATTGGGTCCACATGTCCCAGCTGTCCCAGACACATTCTTCTACATCACCCGATTCAGGATTCCTTGTCCCTCTACATCCGCCATTGTCCGGACTGTGAGGGCCGTTGACTTTTGCATTCGCCGCATCCCTTGTTTCCTTTTGTGGCCTTTTCACCTTTGAGCGTCCCACGCATACTTTTGTCCCAACTATACTTGTGTGGTTTGGGACACAAAAATCTGATTTAGATGATTCCTTTGTATTTCAGCTCCAAACCTAGTACGATCTGCATTGGTACAATCCGGCACCTCTAGATCCACAATGCATTAAAACAAGCCCACGACTTCATTTTTTGGATTTTTTCAAAATTTTCTAGCTTCTTGGATTTTTTCCATGGATGGGGAAGTTAGAGAGGAACCAAAGGGACCCCGAAAACATGATTTTGGGCCTTGAATCAATTCTACTTACTCAAAAATGAAGAATTTGATGCATGTTATCAAAATTACCTCGAGGGGTGAATTTTGGATAACAGGTTCATGAACTCTCTTAAGGGTTAGGGCTATCAAGTCCATGGTGTCTCGCCAATCTCACTTGCCCTTCAACAAGTTTTCTATCTTGATGATCCATACTCTCTTCTTCTCTTGGTTAGTGTGATTTCTTTTCTCTCCTCTGATAGCAATTAAAACAATCATTTCCTCCTTGCATGAATTCAGTATACACTGAAATAGAATATATAATAATGCTAGTATATCAACATTATAAAATATATAAGCTCTAGGCGGGTTGGTAGGAATGTGTGATAATAAGAGGAGGTTGTGCTTTCCAATGTTGTGTATTTAAATTAGTGAAGGCATGAAGTTAATGTGGAAAATTACAAAAATTCCCTTAATTTGAAGCATTGAATAAGTAGGTGTTACGAGGGGTGAAAACATATGACTTGGGTTTAAGCACATGGAAGAGGGATAAGGAAGAAGTAAATTTTGTGCAACCTATGTGCAAAAATGGTGAGGGTGAACCACTATAGGTTTGACATGATTGGGGGTCAAACTTTTGAGTTCCCGTTATCTATCGAAGTGCACCCTTGTGAGGATTGACATATTTTAGTCTTCTTTCTCCTCACTTCTGTAGATATACAATGGAAACACCTCACAAGCTAGAAAATTTTAGGTGAATATCCATATTTGAAGGGATGGTTCCCTTTAGTGTATCCCTAACTAGATTTGACTAGGGGTAAGGGTTAGAATGAAAACTTGAAAAAGGGGGTGATACACCATAGATTTTGGAGATTGTTGAAAATAAGAGTGTTCACAAATTGAAAAAAGCATTAAATTTTCATGAACCAAAGGTATTTGAGTGATATTTTGACTAAATATAACAAAATAATGTGAAGGGATCACTCACAATACACAATTTTTATCTTGCATGCACACTAAAAAGACACACAAAACACTATTTCTTACAATAAGGGAAGATAACATAAGTAATTAACTTAAAAATTCAAGGATAAATCATGAGAATCAACAATCAAAGTGAAAAATATTGTGAATAATTTCAGGAAATCCGTAATGCTTTATTACTAGTAGGGCACTTGCTAAAAAAATTCTGCAACAATTCCTTATAACAACTCCATCCTCTAGTGCTTGAAAAACACTAGTATATATAGAAAAATGTGAGAAGAGATGAGAAGAAGAAGTAGAGTTGAAGTTCCCAAACACTTTCAGTTATAACATCAGTTTAGGCCACTTACATGATTGAATTTCAGTTACAACATCAGTTGAACTAGTTCGAACCACTTGCATGACTCATGGTCAAAATCTAGTTGACTTCTCTTATGCACATGAAACATGCTAGATGATTAATTAAACTATTGTTGAATCTCTTCTTGGAGCTAACCACGCATGTATTTTATAATTTTTTTGTCTTACCATGCCCCTTGTTTTCTCGATTGGGAGTAGCCTTCTTAGTGTCAATTGGTAGCAGTCATTCTTAATGTCATCTAGTAGCACTCATTCTTGGCTTCACCACTAGCGCTTATTCTTGGTATCATCTGGTAGCAACATTTTTAGTGCCTTCTGACATAAACCATTTTTGGTATCAACCGTGTAGCAGCCTTTCTTGGTGTTAGTCGATAGTAGTCATTCTTGGTACTAGCCAATAACAACCATTCTTGGTGTCGGATGGTAGTATCCTACTTGGTGTTGGTCAGTAGTATTCATTCTTAGTGTCGCTTAAGTTCAAAACCTAACCCCTCAATTTGAGAAATCAAGCATTGAGTTGACCTCTTGTAAATCATGGTTGATTTGTAAGAAATGTCAACATTTTTATTATTACGTAAAATTCACTACCTCTTAGATGAAATGATCTAGTGTCTTAATGCATCCATTGTGCATGGAGTTAAAGCCCAATTTTTTTTTTTCTTGAAACAACCATTTTCTTCCTTTCCCAAAAAAAGAGGAAAAGATCTAGGAAGAAATCGTAAACATGTGCATGAAATGTAATTATTGAAAATAAAATTATCGTAAGTGTATGTAAGAAATTATTGAAGTGAAATCCTACCTACCCTACTCTAATTATCATTGAGAAGATTTTAGTATCAATGCTTGAAAAATATACCATTCATAGGAATGGAAAATTCTCTCTATCAAGCATTACAAGTTGAAAAGCACTATGTTGTTTGCAGGAAGAAATCATGTAGGGACTGCTCCCAAATAGTATCAAACATTGTATGATTTCCTGGCTTTGCCTTGTCTTCATCCCACTTAAAAAAATGTCTCCTTCTTGAAAGAGTCTCATATTTTCCTTCTTATCAAAGGTGCTCTTAACTTATGCCTGAAGTTTTTCCATATTCTTATTGGCCTAAACCATTACCTACTATAGTTCCCATTATATCTCGAAAGTGCACCCTGTAGAGAGATGGCTATAGGTGTTCTAATCTTGTAAATTTTATCTCTCTTTCGTAGATACAATGGAAACACCTCAGGTATGTGGGTATACCTATTTTGTGGCGAGTCTCCGATATCAAGGCCGGTTCCTTATTGATGTATCCTAAACTAATTTTCTAGGTTTTAAGGGTAAAAGATGACTATAAAATGAAATTAAAACTGAGGTGATACACAAAACTTGTATGAGGTCTTTGACTAAGTACTTGCACAATTGATATGGAATTAATTTCTGATACATAGGCCAACAATTTTTTGAAGATAATTAAGGGTAAACACTTTATTGTATTGAGGGATATAATCACAACAATACTGCTAAGTTACACATACACATTAATATCATGCGAAATTACTGAATTTGTAATAGGGTAAGATAATTAATTAGGGAATTCAACATTCACCGATTAATGAAAACATACACAAGACTGCAAATAATTGGAAAGGTAGGAAATACTTCACATTCAAAGGGAAAATTGGTAGAAAATTGCTTCAAGACTCCAGATCTAAAAGTCCTCCATCTAACTCCCTTTTGTGCTTTGCCAAGGCACATAATATATAGCAAATATAATTCACTCACCCTTCCTAAAAATAGACCGAGGTTATACTCGCCATGCATCCTATTTTTATCCTTTATCTATTAATAAATAAAGGAATAAAATAAAGCAAACTAATACAAAGAGGCATTAATAGCCTTTGATTACATCACAATCAAATTGCAGTTGATTGTTCTATTTTTAAGAAAAAAGCATGGGTGAATAATGCTAAAAATAAACCTTGCTTGATGAGCAAGTCTCCTTCTAGGTGCATGCAAATTTGTCTTCTTGCTATTGATGTGACATGAAATTTTGATCCACTTGTCCCCTTGGATGCACATGCAAAATTTGATCTCTGTGTGTGAGTAAAGATAATCCATTATTTACAATATTTTACAAAAATAACTCACTCAAGTATACATCTTGATGGGGACCACCTTTAAGATCAGGCTCTGATATTGACATTCCCTTTGTCCCCTAGTGTGGTAACATGATTTCTTTTGCTATCTTTTAAATATATCATTTGCAAAATACAATACTTTTGTTCTGTGCTAACTCCATGTGGGGACCACTCTAGATAGGTGCACATGTCTTTGTTGAGTTTGGCCACTCTTATGGCCTTAGCATATTACCATGATTTAATGATTTCCTTTCCTCCTTGTATACACACATGGTATACTATATGGTCTGCCACCTTTTGATTATCATTCCCTCGCACTTTTCTTTCCGGATTTTGCATTTTGGATAACACTTTGATTAATAGTTTGAAATCCTTACATTTGGGTGATCTTTGTTTGAACATGATGGTCGAAAATTTTAGAATATTTGGTGCTTGGACTATAGTGAGATCCCCTTTTGATATGTCAAATGTAATAATTTAATAATAATATGGCTGACCCCTTTGTTATGATGACTCACTCCTTCACATGCTTTGTCAGGTGATATGGTTAACTCGAGGTTGAGTTCGTTGTAACCATAGTTGTTTACATTTAAAATCGGTTCCTTGATTTAGGCCGTTGATTGGTGTCTCTTTTAATTTTTAGCTATTAATCTATAACCCATGATTAGGGTTTCCATTTTGGAATTTTAATAAGCTAGTTGTTAATGTGACCATGGTGGTTTGCATTGAACTTTGTTGATCGAGTTTCAATCATTGATCTTTGTACTACGGGATCTCGGGCCATCGATATTCCACTCATGGTTAGAGTTTCAACCCTATGATTAGAGTGGATAATGGTAGTTGATCATGGTGTTTTTCATTGAATATTATATCTATCTTGACCTTGATCCTTGCACAACTTGATCTCTCGATCATCGATAACTAACTCTTGGTTGAGTTAGATTATACCGAGGTTAGCGGGTGAGTTGAAAAGTACCCGAGCTCCATCATTTGGTCATTCTTTTTCTCCCTGCGAGGCGAAGCCTTGGAAAATTTTTACACGACTGCCATTATTGAAGCTTTTGAGCTTGATTCAGTCCCTTTTTCGGTCTCTACAATGAATTTTACAAGCATATATCTGATTCTTCTATGAATTTTTAACCTTTTTGGGCTCTACGTATTGTATTTTCTGAGGTTTCTTCGGCATTTTGAGCTCTGCTTGGTCTATGGACCTCTATTTTTTTCGGAGGCTTCTATGGAAGGAAATATGTGGAAATCTTCGATGTGTGGCTGCCATTCCTAATCATTTTGAGCTTTGGCTCTGGTTCATTTTCTCAGATGGGTGTGATTGTTTTTCCTTGGATTTGATCTGAAAGTTTGGTCTAGATGTTTTAGCCTTGATTCTGGTTTAGTGGAGATGAATTTCTCCTTTTCAGACTCCTAGGTAGAAATGTTTATACTTGTGAAAGTAGAGCCTTCTAAGTGTGCTCAGTGTGTTCATGACCGATACTTCTTGATTTCTTGAGCTCCTTTCCTCACTTTCTATTAACTCATATGAGGTTCTATGAATCAATTTGTTTATTCTCTGAAATGTCTTGGCACTAATGGTGAAATCTTGGAGCTCGTCTTCCTTATGGAAAGGACTCTTTGTGGACTGATATAATTCTCTGTATGAGCTTTGGATTGTGTTATTATTGGCATTGTAATGTTATGAGGTTCAAATACTTGCACTTATTTGTTGTTATGAGTCTGTTATTGACCTCTACCCGATATTTTATGAGATCTAAAACTTCATCATTTTTACTCTAAAAGAGATTTCTAAGCAAGCTTTTCATGAGATTCTGACATTGTTGATGGGTTAAGCTTGGTTCTCCTACTATTTGCATCATTGTTTGATGAGGAATGGTAAGTCTTGATCTCTGGTTGTTGTAACCTGCTTCGTCATTTTCCATTTTGACTTTTGAGACTATGATAATTAGCTCCCTTTTGTATCTTCTTTGTGATTTCGTGGTTATCATGGAGATTCCGAGTTGAAGCTCATTTTAGGTTCTCACTTTCTGCTCTGAATTTGATGGTTTTTTGAGGACTTGACAACTCTATGTTAATTGGTGAGTTCTATTTCTTACTTTGAATCCTTGTTACCCATTAATGGGTCTTCATTCATTGGCCAAGATCTGTACATTTTATAATGTGGGCACTCATAGGTATGTGTTCTTGTCAGATATTTAACTGCAAATGTGGTCTTGATTCATGAGTTTGAAACACAGTCGTTATGGAATTCTCCCTTGCATGTTGTCTCTGAAATGTAGATCTGTAACTTTTGTTGGCCATTGACCTGGTTTGACAACTTGGTATACACCTGAAATTTCAAACCTTTATCCTTAATTAGGGCTCATTCTCCGCTTTGCTTCTCTCTCTTTTTTGAAACCTTTCTGATATTTCTTCCAGCTTGATTTTGAGCTCATAGCTTCCATACACATGGTCATTTTCAAATATTTGCATGTACATTTGGATTCCTTCATGAGTTTATGAAATTCATTAAAATGGCATGGTTGAACCTGTAATCGTTATCTGAAACATGTTGATTTCCATTTGATCTAGTTGGGATTTTGCTTCTCCCCTAACTATGAAACCCTTTACCTAGCTATAATAAAACAATGGAAATATTTTCCTCTTGTTTACTGCTTCAACTGATAGTATCCGATTTCTTAAGGGGCTTTTATTCTACCTTTTGAGACTTGATATCTAATTTTTTGACCTTTCTACAACTCTGAAAGGACATACTATTTCTAGAAATTTCTGTTCACAAATTCCTACATGTTGAACATTGAAGTTTTGTTGAGATGTTGTAGTTCCATTTCTTTTCTACTTAAATATTGCATTTAATCTTCATTACAGCTTTAGTATGTATGTTGGAAAATTTAAAATATCCATTTTTCATGGTGAAGCCCTGTCAAAATTTTCCCATAATTCTTTCTCATTTTGTTTCTAGTGTAATCTTTTCTCTCTAGTAAACTTCATCCTTTAAATTCTAACTCTTCTTCTTCAAATGTAATCTGGAACATGTACTTTTATCTCAATTCTATCCTCTATTCCAGATAATGCAACTGCACTTCTTCTATTTGTAGAATAGCCGGTGAACTTTGTGTTACATTCTTCCTTCATACTAGTATGTACTTGTCACTTATCTGCTATATGTACCATATGATAAAAGTTATTGAACTTTGAAATCTTTACCTATAGTGAGGACTCGTAAGATATGAGTTATTTCTTGTTGAACAGTAACTTTGTTCTGCATACTTGAGAAAATAGTTAGGAAATATTTAGGATTTTTGGCCTCTCTTATGTCCATGTTTTTATTTTATGCTCTTTCCTTCTTTACTGAGTGAGTAAATCATGTATAATGTTTGATCTTCAAGTAATCTATATCTCATGTTATTTAGAGATCGATGTGCACGAATTAGGATAATATAGGAATATGGATTATACCCTGAGCTCATAAACTGATAGTATTCTCTTTTCTATTTTCAAGTATAATGATCTTAGCAACAAAGATGAAGAGGGAACAAATCTACCTTTTCCAAAAACATACACCAAAACTAGAAATGATCTCACAGTGAACTAGATCATGTGCACAGATGCATTTATTGAATTGAAAATTACAATGTGCATGAACTACACTTATTGAAAGGAAATCCTAATCTACCCTATTCTAACCAGCTAAATTGAGGCTAAATAAAACCTAAGATAGGTAGTGAAAATAGCTTCCTTTTCTCCAGAACTGAGATGATGAATTCAACTTGCAAAACAAGTAGCATGACAAAACTGAAAATGAGATGTGTACCTTGAATTTGTTCCAAAACTTAGCCCAAAACATGAAGAATCTTTCTAATTGATCTGCAAACTGTTCTGAAGGGCTTTGGAACTGATTGTTGAGTATCTGACACTCATTCTTAGGCTCTGATACAAGCATGAATTTTGGTATTCTTTGTGGCATGTTGTGAACTAGCGAGATACCGAATAGGACATGGCCTCCAAATAGCTGAAAAGCTAATCTTCTTGTCTTGTACTAAAAAATGAACCTTATTTTCGATCACAGGTTCTTTCTGAAGTTGTTTTGAAGGTTATTCTAAGAATTGATCTACCTCTATAAACTATTGTATATTCTTTTTGACAATCTGAAACCAATCTTAAAGTTTTTCAGCCTCTTCAAGTTGTTGTATATCATCAATCATAACATCGTGAAGATGATGAGATGGTTGTTCTCCTTCTTTAAACTATTTGAAAATATTTTCAGAGTCTTCAAATTGTTGTTCATCCTTTTCAGTCTACTGATCCACTACTACCAAGACTGACATTTCAATAGCACTTTCAATTTTTTTCACTTTATCCCTTCTTACAATGTTCTTTGAACATGTCGTTCCTTCCTCAATCAAAAATATCTGCTCTCGAATACTTGTAGTACCATCTAATAGTCCTTGTGAAACACTGCAAGTCCCTAATAATGTAGCTATCTCCATGCATGCAACGCACAACGAGGGTCTTCACACTCAACTATTTGATCATGATCATTTTGAAACTGATTTGTTTCCTTTTGGTCATCAACCATGGAAACTAATAAGCTGTAAATTGAGTGCTCGTCCTTTAGATCAATTGATTTATCTTCGGAAATGATTTGAAAATTTCCTTCAGGTTCTACCAATTGGGATGAATTAGCAGTTTGTAGGAGTATGGTGCTTTCATGCATGTTATTCTTGGAACAAAAAGACTACTGATCATCCCTAATCTGCTTTAGATCTGCTGAAAAATTAGACTATACCTTTTGAATGGGTTTCTCCTCTAATTCTAGAGTATGATCAAACTGAAATTTAGAATCCCATTGCTCTATGTTCTGTAAAAACTCCAACCTATTGTTTTCTTTAGTTGGCTGTCCCTCCTGAATGATATTATGATCCTTTTTTCCGGACTGGAAGTATGAGTAAAGGAGGAGTGGGACTAATCTCAGCCTTAACTGGAAATTCTTTAAAGAGAGGTCAGGGGTACAAACTCTATTTTTAGGACAACATCTAAATGCCAATTTGGACACTTTAATTTGGGTTTGATGCATGATTGTGGGGTAGGAAAAGAAGGAATTACAGTAGCCTGATAATTTAAAATTTGATGAATGGGCTACTTTGACTGGCAAGGGGAATATATAGGCATTGAATTCTGATATGGAAGGTAAGGGGAAAACCATTTTGATAGGGTTCCGTAATCGAATGTCTATCAGTTTTTATTACTAATGATTTCTCGTATAGCTCCTTGACAACTAAAAATGATTTCTTAAGTTCATTAAGCTCAACTTCAAGATCTCTTTGCCTTTCACATTCAGCATAACCCTCTACATAACTTTGACTTTGAACAACATAATGATCATCATATTGACAATCATACTGATTTCCAAGGTTTGGGTCATAAGGATATTCATTCTGATAGGGGTTATGAAACTGGTCTGAAGGGGAAACTGGATAAAATGGCTGTTGGCTTGGTTGATAATATTGTTGAAAATGAGGGTTCATGGTTGCAGGACCTCATAAAATACTGAAACTATGAAAAACAGGTCTGCTGCTCATAAAAATACTGATAACAACAAATAAACATATATGATTTTCTTGAAAAATACCTAAAAACTATAGCTGAAAATTTTATGATGTTGTTAAGTGTTGTACTAATATGAAATCAGATTCATGAGGTTGCTAGATGAGTTCTTCTTAGATATTGAATCTTCAAAACACATAAATAATAGTTTTGCATCCTTGTCCCACCGAACGCAAGCCAAAACTCAAGTTATCTCTCAAAAGTGCACCATGTAGAGAGATGGATGCAAGTGTTGTAAGCTTGCAAATTTTATCTCTCTTTTGTAGATACAATGGAAACACCTCAAGTTTGTGGGTATACCTATTTTGAGGTGAGCCTCTAGTATCAAGGCCAGTTCCTTATTGATGTATCCTAAATTGATTATCTGGGTTTTAAGGGTAAAATATAACTATAAAATGAAATTAAAACTAAGGTGATACACCAAACTTGTATGAGCTATTTGACTGAGTACTTGCACAATTGATATGGAATTAATTTCTGATACACATGCCTAAATATTTCTTAAGATAATTAAGGGTAACCACTTTGATGTATTGAGGGATATAATCACAACAATACTGCTAAGTTACACATACACATTAATATCATGCAGAAATTACTAAATTTGCAATGAGGTAAGATAATTAATCGGGAATTCAACATTCACAAGATTAATGGAAACATACACAAGATTGCAAATAATTGTAAAGACAGAAATACTTCACATTCGAAGGGAAAACTAGTAGAAAATTGCTTCAAAGACTCCGTATCTAAAAGTCTTCCTTCTAACTCCCTTTTGTGCTTTGCCAAGGCACACAATATATAGAAAAATTAATTCACTCACCCTTCCTAAAAATAGAATGAGGTTTAACTCACCCATCCATCTTATTTTTATCCTTTATCTATTAATACATAAAGGACTAAAATAAAGCAAACTAATACAAATAGGCATTAATAGCCTTTGATTACATACAATCAAACTGAAGTTGATTGTTCTATTTTTTAGAAAAATGTATGGGTGAATAATGCTAAAAATAAACCTTGCTTGATGAGCAAGTCTCCTTCTAGGTACATGAAAATTTGTCTTCTTGTTGTTGATGTGACATCTGAAATTCTGATCCACTTGTCCCCTTGGATACACATGCAAAAGTTGATCTCTGTGTGAGTAAATATAATCCATTGTTTACAATATTTTGGAAAAATAACTCACTCAAGTATACATCTTGATGGAGACCACCTTTAAGATCGGGCTCGATATTGACATTCCCTTTCTCCCCTAATGTGGTAAAATGTTTTCTTTTGCTATTTTTTAAATATATCATTTTCAAAATACATTACTTTTGGTCTGTGCTAACTCCATGTGGGGACCACCACGGATAGGTGCACATGTCTTTGTTGAGTTTGGGCACTCTTGTGGACTTAGCATATTACCATGATTAATTGATTTTCTAGCCCCCTTATATACACGCATGACATACTATATGGTCTACCACCTTTTGATTATTAGTGCCTTGCACTTTTCTTGCTGGATTTTACATTTTGGATAACACTTGATTAATAGTTTGAAACCCTTACTTTTGGGTGATCTTTGTTTAAACATGATGGTCGACACTTTTAGAATATTATGTGCTTGGACTATAGTGAGATCCCCTTTTGATATGTCAAATGTAATAATTTTAAAATAATATGGCCAGCCCCCTTGTTATGATGACTCACCCCTCCACATGATTTTTCGGTGACATGGTTAACTCAAATCGAGTTTATTGTAATAGTAGTGGTTTGCATTAAAAATTGGTGCCTTGATTCGGTCGTTGATCAGTGTCCCTTTTCATTTGTAGCTATTGATCTTTAACCCATGATTAGGGTTTCCATTTTGGAATTAATGAGATAGATGTTAATGTGACCATGTTGTTTTGCATTGAACTATGTCGATCGAGTTTCTAATCGTTGAAATCATGCTCGTGGGATCTCGAGGTCATCGATCTTTGATTCATGGTTTTGGTTTCAACCCTACAATTAAAGTGGTTGGTGGCATTTGATCATGGTGGTTTGTATTAAATATTGTATCCATCTTTAGCCATCTATCCTTGCACAACTTGATCTCGATCATCGATCCCTAACTCCTGGTTGAGTTAAATTATACTTTGAGGTTAGTGGGTGAGTTTAAAAGTACTCGAGCTCCATCATTTGGTAATTCTTTTTGCTTGCTCTAAGCAACGAAGCCTTGGAAATTTTTTTACACGAATGCCATCATTGAAGCTTTTGAGCTCGATTCAGTCCCTTTTTCAGTCTCTACAATGAATTTTACAAGCATATATCTGATTCTTCTGTGATTTTTAACCTTTTTGGGTTTTGTGTATTGTATTTTTGAGGTTTCTTCAACATTTTGAGCTCTTCTTGGTCTATGGACCTTTTTTTTTTTTTTTTTTTGTCGAGGCTTCTATGGAAGGAATTATGCAGAAATCTTCGATGTGTGGCCGCCATTCCTAATCATTTTTGAGCTTTGGCTCTGGTTCATTTTCTCAGATGGGTGTGATTTTTTTCCCTTGGCTTTGATCTAAAAGTTTCACCTAGACATTTTAAGCCCTAATTCTACTTTAATGGAGATTGATTTCTCCTTTTCAGACCCCTTCTAGGTAGAAATGTTTATCCTTGCGAAAGTAGAGCCTTCTAGAGTGTGCTCATTGTGGTCATGGCCAATACTTCTTGATTTCTTGAGCTCCTTTCCTCAATTTCTATTAACTCTTATAAGGTTTTGTTAATCGATTTGTTTCTTCTTCTCGAAATGTCTTAGCACTAATGGTGAAATCTTGGAGCTTGTTTTCGCTGTGGAAAGGACTCTCTCGTGGTGATATAATTTTGTCTAATCTTGGGATTGTGTTATTATTAGCATTGTAATGTTATAAGGTTTAAATACTTGCCCTTCTTCATTGTTATGAGTCTGTTATTGACCTCTTCCATGGCTTTTCTAAGATCTGAAACTTCGTCATTTTCTTCTCTAAAAGAGATTTCTGAGGAAGCTTTTCATGAGATTCCAACATTGTTGATGGGTTAAGCTTGGTTCTCCTGCTATTTGCATCACTATTTGATGAGGAATGACAAGTCTCGATCTCTGGCTGTTGTAACCTTCTTCATCATTTGCTATTTTGACTTTCGAGACACTAATAATTAGCTCCCTTTTGTATCTTCTCTGTGATTTTGTGGTTATCATGGAGATTCCGAGTTGAAGCTCATTCCGGGTTCTTGCTTTCTACTCTAAATTTGATGGTTTTTTTAGGACTTGACAAATCTATGTTAATTGGTGAGTTTTGTTTCTTACTCTGCTTCCTTGCTACCCATTAATGGGTCTTCATTCATTGGCTAGGATCTATACATTTTATAATGTGGGAACTCATAGGTCTATGTTCTTGTTAGATATTTAACTGGAAATGTGGTCTTGATTTGTGAGTTCAAAACACATTTGTTATGGTATTATCCTTACATTTTCTCTCGAAATGTAGACCTAAAAATTTGTTGGCCAATTACCTAGTTTGTGACTTGGTATACACTTGAAATTTCAAACCTTTATCCTTAATTCGGGCTCGTTTTGCTTTTAGTTTTCTCTGTTCTTTTTTAAACCATTCTGATATTTCTTTGAGTTGATTTTGAGCTCATGGCTTCCATATGCATGGTCGTTGTCAAATATTTTCATGTACATCTGGATTCCTTCATGAGTTTCTAAAATTCATTAAAATGGCATGGTTGAACCTGTAATCGTTATCTAAAACATGTTGATTTCCATTTGATCTAGTTGGGATTTTGCTTCTCCCCTGACTATGCAACCCTGTACCTGCTATAATAAAACCATGGAAATATTTTCCCTCTTGTTTACTGCTTCAGCTGATAGTATTTGATTTCTTGAGGGGCTTGCATTCTACCTTTTGAGGGTAGGTAAGAGAAATTTTAACACATGCACGTAGGTGTATGCATTGATTTTGACAGTGCGCACTTGTACATGCATCAAAAACTAACATGGATTTGCACACTCATCCGTGTGATGGGAACAGTATGTGTACGTGTACATGTTTGAAAAATATAGGTACATGCATGTGTATCAATTGGAAGAGATGGGTACGCGAGCGCATATCTCGCCAAAAGTTACTTGGTAAGGGGAGCACACATACACGTTGGTTAGGATTTCCATTTGATCTAATTGGGATTTTGCTTCTCCCACTATGAAACCCTATACTTGCTATAATAAAACCATGGAAATATTTTCCCTCTTGTTTACTTCTTCATCAGTATTTGATTTCTTGAGGGGCTTGCATTCTACCTTTTGAGGGTAGGTAAGAGAAATTTTAACACATGCACGTAGGTGTATGCATTGATTTTGATACTTGTACATGCATCAAAAGAAAATGGATTTGCACACTCATCCGTGTGATGGGAACAGTATGTGTACGTGTACATGTTTGAAAAATATAGGTACATGCATGTGTATCATTGGAAGAGATGGGTACGCGGCGCATATCTCGCAAAAGTTACTTGGTAAGGGGTGCACACATACACGTTGGTTAGGATTTGAATGGGTACGCACATGTGTGTGCACTAGATAGGCCTTTATGCATCATACTAGGCACATATACATCTTGTATGGCCTTTGATAGAATAGAAGAAAATGGTTGCACGCGTACATATCCACAGGGCGCGTATGCATTGGTTAAGGCGCGCAGTAAATGGGGTGCATGTTAAAATAAGTGAAAAAAGATATTTTAGCTAAAAAATAGCCAAGTATAGAAGAAACATTAGTTCAAAATAAAGGAATAATTAGTAAGCTAGATGCATGTTAAAATAATTATTTTTCCTATAAAAACATATATATATATATATATATATTTGTTAGATGCCTAACACTTGTGTTGTTTTACATCATATGTTACTCGTTCTCTAGACTCACGAACACTACGGCCGATTAGCCATGATAGAGGAGCAATTTGATGATGATGATAGGGTGACTCTCGCGAGCATTTTTCACGTGATGGGATTAACTCATGTGGCTGAGATGCCCCAGGGATTACTTTAGATCACACCTATCAACAACCATAGTAGAGCGATGGTACAATGAGAGCCAATTCTTTTGCCACCCGATAAGGGATATTATGATTACTTTGGAGGATGTTTGGCATATCATGTGGGTCCCGATTCAGAGGGACATCTTATCAAGACCACTAGCTATTAGTGACATTCATTGACACATTACACATTTGTTCGATGTTCCTACGATACCATGGCACAAGATGTCTATCAAACTATCCCGATGTATAGACGATCCGGAGGTAGATAGTGTAGTGGTCTATATGATGGCTCTTATTAGTGGATTTCTACTCCCTGACAAGACTGGTGCTTCATTTCTACTTGGACTCCTAAGATTGATTCTTGGCTTGGTTGAGGGAAAAAGCTACTCGGGGGTCGGTGCATATTGGAACATTTATACTAGGATGTCCATTTGATCACCTACTACCGTCAAAAGAAGGTAGGGCCGGCCCGTTGTTACAAATGTTGGCAAGGGACAACATTACTATTGGCCACCCCTTAGGTGTTCAGAGAGTTCGAGCTATTGATGAGCCTTCTACGATGGGTTGGGTCCCGGTAGGGGACGATGTGTGGCCATTCATGGGAGTTACATACCATTACAAGCGTGAGTTGGATGAGCTGCGACAGGCCTCCATTGTATGGAGGCCCTACAGACATTTTCAATGGCCAGAGGATGGTCTAGAGCTCAACACTTTGCTCACTCTTGTTAAGCACTTTATCTTGGGTAGTCACAGCTATATGTGGGAATTATATAGGGTATAACGATGTCGAGGTAGCTTGGCCTTACCCAGGATGTTCCTAGGCCAGATTTATGGTATGCTCGCAGAGCTAGAGAGCACTTTGATATGGGACCACAAATTGCCCATGACAGAGCACTGGCTAGCTTTCAACAGTGGCACCTGCTATTTGGGTGCCATTGAGATAGATTAGAGATCTGGGCACTACGCCGAGTATGGGCCATGGTACCATGGTGTGCTCCCACACTATTTGAGCATTCCCAGAGTGGCATATGACATCGGTGTGAGACCTCCTCTAGTGGGGCCTCCTAGCGGTGACGAGGGTGGAGATGATAGTGATGATGATGATGATGAGGGTGGGCCTAATGCACACCGGTAGGTTAGAGGTAGGGGACAGGGTCCTGTCGACATTAAAATTTTCCTCCGTAATTTCTATTTTATTAATGTATGTATTAGGAATAGGATGTTGTTAAGTATAATTAGTAGTGGCGTCTAATAGAAGATAACGACGCCATCATTATAAAAGACCGCCAATAATGTAGAGTATGGTAATAGCCAAAGTACAATAGGAATGTTGTAAAAGCAAATATTTGTCGTAAGTGGTCCGTAATGTTAAAATGTCAAAGTTGGGATAAGTAGAGAAGTAGGAGATCTACATGATTAGGAATTAAAAATATTATATTTGTAATAAGGACAAAGAGTGATGTCATAAATATTTTGTATATTTTATTTGTGGAAAATTCTAAAAGGTGGAACTCATGTGAAATGATAAGGTTTATCTTATCTTAGAAGATAAGCCTACATGTAAAGGTAAGATCTTAGGCATGAAATATGATTGGCGGAAGAGATTTCCTATCCTATCTTAAAGATAAGGTGGATAAGCCTGAATTCCTATAAATAAAGAGGCCACCCCCTCATTTAGCATAGAGAGAAGTAGTGAGAAATATTGTATAAGTAAGTGTGTAAAGGAAGCCATCATTTTGAAGGTGTGTTAAAGAATCCATTATAAGGTGTAATTGTGAAGTTTCTCCCATAGTTATTGTTTGAAGGCAAGTCAAGTTAATAACACTTGAAGAACCTCATGGGTGAGATTGTAACAATTTCATATTGATATTATAATTTACACTGATATTTTAGATTTATCATTATTCCTTCTTATCATAGTCTATGGTATTCTTGTGTTATTTTTGTTGTTGTGTTTCAGATTACATCCACCAAACTAAGAGCTGTGCATTAGTTAATAATCATAGCACGAGGAGTTGCTGGTGATAAATTATCATAGTTCCAGATTGGTGTTGACATTTTGGTTCCATTGCCAGGGACCATTCCTCGTTGGTGGATTTTCTGGAGAAATATTTCCACTTAGTCATAAAACATTTGGAGGGTAACCTTGTTTTTACTATGCATAGTAGTTACCATGGTAAAGTCACTTTTTTCCATGAATAGTATTTACCACAGTAAAGTCACTTTTACCATGAATAGTGTTTACCGCAGAACTTCACTTTTTACTGTGAATAGTGTTCACCACAGTAAAGTCAATTTTTACCGCAATAAGTCAAGTTTTACCATAGTTTATCATGGTCATTTCTATTTTCTTTTATAGTGATTCCTATTATTTGTGCACATAAGTCTTGTTGATTGTACTTGTAGGTTGGTATTTCAATTTGGTTACTTTTGGAAATGGGAAAGATTCCTATTTTTTCAGCCCAATCTAATGAAGATGCTTCCTCTATCATTCAAGAGTTTAAAAGATCTTGTAATTGTAATGGCCTTATAAGAAGTGAACAATGGACTGAATTTTTTCCTACCTTTTTGGATGGTTCAGCCCTTAGGTGGTTTGAAACACTAGGTGATAATGTGAAAAACTCATGGGATTTATTAACTGAAAGTTTTCTTGAAGAATTTGGTGAACAACAAAAATATGTAGATCTCATGATTGATATCACAAAGCTAGCCCAAGGAGAGAAGGAGAAGATAAGGGATTATCATGCTCATGTTCTAGAGCTAAGGAGGAAGCTCGATGCCCAGATCCGGAAGGAAGGATTAGCGGATGGGTTAATGAATGATGTGGATAATCTCCTCTGTAAGCACTTCATTCTTGGGATGAATCCAAAGATCAGACAAAGAGTGAAGTATGACCACCCAACTACCATTGAACAAGAAAAGGAGATTGCAAGAAGGTAAGAAGAAAGCATGGAAGAGGAGCCCAAAGAAATTATTGCTAAAGTAGAACGTACACCTAAGCACCTTTGGTCCAGAATCCACAACCACTATCGGTGAGCACAAATCTTTATCCTAGTACATCTACCGAGTATGAAGATCTACTTAGGAAGATGGGTCGATTAACTATTAATCTTCTTCAAGGAAAAGAACTTAGTTCTCGGGGAGGAGATAGAGGTCCAAAAGAAATATTTTTGAAGTTGTATGTTATGGTTGTTATAAAAGGGTCATTATAAGTATAATTGTCTAGATAGATCTTCTACATCCGGTACAAGAGATAATGATAAAGGAAAACACTTGTGAATTCTTTTGATGTAGTAGATAACAACATAAATAATGAAGTAGATGTGTTTGTAACAAAAAGAAAGAAAGAAAAAGATAACCAATATGGAAATGATCCTAAGAAGATGAAAGGAGAAACTAGTAAGAAACATAGGAGAAAAAGTTGGGTGTGCAGGATTTTCTAATTTCATAGGACAAGGACCATACTCCATCTTAGATGATCTGTCCAAAAGGTCACGTAAATATTACATATGGTCAACTCTTGGCTATGTCTTCGAGAAGATGCGGGAGATGCGAAGTGGACTCAATGCTCAACGAAGGAAGGAGGTTGAAGTCCGTATTTTTTGGAGGAAGAGGTAGATCCCTACGCTCCACAAGCTGAGGTATTATGTAATGGTATTTCAATTCATGATGTCTTAGTTGATGGAGGTGGTGCGATTAATGTAATGACCGAGTTTGTAATGAGTACGTTGGGATTAAAAATTGATCGCCCCTCAACACTTATGTTAAGGTCATTAAATAAAGGAAAAACTAAACCGAAGGTGTAGTTTTAAATGTGGCAATATATCATGGGTGTTGTATGTGTGGTAGACTTTCAGGTGATGAAAAATGGTACTGTTGCGTGCCCAATGTTGTTGGGAAGACCATGGCTAAGGAGAGTTCATGCAAGAAACTACTAGAATGAAGGATTCATGACACTTGGATGTGGTAGAGAGAGGGTGAAGATAAATGTGATCCCTCGGCATCATAAGGCATAATCTTTGGATTCAAGTGATGAAACTAATGATTGGACATCCTCTGATTACTCAAGTACTAGTGAAGTGGACACTAAAGATGAAGAAAGTGAGGTTGATTTTTCGGTCATGGATATCCTTCCAGTCACACCGACTCATGATCCCATAAAATTATTTGAAGAAGAAATTGATGATCATCTCCAACAAATAAAGATTGGTGATTGTGTGATGGAGAGTGAGAAGGAACCTCCTCTAGCTCTTTCAAAGGTACATACACATATTCACTTTAGATTACAAGGAACTCCGTCAAGTAAGTTGGGTAGAACATTCTATTGCGTTTGGTAGATGGTGCTAAGCCCATAAAGAAAATGCCATATAGAATGAATCCTATTTTTTCAAAGACTGTAAAAGAAGAAATAGATAAGTTGCTTGATCCAGATTTATATTTGCTATAGAGAATTTAGAATGGGTTTCTCCCATTGTGATCTCAATAAAAAGAATGGGAAGCTATGCATTTGTGTTGATTATAGGAAACTCAATAAGGCAACAAAGAAGGATCATTACCCTCTTCCATTCTCGGATCATATTTTGGATGAAGTAGTTGGCCAGAGTGCTATAGTTTTGCTTTGATGGATATAGCAAATACAACCAAGTTCGTATATAGTAGAAAGATCAGCTGAAGACCATGTTCACCACTCCTTGGGAACATTTTCTTATAGAGTTATACCCTTTAGGTTGTGTAATTCTTCAGCAACGTTCCAGGTGCTTGATGAATAGGGTGTTTGAACTCCACATTGGGAACTTCATCGAGTATTTCTAGATGATTTTTGCATCTATGGGAGCAAGATGGACCACCACTCCATATGGAGACAACATTTCAAAGGTTAGATGAAGCACAAGCTTCACTAAACCCTACAAAGTGTGTCTTTGGATGTTCTAAAGGCATTTTGTTAGGGCATGTTGTATCTAGAGATGGTATTGGTACTGATCCTGATAAAGTTTCAAAAATCAAAGAGTTACCATTTCCTATGAATAAAAGTAAGTTGAGATCATTTTTAGGCCATGTGGGTTACTATAGAAGGTTCATCAAGAATTTCTCAAAGATTGCACAGCCACTAACCCGATTCTTGAAGAATGATGTTACTTATGAACCATGAAATAAGGTGCATAAAGCTTTTGAACAACTGAAGGAAGCCCTAGTGTCTTCACATGTTTTAAACAATCCAAATTAGAGCAAGCCATTCATTGTGTATACTGATGCCTCAGATGCAGCACTAGGAAGTACTCTGAGCCAAAAGGATGAAAATGGGAATGATCATCCAATTTACTTTGGGAGTAGACAAATGAGCGAAAGTCTTTGGTAAATTATACATGTAAATCGAAAAGAGGCTCTAGCTATCATTTTTGCTGTAAAGAAGTTTAGAAATTACTTGCTAGGGAAGAAATTTATAGTTGTAACAGATCATCAGGCTCTAAAATATATTGTCAATAAGCCTAACCCATCAGGGAGGATAGCAAGATGGATAATTTTGCTACAAGAATTTGAATTTGATATTATAGATAGGTCAAGAAAGAAGCATGTCAATGCAGATGCACTCTCTTGAGCCTATGATGGCTTAGGTTCACCTTGTGATGATGATGATTTCCCAGATGCAACATTGTTATCTCTTGACACAATCCCTAGTGAATACATATATATTTGGAATTATCTAAATGAATTCAAGTTTCCTGATGGTGCCAATGTAAAGACTAAGAGGAAGATTACTCAAGCCAGTCGTCCATATTCTATTCTCGCATGAGTATTATTTCGAATAGGACACGATAGACAAGACAAGAGGGTATTTGGACGTGATCAAGGGAAGGAGCTGATAGAAGAATTCCACAATGGTACATGTGGAGGACACTTCTCTGAGACAACTTACAATAAGAAGGATCTTGGATGCAAGTTATCACTAGCCCACTCTTTTTAGAGATTGTTATAATTATTGTAAGACATGTGATATTTGTCAAACACATGGTAACCGTAAGACTTCATCAGCTCCATTATGCCCTATTCTTCCACTTGGTCCCTTTGAAAAGTGGGGAATAGATATTGTAGGTCCACTTCCAACTACCCCACGCCAAAATAAGTATATTGTAGTTACCACAGATTATTTAACCAAGTGGGTTGAAGCTAGGCCATTAAAAATAGCTTCCATGGATGAAGTGGAAAGGTTCATATATGAACGCATTGTCACCAGATTTGGTTGCCCATTAGAAATTGTAATAGATCAAGGAAGCCACTTCATTAATGAGGTGGTAGAAGCCCTAGTCAACAAGTTTTCTATTAAGCACAGGAAGGAAACAACATACAAGCCAAGCACAAATAGACAGTGGAACAACAAATTTTGTGTTGTGTTGAATTCTAGCAAAAGATGTATCCTTGCAGTACATAAGTGGGATAAAAGGATTCATGCAACATTGTGGGCATATAGGGTAACATCAAAGTCAGCAACAAGATACTCCCCATTTCAGTTGGCTTATGGCATTGATCCAGTTCTTCCTATTGATTTTGATATTCCCACTATGAGAGTTATGAAAAATGAAAGGATGGATGAAAGTGATTCATTAAAGAAAGGTTGGTACATCTTCATTTGCTAGAGGAAATAAGGGAAATAGCGAAGGATACAAGCTATAAGAAGAAAATGAAGTAGAAGGAATACTTTGATCAAAAGATCCGTTGGTCTCCATTTCATGTGAATGACTTGGTTCTAGTATATGATTCCAGATACAAAAAAAGAAGACAGAAAATTTCTTCCAAAGTGGATGGGGCCCTACAAAATAGCAGTTGTGCATGAAAATGGTACATATCGATTGGAGGAATTGGATGGTACTCCCATTACAAAATGGGTCAACCATGACAAGTTAAATATTTTCCAAGCACCAGCTTCAAAATGTCCATAAGAGTCTACTCCGAGGACGGAGTAGAAGTTAGGAAGGGGGAAAATGTCGACATTAAAATTTTCCTCCGTAATTTCTATTTTATTAATGTATGTATTAGGAATAGGATGTTGTTAAGTATAATTAGTAGTGGCGTCCAATAGAAGATAACGGCATCTCCAAAGATCGACAGTGCCGCCAATAATGTAGAGTATGGTAGCAATCAAAGTACAATAGGAATGTTGTAAAAGTAAATATTTGTCATAAGTGATCCGGTAATGTTAAAATGTCAAAGTTGGGATAAGTAGAGAAGTAGGGTCTACATGATTAGGAATTAGAAATATTATATTTGTAATAAGGACAAAGAGTGATGTCATAAATATTTTGTATATTTTATTTGTGGAAAAGTCTAAAAAGGTGGAACCCATGTGAAATGATAAGGTTTATCTTATCTTAGAAGATAAGCCTACATGTAAAGACAAGAGTTTAGGCATGAAATATGATTGGCGGAAGAGATTTCTATCCTATCTTAAAGAGAAGGTGGATAAGCCTGAATTCCTATAAATAAAGAGGCCACCCCCCCTCATTTAGGATAGAGAGAAGTAGTGAGAAATATTGTATGAGTAAGTGTGTAAAGGAAGCCATCATTTTGAAGGTGTGTTAAAGAAGCCATTAAGAGGTGTAATTGTGAAGTTTCTCCCATAGTTATTGTTTGAAGGAAAGTCAAGTTAATAACACTTGAAGAACCTCATGGGTGAGATTGTAACAATTTCATGTTGATACTATAATTTACACTGATATTTTAGATTTATCATTATTCCTTCTTATCATAGTCTATGGTATTCTTGTGTTATGTTTGTTGTTGTGTTTCCATATTACATCCACAAAACTAAGAGTTGTGCATTAGTTAATAATCATAGCATGAGGAGTTCCCGGTGAAGAATTATCATAGTGCCGATTGGTGTTGGCCCATACCACAACAGCCACAACGGTGATGTGCCCCGAGGCCCAGGCCAAGACAGGTATACAAGGCCATTGATATAGAGTTGGCCCTATTGGGCATTCCAGTAGGGATATATACCCCCTTTAGCAGGTACTACCTGAGTAGGGCCAGCCATTTGATATTCTAGAGAGTAGCAGCGCTGGTGGGTATCGAGCTGATCTTCAGCAATAGTTACTGAGCTACCATCGCTATACGCTTACATGTGGCTGGTGAGAGAGACACAACAAGGTCCTGTATAGGCACTCAAAGAAAAGTGAGATCAGGAACTTACCCAGGTACATATTTTGACAGCAGAGAGAGATTAGGCTTGGGTAGAGGCTACTCAGGGTAGTGATAGTGTTGCATGGCAGAGTTAGGTGTAAAATATGGCTGCACAAGGGGCTTAGATATTGAGCCTTCTACACCACTCCCAGAATCAGGTGTGGATGGTTGTATCCCAGAGGGATCATGTATACACACGGTCATAGGGTTTTCTTACACAGATGGATGAGGCACGAGCCCAGGTGTAGACTGTTACCATAGAGAGAGATCGAGAGGCTGCCTCCTTGAGACAGGCTAAAGCCAATTTGGGCAGAGTGATAGGTGAGCATGATGTTTCCCTTCACCAGCGCTCACTTCTAGAGATGCTGACTTGATCTGTGATGCTACGAGGCTCGGTGGTGAGGCTTTATTTTATAGGACTTCCTACTTCAGGGTAATTCCCCTTGAGCAATGAGTGGTACTATCTCGACAGTTAGAGATGAGCACAATAGGTTCAATATCACAGAGATCAGCCATTCGTCAAGATCAGTTAGGTAGCCATAGGGACAAGGGCCATCTAGACAGTTTGGCGGTACTTCTAGTGCAGGCCCATCTCAGCCACCATTATTCCATCAACCAGGTGACAAACCTGGGAGCCCCGGCGAGGGCAAGAGCTGTGGGTGAGCTCTACATTATTTTTGTATAGATATCTTGTATGCATGCCTCTTATGAAGGCTATTTTTGATGTATAGCTATGTATACCATTTTTTGATGATGCCTCGTGATGAAGGCTTGATTATTTTTGATGCATGCCCCTTTTTGATGGCACATTGTATTGATGATGTATCATTTTGTGTACTGACCTGGACATTTATACATGTATATATATGGACACTTTGATGTATCACATTATGATGGACTTATGATGTATGTTTGTTCTTTCTTCTATGTATGTGGCATATCTTAGATTTAGAAATGTATGTATTTCCTTCTTTCATATTTGATGATGTATCTATAGATGGCACCACATGTTTTTAGATTCATGATTTAGTTCTAAGTTTTTATGCTAGCACTTGGGATGATACTAGATGATATTGGTGTAGGGGGATAGATTAGTGATTATGCACAACCCCTCTTTCCCCCATTGATGATACGATATTTGATGATTAGCTTAGCATACATGCATGATGTAATACTTAGCATTTTTGTATATATATGATGTAGTGAATGATGTTATAAATGTGATGAGATGATAGATGATAGACATGATAACAAATAACCGTGCAAGAACACATAAGCAAAAGTTAACAAAATTGAACAAATATACACATACTACTATTAAAAAAAGACATGCACAAACCTTTTCACAAGAGACAAAAATGAGATCTAAGCTAAGAAAGTAAAATGAACCCTAAAAGGATTGTACATAACAAACAAAGAAATTTACCACAATTGTTTACAAGCATGAGAGCCCTCAAATGTATGTAATGCAATACACAATTTAAATCAAGCAAGATTCAAAATTTGATAAGCAAATGATCCATTTAAAGAACTAACAATTTAACTGACTAGGTACACCAAAACTATACAAACCAACAACTAAAAGTAATTAAAGCACTACTTTGTTTTTGTGGGACATCATTGACATATTTTCTAATGTTTTTGGGTTTATCTAAGAAGATAAGTTTTCGCGGCTACATTTGTCACTGTTTGTCTAGGTTTCCCAAAGATAACATTGTGAGATGAATGTAGCTTTATCCTTGGAAAGGGAAATTTTCCAAATGTTTAGATTTTTGTGTATTTTTTTTTGAATGTTTTTTTATTTTCCAAGGTCATGTTTTGAAAGAAATGTACAAGAACAAAGAAGCGTGGATGCCCCCATCGTGATGTGGGAATATACAAAGGGTAGAATGCCATGTGCATATGTGTAGGAAGATGGCAACGATATTTTCATGCTCAACATTAGATGGGCATATACATAGGTAATTTCCTTCATGTAGATATAAGAGCAAATAAACCAGATCATGACAAGGCAAAGGTGATCCTAGTAGGGTTCCTAGATCTAGCAGAGAAAGTTGTACCTAAAAAGTGGTAACGATTACCCGTCCTTCCGTAAGAGTGACTTGTGTTCGGTGAATCTTCCTTGAGCACCAAAAACCAATTTTCACTCAAATACCTACCCACTATGCCACAATTGCATGGTTTTCACATGAGGATGACCTGCTTTTTCTTTACTATTTTCTCATTTTTCCATTTTTTTGCTTGTTTTTCTTTTTTTTTTCCAATTTTTAGTTCTTATTTGATATTATCATCATGCATAAGCATAGAACCTCTTTAAGTGCATGGTGTTCATAGGTTCTGGAAGCTTTTCACCATTTGAATATGCAAGTTTATAGGCCCCTGATCCATGTTTTGCAATTACAACATAAGGACCTAACTAGTTATCCTCAAAATTTCCTTTCTTTTCTCTATCTTTAATGGTGTTCTTATGATTTTATTTTAGAAATAGATCCCCTATATCAAATTCCCGATGAATGATGTGTTTTTTATATCCTCTGGACACTCTGTTTTGATAAAATTTTAGGTGATTGAGTGCTTTGATACGCTTTTCTTCTAATAGTTCTAAATCTACTAGGCGAGCAACTTTAGTCTTCATCTTTATCAAGATAGTCCCTGAGAGACATTCTCAGGGAGGGAAGCTCCACTTCCAAAGGTATGGTGGCTTCAGTTCCATAGACAAGTGAATAAGGGGTTGCACCAGTAGGAGTGCGGATGGAAGTACGATAGACCCAGAGGGTAGGGTGTATCTACAGATGCCAATTATGGCTGATTTTACTCGACCATTTTCTCCATAATCCACACAAGGGTTTTATTGGTGGCTTCTGCCTGTCCATTACCTAGAGGGTAATAAGGGGTTGACCATTTAAGTTGGATATGGAAGCATTGACATAATGTCTTAACCATTTTATTTTTGAAGGATTTACCATCATCAGTGACAATGGCCAAGGGGATCCCGTAACGGCATATGAGATGGTTCATGATGAATTTTGAAATCTGCGCATATCATCAGTGGAAGTGATGATATGCGTATGACCATCTAACGAAGAAGGATGGAGCTTCCCTATGAGATCCAGGCCCCATTTAGAGAATGCCCAAGGCATCGCAATAGGCTGTAATGCTTTTGCTGGAGCATGTATTAAATTTCCATATTTCTGGCATAGTTCACACTTCTTTATGAAATTGTAACAATTGAATTCCATGGTAGGCCAATAATAGCTTACTCTTAATAGATTTTTAGCTAAGACCATGCCACTAGTATGTGCTCCACAAATACCACTATGTACTTCCTTAATTGTGTGGATAGAATCAACGACATCCAAACAGTGAAGAAGATTCCCATTGTAGCCATGAAAATAAAGGGTGCCTCCTAGAGGGTATAATGAGCTATGCAGTGAATAAGGGTTTTATTTTTAGAATGGGTGATGTCAGGGGGAAGGGTGCCGTCTTGTAGGTATTGGAGGATAGGGTCATACCAAGGGGATAAAGGACCAACAACTTCACATGCCAAACATGACTCCGACATATCATATGCAGGTACCTGTAGATGTTCCATGAAGAAATGCATCTCGCTTTCTTTGGGTGCTATGCGTAAGAGAGATCCAATAGTAGCCATAGCATATGTGGATCTATTATGCGACCTTGGATTTTGTTCAAATATGACTTGTGTGAAATATTCCTTCAAAGTTTCAACCATTCTCTTATATGGAATAAGTTTCTCATCTTTAACCTTATACTCATCACTAACCCACTTTATGATAAGTTGAGAGTCCCAATGACTCGTAGTTTCTCGATATTCCATGTAATAGCTATCCTGAGGCTGACGATGAGTGCTTCATACTCTATAATGTTATTTGTACACAAGAATCCCAACTAGAATTCTCGTGGTATGACATCGCCATTTGGAGTGATGAGGACCACTCCTGCTCCAGATCCATGGAAGGCAAAAGATCCATCAAAAATAACCTACCATTCTATGGATTATTCAATATACATCATAGATGCATCTGGTAAATCCAAGCATAAAGGTTCCATTCCTAGGAGAGCAGCTTCCACCAACCGATCAGCCAAGACTTGTCCTAAATAAGTTTCTCCTTAGTGGGTGACATTGGTCTTGTACTGAGTTGCCTTAAAGTCATAATCAGTTTGTGGATTAAATTGAAACTTGCCAAGTTTATTTTTATCTTTGTCATTGTATGTGTTCCTTCTTGAAGAGCCTAAGTTTGCTAACTTCTAGCTTAATTTCAAGATTTGTTTTTGGAGGATCTCTTCCTCGACTAAGGGGTCCTCATCTTCATTAAATTTTAGAGGAGGGGAAGCTTTCCGTTTAGGTTTCACTTTACACAAAGCTTTAAAGTGAGGTTTCCATGTCGGTTCACCTTTGAAAATGGTCTTATGTTTCCCGAAGTGGAAGCGTACCCCACATTAAAATGATTATCTGTGTCTAAGATGAATCTTTTCCCTCTTAAGTTAGGTTTAATGACCTTTGTTTCTTCTTCATGCTTGTGCGGAATTTTAGCTCCTAATGCCAAAACTATTGCGAGTACTTGATCCTTATTATAATATAGGAGTTCATCGAACCTACTTAGGTCTAACCTTTGTTGTTCTCCTGAAGAGTCTGAATCTTCTCCACTATGATCAATTAACGTCTATGTATCTTTGACTTTAGAGAAGAGCGGTCCTAAATTGTGACCACTGAATGGGAAGGTGTCAAAAGTCCTATATCATGCTCATTTGATTTAGTTGCCATTTTTTATTTATTTTAGGCATTACTAGTGGTCATTTGTATGTGGCTAGTGTAACCCCCAAGTGTAAGGTTTTCTCGCCACTGTTCAAGGAGATGATGTGTACCCTAGATGTAGTATTATGCGTCGCCTTTGTCAAGGTACACTCATTTGCACACCTAATGTAATGACCACTTAATTTTTTGTCACCAAGCTTATGCCCTAAAAATCTATAGTGATAATGATGTACCAATATGTAAGTCAAGTTAGAACCCCAACAAGGTCTAAGCACTGACGTGATGTTGTCGCAGTTCCTCGACAAAGTATACTTAAAACTAGTTTGAATGCCGATGAAAGCCAAACCTTCTAAAAAATGGAAGTCACGAATAGATAAAGCGTAATAACGTCACCGTGATACAATTACCGAGAAAGCAAGGTGTTAGTACCATGATAAATTTATTATGATATATGTAAAGTGTTATCAACACTCTTCAAGAAGACTCAAATGACGTTGACACTGAAATTAAATGATAAGTATAACAAGGAGTTTTTAATCGTGTGAGCAGCGTAACCATGCAATAAGGGGACTTATACCATCTCCTCACAAAATGAGGATACAATGTAAATACTGAGATTGTACATCTAGGATGCGAATAAGACTATCAACTCAAGAAGAGACAAAAGATGAACCGAACACATAGCAGTGAAGATGATCTTGAAATTAATATGGAAGGAATTTTATCAAAGACACAAAAAGTGTACCCGCGCACTTTAGACGTTTAACAACCCATTTGCAAACATGGATGGGCGTAAATGGAAAAAAAAGTGATGAGCACTATCTTTGATAAAAATGTGTGATGTATGCACCTTTCTCACCCCAAACAATGGGTAGCAAGAACAAAAGGGTAATGATGGAAAGATGGAAACAAACCCAAACACCACCTAGGCAGAGATTTTCCTCATCTGAAGACAAGAATAAACTAAGCTGAAGTGAGACGTGGTTTAGTTTCGTGATTAAAGACACTTAGATGAAACTCACAATGGTTCTTTTCCTTGTTCGAAAAACAAGGTTTAGATTTCAGATGAGTCATCACTTCATGATGGCTTGACGCAACAAGGACTAGTAAAGTGGGCTCTAAGAACAAATGGCTTTTCTAATAAGTTCTCTCAACTAGGTGTCACAAAGTTAACCACGAGCGGGTGATTTACCCAAAAAGTCATAATGACTAGTTTGGGAGTATCTCAGCTTGCCCCCTTCAAGCACAGTGGGAAATAAATGCATCCATCATGTACTTTTAATAGGGTCATGATAGGGAAAACTTGTAACTCTATCTCACAAGGAAAAATAATCAAGTGGGTAAGCGGAGTGCTTCCTATTTCATCCATGAGGTTACATAGTGGTGGACTACTTTAGGGTTCCTAGAACCACCCCCATTGTTGTAGCTTAAGGCATTATGCTAAAGGGGTTATGTTCCAGTTGAGCAGATAGGGACGTACCCTTTTCCAAAACCTGCAATACAATGTTTTGAATATGGTGTGTTTTTATCTTGCTTAGCTTAATGTGGTTTTAAGTAGCACACCATTTGGCAACCTATAAGAGAACATGTATTAGAAGGTTTGTGTTTCATTTTTGATGCCTTTCTTTGACAAGTGTTAGGTCATGTAGATAACGAGTTTTTAGCAATTTGTCAGTTCATAGGTTGATGTCAAGAAAGAGAATTTCCCACTCATGCTTTTGATTCATAAGATCACCAAAAAGGCTCGAAGGAAGAGAATATGCAATCGTGAAAAAAACTCTACTAAAATGAAAGTTTTACTTCAATCGTTATAAAGCAAGCATTTTTTGAACAATTTATATGAATTTTGTATTGGTGTTTTTGATCTCCAAGATCATCTTTGGAAGACGTGAGGAGAGAGCATACACACTTCTATGAAAACTACTTTCTAGATAAAAAATAAAACACTTTTAAGCTATGTAAACTAAAACGTTTAAGAAAGAACCCTATTTTTCCAATTGTTAGTCCTAGAAAAAACTTGCAGTAATGGATTAGAAGAAAATATTTTTTAGATTGTGAAATTTTTCAACTTTTAACACAGACACCTACGCACCTATACTAACACCAGTGCTCCCTAACTGACGAGTACATGCCCTACCTAACGCATACGCTGTAGTCAACATTTTAATAAAGATTACATAGTAAACATAGATGCTCATAATATGATAGAGATGCACCCATATTGATAGGGACGCTCAGGTTATGACGGGTATGCACCCAAGCCTAAAACTGGAAAGTGTGAAATTTTTACATAGAGCATTTACACATGCACACTAGAGAGGTGTATACGCACCCCGAGAGGATGGAGACACGTGCATGTCTCCGTAGAGAGAAAATTTGCAATTGATGGGACCTTCTAACAGGTACATGCTTGATCCAACATGTACATTGGGGTTCTCAATGGTACATGCCCCTTGTTGGACACCTACGCGTACCCTATGAAAAACCTAGAAAAAAACATGGATTTTCAAATTTTCAAGAGCAAACAGGTTAATTGTTAGTCAAAGTGTCCTTTTTCTATATCAAATCCATAAATTGTATATAAATGAAGGTCATTTATCTACGGTTATAAATAAAAATGAAGAAATAACAAGTGATTTGAGGAAAAAAACTTGAACATGAACTTTGAAAAACCTAAAAGACCTCCATTAATGGAGGATGCACATAAGTGTCCCACTGGGCGTGCCAAATGTGTTCAATGAAAAGTTGCAAAAGCCATGGATTTGGGGTAAGAATCTCTAAAGAAACCCCAAAGGCTTTTGACAATCTGATCAATGGACCATGTGATAAGAAATGAGCAATGTTTCCTTCTTTGCATACATTAATTTGAAATAAACATGCAAACTAAGCTAAAGAAGTTAATCTCTATTCTTTGAAAGCTTAAACAATGAACCTAAGAGGATCTAAGCATTCAGTTTTGTATTTTAAGAGAAAGAGATCTCCCCATTAATGGCTTCAAGGCCAATGGTTCTTCTCTTTTACTCCACATTGACTTGTGGAATGCAAAAGCAAAGCAAATAGCTAAAATGGAAGAAATGAACTAAACTCTAAGCCTAAACAAAATGCTATGATCTATGCTAGGAAGAAGAGAGAATTCTTATGAAAAGAGGGAGGGGGTATAGCCCTATTTATAGTTTTTGGTTTGGAAGAAAAGGGAGATTTGGGTGCATGTGGGACAAAGGCTAAAGTCCAAAAAGCACTTTTAGCAAGTCAAAGTGTGATTTGACTATGTTTAGGATATTTAACCTAGGTTAGACTAATTAATCTCTCTTTAGAGAGTAATTACTGGAAGGGTTCTGAAGGGCCTAATCAATCCAACGAAGTGGGTTGATCCTCCCGGGCTAATAACAACAGTGTAAGAGAATAAAAAGCCAATGTAGTTAGAACGAGGCTATAACAGCTGTTTAAATGGTTTATAAGAGGAAAAAAACCAAAAGGTGTTGTAAGAAGGGACTTAGATAGGTCTAATTGGCGCAAGTGCCATCAAATTGTAATAGGAAGAAGCGTTAGTGCATTATTAGAAATAATAGTGTACTGGTCAAACTACAGGTGTCTACAGAAACTGATAAGCTTCAACCCGAGTGCTCATCTTTCGATCAGTTTGTTTATCTTCAAAAATGATTTGAAAATTTCCTTGAGGTTCTACCAACTGGGATGAATTAGCAGTTTGTAGGAGTAGGGTGCTTTCATGCACGCTATTCTTGAAACACAAAGATTGCTGATCATCTTTAATCTGCTTTAAATCAAGCTGAAAAATTAGACTATATGTTTTGAATGAGTTGTTCCTCTAATTCTAGAGTATGATCAAACTGAAATTTAGAAGCCCATTGTTCTATGTTCTATAAAAACTCTAACCTATTATTTTCTTCAGCTAGCTGTCCCTCCTGGATGATATTATGATCCTATTTTTCTGGAATGGAAGTATGAGTAAAGGAGGAGTGGGACTAATCTCACCTTAACTAGAAATTCTTTAAAGAGAGGTTAGGGTAAAAACTCTATTTTTAGGACAGCAAAGGAACACCGATTTAGACACTTTAATTTGGGTTCAATGCATGATTGTGGGGTAGGAAAAGAAGGAATTGTAGTAGCTTGATAATTTAAAATTTTATGAGAGGGCTGCTTTGGTGGAAAGGGAATATATAGGCATTGAATTTTGATAGGGAAGGTAAGTGGGAAAACTCTTTTGACAGGGTTCCGCAACCGGATGTCTATTAGTTTTCACTGCTAACGATTTCTCGTATAGCTCCTTGATAGCTAAAAATGATTTCTTAAGTTCATTAAGCTCAATTTCAAGATCTCTTTGCCTTTCACATTCAGTATAAACCTCTGCATAACTTTGACTTTGAACAACATAATGATCATCATATTGACAATCATACTGGTTTCTAAGGTTTGGATCATAAGGATATTCATTCTAATAGGGGTTATGAAACTGGTTTGAAGGGGAAATTAGATAAAAGGGTTGTTGGCTTGGCTAATAATATTGCTGAAAATGAGGTTTCATGGCTGCAGGACCTCATAATAGTGAAACTATGAAAAGCACATCTGCTGCTCATAAAAATGGTTGATAACAACAAATAAACATTAATATCATGTAAAAATTACTAAATTTGCAATTGGGTAAGATAATTAATCAGGGAATTGAACATTCAAAAGATTAATGGAAACATACAAAGACTGCAAATGATTGGAAAGGAAGGAAATACTTCACATTTAAAGGGAAAAACTAGTAAAAAATTTGTTCAACACTCCTGTATCTAAAATTCCTCCCTCTAACTTCCTTTTGTGTTTTACCAAGGCACACAATAGATAGCAAAATTAATTCACTCACCTTCCTAAAAATAGAAAGAGGTTGTACTCGCCTATGCATCCTATTTTTAGCATATATCTATCAATAAATAAAGGACTAAAATAAAGCAAACTAATACAAAGAGGAATTAATAACCTTTGATTACATACAATCAAACTGAAGTTTACTATTCTATTTTTAAGAAAAAATCATGGGTGAATAATGCTAAAAATAAACCTTGCTTAATGAGCAAACAAGTCTCTTTCTACATGCAAATTTGTCTTCTTGCTGTTGATGTGACATCTAAAATTCTGATCCACTTGTCCCCTTGGATGCACATGCAAAAGTTGATCTCTTTGTGTGAGTAAAGATAATCCATTGTTTACAATATTTTGCAAAAATAACTCACTCGAGTATACATCTTGATGGGGGCCACCTTTAAGATCAGCTTTGATATTGATGTGTGCATTGTTTTGTTTAACTAAGTTAGGAAGTTAAAATTAACACCTAGTAGTCTTAATTAACAAAGCTAAATCAAAATCTAAAACACCATCAAGATGAAAGCTAAATAAGATTAACACTAAGCATAATGCATTAACTTGAAATAAGATCAAATTAACATGCTAAAGTATTCCAACCTCTACTTGTCTAGATTACCAAAAAAAAGTAAATGGACCTATGTAGACTCCATGACAGTCAAACTGATTGTTTTGATCTCCAAGAACCTAGGAATGAGAGCTTATCAAATTTGGGCTACAAGACCCCTCCGACTCTTCCCATATGGCCCAAGAACTTGGCTAGAAAGTGCAAGAAAGGAGGCTTAGCTCTTCAAATGGTGAATTCTCAAAATAACAAAAGAAAACTTTTAGTCTATTTGCTATGTGCTTTTCTTTTTGTCTTCTCAAGGAATTTAGGTGTAAGTGTAAAGGTAGGAGGAGGGCTCTTTATATAGCCTAATGGATAAAGAAACCACTACATCCCTTTGCATGTGGGATAAAAGGTAAAACAAGATTAGGAATGGATAAGGTTACTTTATAAAAGGTAATCTTGCTTTAAAAGAGTTTAATTTATCCCTAGCAAGTCATGGGAGTTGGGGTGTTTTAAGTAATCAAAGGTAATTAATTAATAGGTAGAGGTAAGATTATAGAAGCTAATTAGAGGAATATTAGTTTGATTTAGACTATATAAGGGGATTAAATCAATTAAATATTGATTTATTGATTTAATGAAAAGGGAAGTTAATTAATTAATAATAATTAATTAATTTAGATAGAAGGAAAGATTAATTAACGGAATGTCATTAATTAGGGTATTCATTAGATAGGTGACTTAATTAATTAGCGTAGTGTAATTAATTAATGACGATAGGGAAGAAGATGAGCACTTTTGACAATATGTCGCCGGCTTGCGGGAAAGGGGATAATTAGCACAATTTAAGTGTTTTAAATTGTTGGGGAATAATTATAGGTGTCTACATTTGCCTCTCTTTGGGTTGACGTAAGCAACGTCACTTCAAAGATGGTAGACAAATAAAATTTTGAAGGGGTAGAAGAAAAATTAGTAGAAGTGAGAGATGCCCCTTGAGTGTTGATGGGGTGATGAAGGAAGAAAATCAACGATCGAAAAAGGTGAGAAATATATAGAAGAATGGGGACAAAGTTGAATGCCCTAGGAAAAAGAGATTAGGGGTGAGAGGAAAGTGATGTAGAAGAAATATGGAGAAGTGGAGAGAATAATTAGCATCTAGCCTTTGTATTGGAACAAATTCGGTGTCATCATATTGCCAAAAGATCTACGTCATCGGTCCTTATTTAAAAGATATAAGCATACGAAAAAGTAGAATTCATGAAAATCCATACTACAAACAATTTTCCATTGTTGAAAACACAAAATCCATGTAAAATACAAAATGCAATGCAAAATGAGAAGGAAACAAGCTCATTTAACAGAAAAACAAGTACGAATGCACATATCCAACCCAACAATGGTCAAGATAGTTGTACAACTATTTTGTTATCAAGTGAAGAGATCCACATGTTCATGATTGATGACAAGGGTTAAAAATGATGTCTGAGAAAGGATACATGCAAGGGGAATGATGATGGACATTAGGGTCCAAGTAGAAAGCTTTGTGTGCAACGAAACAACGTCGAGGCAAATAAACGTGCCCTAGAGTACGATGAAGCAGGCGCACTAAAATTGGCGCAGTGTCTAAACGGGGTGCAAGTGTCTTGGTGGGTGCATGCACACGCGTAGGCACACAAAATTACACTCGTGCACACATGCATACACCACACATGTGTGTGTATGTGCACATGCTGTAGAGTAGCGCACACGCCTAAGGTCCATGCATGCATGTATGCGTAGGCACCCGAATGATGGTGCACGTGCTTTGCTAGGTGGGTGCACGCGCATGTGTATGTGCCTAAAAGGGCACACACACACCCCAAAGGGCATGCAGGCATGCTTGGAAGATGAAGGAAAGAAAGAAAAATACCAAAAAGGATGACACTTAGAAGAAAATTTAGGATTTTTGGGTTAACCCTAAAATGATAGCCATAATTTAGAAGAAATGTTAGTAACTGACACGTGGAATGATTTTACAGAGATGCCTGCCAGTAATTCAGAGGCATGAGTGTCATTCACGTATTGTAGATCTAGAGAGGAGCATGCATTGACAAGACTGACGTGTAGTGGCGATACTCCTAGAGGCGGTGGGCCTAGGCTCGTATCTCAGATGCCATCTATCACCTTAGATCATGAACTACTTACTCCATTAGTGGAGTGATGGCATAGTGAAAGCTAGTGCTTTAGGCTCCCCACTGGAGAGATGACCATGACCTTAGAGGATGTGTGGTAGATTCTACATGTGCCTATCTTGGGTTCATTGATCGAGTATACCTCTGACCTAGGGCAGATCATGGCAATTAGTGATTTGTTTGATAGAGATGACATACCGCATGATGGTATGACTGTTGCATTACATGATTGCATCGCCGACCCGACACTTGCTCGGGGCCTCTATATGTTATGTCACTTATCAGTGGGTTTTTCTCACTGATAAGACTGGGACATTCTTTCCAGAGAGGGCTAATGAAACTAGTACATGGGATCTTTAGTGGTGAGCACTATTCTGGGGTCAGTGCATACTAGCACATCTTTACTGGGACTTACATCTTATTACTTATCACCGTCAGAAGATGGTAGGTCCTGCCTCACTGCTGCAGATTTTGTCATGGGACCACATAGCTATCGGGAGCCCTATAGGCACTCTACATGTCCGAGCTCTAGAGGATCCATCTTATATGGCATGGGTTTCAGTAGGTGACAACATACGAGGTCACCTAGGTAGTTTATACAGATATCATCGAGAGTTTGATGAGATATCAAGCAAGGATATCATATGGAGACCCTACAGGCACATAAAGTGGCTAGAGGATGTAGTAGAGATCAGTGTTTACATAGTGGAGCATTTCCTTCTTGGCAGTCGCACTTACATCATTGAGTTGTATAGGGTTGACAGATGTCAAAGATAGCTAGGCATGGTGCAGGGGGTTCCACATCTAGACTTGTGGTATGCCCGTCAATATTTTGAGAGGCGACCATAGGGAAACACATATAGGTGACCTAAGCTAGGGCTAGTATCCTACTGGGTGGTTCCATAGGTATGGGATCCAGTGTGATAGGTTGGAGATTTGAGTACTACTTTTGTAGATTACTAGACTTAGTATTCTACCATTGTACCACGACGTTTGACTATCCCATAGAGGCCCGGGAAGTAGGTGAAAGACCATCCAAGAGATATTTGGAATGGCGGTGATATGAGGGAGGGTGCAGTAGCCTGTGACCCAGAGGATCCATTTGATGGGATACCACATGATCAGCAGGGTGCCGCACAAGTACAGGGACCAATGCTTTGCAGGACCAATTGAAGCACCTGTATAATTTCCCCATCCTCTATTACGAGAGCATGGAAATTCATCAAGAGTGGCATAGGGACGGGCCCCAATCCCCTAATGTGGTAACATAATTTCTTTTGTTGTCTTTTAAATATATCATTTGTAAATAAGACACGTGGGGACCACCCTAGATAGGTGCACATGTCTTTGTTGAGTTTGGCCACTCTTGTGGACTTAGCATATTACCATGATTCAATGATTTTCTGGCCCCCTTGTATACATGCATGGCATACTATATGGTCTGGTACATTTTAATTATCACTGCCTTGCACTTTTATTGTTGGATTTTGTATTTTGGATAACACTTTGATTAATAGTTTGAAACCTTTACTTTTGGGTGATCTTTGTTTGAAAATGATGGTCGACACTTTTAGAATATTCGGTGCTTGGAATATAGTGAGATCCCCTTTTGATATGTCAAATGTAATAATTTTAAAATAATATGGTTGACCCCATTGTTACGATGACTCACCCCTCCACATGATTTTTGGTGACATGGTTAACTCAGGTCGAGTTTGTTGTAACCCTGGTGGTTTGCATTAAAAATTGGTGCCTTGATTTAGGCCATTGATCGGTGTCCCTTTTAATTTATAGCTATTAATCTTTAAACCATGATTAGGGTTTATGTTTTGGAATTTTAATGAGCTAGCTGTTAATGTGACCATGGTAGTTTGCATTGAAATCTGTTGATCGATTTCCAATCATTTATTTTTGTAATGCGGGATCTCGGTCGTCGATCTTTGACTCATGGTTAGGGTTTCAACCCTATGATTAGAGTGGTTGGTGGAATTTGATCATGGTGGTTTGCATTGAATATTGTATCCATCTTCACCCTTGATCTTTACATGACTTGATCTATGATTGTCGATCCCTAACTCCTAGTTGAGTTAGATTATACCGAGGTTAGCGGGTGAGTTGAAAAGTACCTAAGCTCCATCATTTGGTAATTCTTTTTACTCACTCTAAGCGGTGAAACCTCTGGAAAAATTTTCACGATTGCCATTATTAAAGCTTTTGAGCTCGATTAAGTCCCTTTTTCAGTCTCTACAATGAATTTTATAGGCATATATCTGATTCTTACCGTAATTTTTAACCCTTTTGGGCTCTGCATATTGTATTTTCTAATGTTTGTTTGGCATTTTGAGCTCTTCTTGGTCTATGGACCTCTTTTTTTTTTGTCAAAGGCTTCTATGGAAGGAAATATGCAGAAATATTCGATGTGTAGCCCCCATTCCTAATCATTTTCGAGTTTTGTCTCTGGTTCTTTTTCTCATATAGGTGTAATTGTTTTTTCCCTCGGCTTTGATCACAAAGTTCAGCCTAGACATTTTAAGCCCCGATTTTGCTTTAATGGAGATTGATTTCTCCTTTTCATACCCATTCTAGGTAGAAATGTTTATCCTTGTGGTCATGGCCAATACTTCGGATTTCTTGAGCTCCTTTCCTCAATTTCTTTTAACTCTTATGAGGTTGTGCGAATCAATTTTTTTATTTTCTAAAATGTCTTGGTGCTAATGGTGAAATCTTGGAGCTTGTCTTCCATGTGGAAAGGACTCTTTATGGACTGATATTATTCTCTTTACGAGTTTGGTATTGTGTAATTATTGGCATTATAATGTTAAGAGGTTCAAATACTTGCACTTCTTTGTTGTCCTGAGTCTATTTTTGACCTCTCGCGAGAGATTTTGAGATCTCGAAACTTCGTCATTTTTGCTCTAAAAGAGATTTCTGAGAAAGATTTTCATGAGATTCTCGACATTATTGATTGGTTAAGCTTAGTTCTCCTACTATTTGCATCATTGTTTGGTGAGGAATGAAAAGTCTCGATCTTTGGTTGTTTTAACTTGCTTCGTCATTTGCCATTTTAAATTTTGTGACACTGATAATTAGCTCCCTTTTGTATCTTGTCTATTATTTTGTGGTTATCATTGAGATTTTTAGTTGAAGCTCATTCGGGTTCTCACTTTCTACTTTAAATTTGTTGGTTTTTTTAGGACTTGACAACTCTATGTTAATTGGTGAGTTCTATTTCTTACTCTTCTTCCTTGCTACCCATTAATGGGTCTTCATTCATTGGCTAGGATTTTTACATTTAATAATGTGGGAACTCATAGGTCTGTGTTCTTGTCAGATATTTAACTTGAAATGTGGTATTGATTTGTGAGTTCAAAACACATTTGTTATGGAATTTTCCTTTACATGTTCTCTCTGAAATGTAGACCTAAAAATTTTGTTGTCCATTGACTTGGTTAATAGCTTGGTATACACCTGAAATTTCAAACTTTTAGCCTTAATTTGGGCTCTTTTTGCTTACAGTTTTCTCTGTTCTTTTTGAAACCATTCTAAGATTTCTTTGAGTTGATTTCAGCTCATGGCTTCTATATGCATGGTCATTGTCAAATATTTGCATGTACATCTGGATGCCTTCATGAGTTTTTGAAATTTGTTAAAATGCCATGTTTAAACTTGTAATCGTTATCTAAAACATGTTGATTTCCATTTGATATAGTTGGGAATTTTCTTCTCCCATGAATATGAAACCCTATACCCATTACAATAAAACCATGGAAATATTTTACCTTTTATTTACTTCTTCACTAGTAGTATCCGATTTCTTGAGGGCCTTGTAATCTACCTTTTTAGACTCGATATCTAATTGTCCGACCTTTTTGCAACTCGAAATGACATATTATTTCGTAAATTTTTGTTCATAAATTCCTGCATGCTTTGAACATTAAATTTTTGTTGAGATGTTGTAGTTCCATTTCTTTTCTCGCATAAATACTGCATTTAATCTTCATTACAACTTTAGTATATATGTTGGGAAATTTAAAATATCCATTTTTTATTGTGAACCCCTCTCAAAATTTTCCCATAATTCTTTCTCATTCTGTTTCTAGTGTAATCTTCTCTCTCTAGTTAACTTCAGCCTTTAAATTCTGACTCTTCTTCTTCAGTTGTAATCTGGAACATGTACTTTTATCTGCAAGTCTCTCCTCTATTCTGTAATGCAACTTCTTCTATTTCTAGAATAGCTGCTGAACTTTGTGTTGCATTCTTCCTTCATACTAGTATGTACTTGTCACTTATCTGCTTTATGTACCATAGGATAAAAGTTATTGAACTCTGTAATCTTTATCTATAGTGAGGACTGTAAGATATGATTTATTTCTTCTTGATTGCAACTTGTTCCTGCACACTTGAGAAAATAGTTAGAAAATATTTAGGCTTTTTGGCCTCTCTTATGTCCATGTTTTTCTTTTCTTCTCTTTCCTTCTTTCTGAGTGAGTAAATCATGTATATTGTTTGATCTTCAAGTAATCTATATCTCCTGTTATTTAGAGATCCATGTGCATGAATTAGGATAGTATAGGAATATGGATTGTACCCGAGCTCATAAATGGTAGTTTTCTCTTTTTTGTTTTTAGGTATAGTGCTCTCAGCAATGAAGATGAAGAGGGAACAAAGTCTGAAGATGAGGATGCATCAACCGAAGGAAAAACCTCAAGGTAATGATGGGTTCACTCATACTCCTTTATTTTCTCTTTCATGCATGTGTACCTCTTATTTCAGAAGTTGTACTTTACTTTCTAGTTACATCCCACGACTTGTGTGGGAACAATTGAAATTCCTTATGAATAAAACATTGAATTATGAAATTGAGTTATGTATTTCTTTCTCCATTTTTTCTTTCTGATATGGATTGTATGATGAAGTAAACATCCTAATACTATAATTCAATGTCTTAATCATGAAGGATAGAACATTAGAGAATACCTATAACATCTAGTAATGAACTCTGATTTCTATAATCTGCAGCCATGATTGCTGCTTCAAAACCTAACACTTCATCTATTATGTAATTCGATGTCTTCATCAATCAACACATTTTTCCTTTGGGGCCTTGTGTTCTTTTTCTAAAGATAGCATGAAATTGCAGGCTATGTGATCTATTTTGTTTTGTAACAGCACACATAGCTACAAATTTCATGTAATCATTATTTAATTCAATAGTAACGATATTGTCTGAATGAAACTCCCCTAGCTTAGGTATACTTCACCAATGCTATCCATTGTAACGAAGTTTCAAGTTTCCCATTTTTGCACAAGTGCAAAAATTGTCAACATTCCACCAACTCTATATAACTCACCTGCATAGGCTCATTTTCAATTAAATCAAGCTAATGCAATAAATATAAAGCTGATAGCTCAAGAGAGATATGCATTCTTGCCTCTTTTCCATAAAATAATTTGAAATGTGAATTCCCAATTGATCTTTTGGGAGTTAACCTATCAACCTACAATGTTACATTTAACCTTGTGTGCCAAGCTCTTTGATTGTATTTGAGAATTCTTAGGATTATCCTCAACAGATTCGTATTTGTACTTTTAGCCAATCCATTACCTTGAGGGTAATAATTGGATGATGTACTTAAGTAAATTCCATGTTTTACAACCAATTAAGTTACTTATACTCCAAGAAAAGCTAGAGCATTATATGAAATTATCGTGGTTGGAACACCAAATCTAGAAACAATACCTTCATAAAAAGAAAGAATAGATGTCTCATTTACTTCTTTAAGAGCTACATATTCAATCCAATGAGTTAAATATTTTTTTCCTATTTAGATCCTTTTTGGCCTTGAGAAGAATGAGGATTAATCATACCTATGAAATTAAGACCCCATCATGTGAATTGTTGTTCAACTAATATAGATTGAAGGGTAATAGATGCTAACCTTTCTTTACTAATAAATAATGCACACTATTTTCATTTCTTTATCCATTCATATCAATCTTTAAATATGATAGGCCAATAATACCCATCTCTCATGATCTCTAGGAATTGTTTCCTTGCTAAAAAATGGCCTCATTCTGATCTTGCTTAGTTAAGCATCTAGTGTACTTGATCCAAATCAACAAATCTAAAAAAAAATCATTTTTATCTTTCTTGGAATGTATTCCATCAATATAGACAAAAGGGACAACTTGTAAATGAAAGTACCTTATTTTATTTTTGTTGATATCTTTGGGGTATGTTCCATGCTCCAAATAATTGATCATATAAGTGATCCATCTTGAAACAAAAACCTCTTGATCAAGTTCAGGTTGCTAATTTTCTGGCTGCAACATTTTGAAGCTCCATATTTACAATTAGATGATTAAAAAGTCCTTTACCTTTTACTATTTTGGCCAATCGTATGTCAACATCATACTCCATTACTCTAGTAATCCATCCAACTCTCTTTTTCGTTTAATTATTTATTCAACATGAAACACTTTACACTTGGATGAGAGACTAAGACATGTATCTTATTAATCCCTCTTACTACTACAAGTTATTATTTCTCTAAAATGTTTACCTTGTTTCGCAATCATGGATACTTTTCCCAAAAAGAAAATTGGTTACTCAATATTATCATAATTAACTTGAGAAAGGATAGCTGAAATAGTTTCAACTCCCATAATAGCATACATAGTGAAATCTTTATCAAAACTTGGGTTAGATAAAGGAGGAGATTTAGATATATCCATTTTAATGGCTTGAAAAATATTTTTCCCTTTGCTGGTCCATGAGAAAACTTGGCCTTTCTTGAGTGTAGAAGTCAATGGTTTGAACAAAACAACAAATTTTGGAAAAAACTACCTTACGAAATTTATCTTTCCCAAGAAGATTTGAAGAGCCTTAGTTTGGTGTAGTACGTACAAGTGTAGAATTGAATCTACTCTTTGTGAATCAATTGCTATACCCTTCCTGGAAACAATGTGACCCAAAAATTTACCTTTGTGAACTCAAAAAACTAATATCTTGGGATTTAAAGAGACCCCAAACTTCCTACATGTTTCGAAGATATATCTCAAATGTATTAAATGATCATCATAATTTCATGAAAAAATAGTTACATCATCTAAATACACAAGTATGCACTTGTTTAATAGGCTCTGAAAATCCATATCCATTGCACATTGAAAGGTGGAACCAACATTAAAGAGACTAAAATATATATTCTTATATGCGTATGTCCCCCACTTTGTAGTGAAAGTTGTTTTATACATGTATTCTTCTTGTACAAGAATATGATTATACCGGTGTAACCATCTAAGAGTTACAATCTATCAGAACCTAAAACTATCCCTAAAATCTGATCCATATGGGGTAGGAGAAAGTGAAGTTTTAGGGAATCCCTATTGAGGTCTCTAAAATGTACACATAAGTGGATTTCACCATTTTTCTTTCGTATAGGCAAAATGTTGGCTACCCAACTAGAGTGCTTAATTGGAAATATTATGCCTGATTTAATTAACTTTGATAATTCAATCCTCATTAAAGGATCAATTATAGGATTTATAGGCCTTTGTTTCATCCTTCGAAGATTTGTTTCAGGTTGTAATTAAATCGTGTGGTAAGCTAAGATGGGATCAAATCCCCTAAGATCTTTGTACCTATAAGAAAACACATCTATGAATTCTTTTCATAAATCAATAAATGCTTTCTTTTCTGAAGTATAACATACCTTTCCAATTTTCAATGATTTACCATCTTCAACAGATATTTATTCCTAGTTATTAGCATGATTTGATATATTTCCTTTAACTCCTCTCAGATGATCATCAATGTTGAAGATATTTTATAATGTAACAAGTCTTTGAGGTAACTTTTAGTCTTTGGCTCCACAATTTGATGACCATATTACTACTACAACTTTGCTTGATTGGCTGATGAAAAATCTTATTTTTCCTATATAAATATGATTATCTACTTGTCATCCTCAAAACTTTCCAATTCTCCTCATTAGCAAGTATTGAAGGTATGATAATCAAATTTATATGTTCTTGTATTCTATCATTCTAAACTTCTTTAAGAACATCAAAACTAGCTCTAATTGATGCAAGCCTATCTCGCATGTTTATTCATTTTCTTGGAACATATTGGATATTAAAAGTATGAAAATATTTTATTAAGTCCCATACTTTGTGTTTGTAATAATTCCAAAATAGGTTCTTTGAAACATTCGAACTCTTACTTTGTTAATAACTAGTTCTGAATCTCCAAAAACTTGTAATGATCGAATTCCTGTTGTTCTCATCCATTGTAGGCCATGAATTTTTTATTAGATTAGCTAAAAATCATATTTTTAAGGGATCAAGAACCCTATAAAAACCAAAAGATAAGCATCAAATCACGAAGTTGAAACAGGCACAAACAAGGGCCAACCTGCCGAGAGATGAAACAAGTAGACAAGCCAAAACCCGAAAGAAGGAAGCACTAAAAGGATAGGCCCCAAAACAAGAAAGTCAAAGAGGATTGGCTACCCACAATGAATTAACTAAAATGAAGCTTCCCTCTTTGAGATCCAAGGATTATCTTAGTAGGAAAACTTCCATTTTTTCCCTTATTTTTGTTGTTTACCACCTTCCAACCATCACATTAGGATCCACATTCTCATCAGGGTGGACTGGTAACCAAATTTCAAGAGCCTCCTTGTTTTCATGATTTTGATTCTTCTTAGGACTAGGAGATATGGTCATGGTGGTCCCTCCCTTACATGTCATATGAGTATTGTAGGCCATGAATTAATGCATCATATTTAGAAACATTACAAGTGCAACAAAAATGTAAACTTAAATATGAAAAATACCTCTTTTTTGATGGAGAAATCATTATAAAAATCCTGGTCCTTTAATGCTCTTTGCTCCATCAAAATATAGCTTCCACACTTCTTCTTCAAGCTTTTCTATTTTGGACAATGAATGTTTTGAGGTGCCTTCTTCATGCAAACAACATTCTCCACTAGTTTTACCTCTATTTCACTCTAAGGATCGTCACTATAGTTTTCTTGTGTCCGATCATCCATGAACAAGTTGGAAACACCATCTAAAGAGGAAATTTCATCATTACTATCGAAATATTCTTAATCAATTACAACATAATTAGAAATAAAATGTGAAATATGAGGCTCAACATGAAATATTGCTAATGGTTCTCAATAGATGTAGCTTTTGTACCATATCTCATTTTGAAGAAAAGATAACAGAAATATGAAGAGAGGTACCCTCCAAGTCTTATCATGAAATATCTTGACAAGAAAAGTGCAAAGTAGGGAGGAAAATATAAAACTATTACATCATGTAAAATCGTTAAATTAGGAAAAACATGTAATGTTACGATTAGATCCTTAATTAAACTAACCGTGTTTGTTGTTGTCCCATTGAGCTGCAATATGATTTTTGTATTTGGATCATAACTTAGGCCCAAGTTATCTGTTATGCCCTAAAACATGATGGTACTACTTGCTCTAATATACACCATGTAATATTTGACCAAGTGATCTCCAATGATAAGTGAAAGGTAGAAAGGAGGTGGCTTCTTGATATCTGCAACATTTAGTAGCTTTTATACCATCCATTTTACCTCTTTCATTTTTTCCTAATCTATAGTTGTAAGAACCATGTTATCCTTATTTGGTTAATTTTCAGTTGGCTTTGATGACAATTGAAAAAATTGCAATCTCCTTAAGAAGAATGTCATTTTTTCCTGGAGTGTTTAAAACATCCCATAATGAAATAATGACATTACTTTTCTTCATACATTCAACAACATTTAAAGAAGTCATAATATTATTTGATTGAGACATATAAAAAGAATATTTTTCATCTGTAAATTTGGAAATCTACGGTCCAAAAACACTTCCGATATTTGGGATTTATGAGCTTATTTCTCTTTAGGAGCTACAAAAAAACTGGTAGCATTTTTATCTAAAATTTGAGGTACATCTACACTCTTTTCATTTCTTTGTTCCTCTTCAAGAGCCCTCTTTTTAGATCTGGTCAAGACTACACAATAATAATCTTCTTCATATTTCAACATTTACGGATGTAGCTATGTCGGGCTTTGAGTTTCTTGTTATCTACCCTCCATTTGAGGCATGTGAGATGATTCAGATTGAAGTTGGGTAATAAGGCTTAGGTTCAAGTTTTTATTTGGGAAAGAAACGTGGGAATGGGGTTGATTGCAAGGGAAACACCATTCTGATTCTTAGGAAATATTGATTGGCACAAGGGAATTAGAAGAGTAAGAAGCTTTAGGATTAACTTATTTGTGTTGATAAGGAGGCCTGTAATTTTGATTTTTCTAGTAAAGAGGTCTAGCAGATTTGTAAGGCCTTTTAGACTAAGCTATTTGTCTTTTCATTTCTCTTATCTCATTTCCTAATGATTGTAAGGTTTCTTTAATTTCAAAAAAATCATTGGGTTGAATAGAAACAATAGGTTCTATTGTTTGTAAAGGTGGTGGAATAGGAGCCAACTCTACAGTAATGGGCATTGAGGGTCTTGAGGCTAATTTACCTTCATGAATAAGGTTATTTTTAGCTCTTATGGCTATGTCAAAATCTATAGGGAATGTAGAACCACCCATTGACTAAATCATGGTTGTAATATCACTATCTAGTGCTCTTAGATAATGTATACAAAAAATCATGCACTTTAGGCATTATTTAGTCCCAGTCTCATACTACTATTCATATGGTTTTTGAGTAAAGGAAGTACTAATTAACCCATGTCCTTTGGCCATTTTACTTTGCTTTCTATCATCACTACTAACCTTCCACACATACTTTCTTAGTTTTTTTGTTGTTTTGGATCATTCTACCTCTGACTAGGGCACCCGGCCCTGTACGGGGCCACCCTAGGCGCCCTGGTCCCATTCGAGGTGCCGTGAGCCTTCTTAAAATTTCCCACCACTTTTCGAGCACTTTCTAGTTGTTTGAGCTCCCTATATTTTTAGTGGTCAGTATTTTTAGGGTTAATTACAAAACTATAACAATTTAACCATATAAATATAAAGTTATGAGACCACAATGAGGGACCGAACACTAGTCACTACTATCATCACCTAAGGTTGCATCCATCAAAGGCTCCATTTGCATCCATATAGCTCTATAATAAGGCACAAAGTTGATTCATCTCCATCACAATGGATAGGAGGAATCTTATTCAATTCCATCCACCATATTATTACATTTATACACATAGTTATTGCTCACTAATTTCACAAAATTTGACTACCACAAGAGCACTTATGGGACGATTGCACATAGACACACATATAACTACACCACGTTTGAGATGTAGTGAATTGCTCGCTTATTATGTCCACCATTGAGGTCACTAGGGAGAGTCCACCCCCTTCATATGCATCTTTATTTTTTTAGGTATTTAATGTTCATCTTGGGGTTTTGTAGGTGATTCCTTATTACGCTTATTGCATTGAAATATGAAGTAGTTCAACAAAGTTAGTGTGACAAGAAGAGAACACATGAGAACATCCAAATACACCTTAGTAGAGGGTTTTAGACTATTTTTGTTGACCAGGTCACTAATATCTCGTACTAGGGAACCCATGGTTGCCCCCTGTTCCTCTCCAAGTGCCCTAGTCCATCCAGAGAGCTCGGATTTGTGCTTTGTTGAGATTTTATTTGATCATTTCCTGCTGCTATTTTCCTGGTTCACACTAAGACACGCTTCAACACCTTCATCGAATCAAATAAGATTTATCTAACCCTTCTTAAACTTTAGGTTTTCATATTTTCATAACTTATATTGTTTGGGCCATTTTCTTTATATAGTTATCTATTATTTACTGTTCTTTATATTAGATTAACCTAAAATATATTCCAATTTTGGTATAATCATTTTGGTGAACCCCACATATTTCACACTTTGAATCCTCATCTTTCTTCTATCATGGCTCATAAATTTCCTCAAGTTTCTTTGTTTGATTTACTCAAAATGCATCATGACTGTCAAACTATTCTATAAAAATAACTAGACTCTATATGTTGTCCTAAAGATATGCCACCAAACGAAATAAGTCCTATCTTCCACCATCTATCTAAAGACCATAGTCCTAGTGTTCCTCCATCTAATCAATCACTATTGGACTCAATTCAATATCTACATGATTTATTTCAAGACAAATTTAAGGCCATGGAATCCACAATTACATACCTCAAATCTGAAATTCAACAACTTAAGGATGATGCTCAAGTGCATGTTTGTTCTCCTTCTACATCTCATTCTCATTCTATGTATGCTACATGAGCTCATGTTACCGAACCTCAAATATTTCACTTCCCGTACCTCTAAAATTTGCAATCAATTTTAAGCAACAACATATTATTCTCAATCTTGTCAATCATCAATTAATTAGATTTCCCTATACTCATTTTTATCGTCCTTATTGGATTGCTAAATATCAAGGTCTTCCATATTGCAATTATCATCAAAGAAATGGACATACTGACATTGATTGCTATGTTTTACAATGAAGAATCAAGAATCTTGTGTGTCAAGGTTTCATCTCATTCACCGCACATCCTTTTGCTACATGGTCCTCTCCACTTTTTACATCTCAAAGTTCTTAAATCTGATTCTTCTCATAAGGAAAGTCAAGATCTACCTAATAAAACACCTACAGATCACCAAGTCAACATAAATAACCTCCTTTACAAATAATTTCCACACCTCTTTCTCACAAGTCATCAACAACATTAAAAAATCAAATTACACAAAATCCTCTTAAGAATGAGCTCACTCCTCCTCCATTAAAGGTATCTCAACATTACATGGTCATTCTTAATAACAAGCTTCTAAATTTAAATTTGTAATTATGTCATCTCCTATATACTATACCTATGTCGATGAATGGAACTCGATGAAGCTTCCTATGATGATGAACCATTTAATGGCCACACTCCTCTATCACTTCAGTTTCCTGTCAAATTTTTTAGGAAAATACTCCTCACATTAATACACTTAGTTTCTTTTGACTAGAATTCCATCACTTACATACCTGGGGGGTATAACATTTAGACACCTCCCAACCCTAGCATCAACACATCTCTAACACTTTCATAGTCATACATTAATATTCTAGCATATACATGATAATATACACTTTAGCGTTGTCATTACCTGATGACACAATCTTGTGCTTCAGTTTACACATGGCGGTTGAGGGCATACTACACATTAACCTGACACACTAAAAAATAGATACTACAAATTACAACTCTTCATACATATTACATCATATATCAGTACATTAATTCTACATCAATTCAACATTTTCACATTTATACATCATAAATCATATTATTCGTCATCATATATTTCTCACACTTATATTTTATATGAGTCTCACATTACATACTAGTCATCATGCATATCACATAGCATACATATTCATAATATTATGTTGTCTACATATGTTGAATTACATTTTACACATCGCATAGTTACACATTTATACACATCACATGGTCATCTATAATCATCATTGCATATACTACATCTTCTTCTATGCACTGTACTCACTACCCTATGAGACACTCTTGTTCCTCGGTCCATATTTGACTCGCCGAGGGTGTATGAATAAAATGGACTTTATCATGCACACACGTTCATCACTCAACCTTTCATCATGTGTGACATTACTAGGTTAGTGATATACACTTTAGGCTAAATGGTCGCCTCTTCCTTCATCTTGTAGTGATATCCAATTTAGGCTAAATCATCACTCCTACACTCATCTTTTCATGATATACATTTTAGCTATAGGACCATACACACACCTAATACTTAACTCATATATCATCATCACTAAATATACATATTAGCCACAAGTATGCTTAGATACAACAAAAAACTTCAACCATTTCAAGATTACGCACTTTCATTTTTGGTTCATCCTTGACTGAGGGGGCATACTAAATGAACATAACTACATACACTTCCATTAACTCGAGGGGGAATTCGAATCCTATCATCTATCTTACATTCCATTTCATCCATCCACATCATGTTTCATATCTTGGTTTCTTTTACTGTTGCTTAAATTTTCTTGTTCATGTTTGCTTATTATAAATGTTAGTTATATCTCTTGTATGTCATTATATTTACAATACACACATGCATGTTCATGTCCTTTTCTAGTTGTGATAATAAATACAAGTCTCTCACACAAAGATGGATGCTCACCTCGTACCACTCCTACACTATTTTTCTAGGGCATCTACCTTCGTACATTACAGGTTATTGTTTCATTATGTACTTGACACTTTACATTACTTTTTTATACATGATTTTGAAATATGGTTTATCTTTTTAACATGATAACAGGTGCTTCATGTGCAACATTTGTTTTTAGGATTATTTTCTTTCATGGCTATCTATTTTTTGTTTACCATTTCTTGTCTATTATATTCTCTTATATTTAGGCATTTCCCTTTATTTGGTGTGCACAATTGTTTGTTGTATGCAACCATTATGGCCTTGCATGTCTTACGACATCGTGAGTTGTGTCCCATGTTTCCAACCCACTTTGGTCATCTCTTCTTGCATGTTTACTTGCTTTCTAGCTTCTACATTTTTTTACTTGTCTTCTACATGCATGCTTGTTCATACTAACACTTTTTTTCTATAAATCTATTTGTCGGTACCTTGGTTTATATCAAGCGCATTCCTTCCCCTTGCAGGCACAATTTATGTGGTTAGTCTTGTTTTGGGACCCCAAAGAGGGCATCATATGGGGTTTTACATACTATTTAACACTTTCTATTGGTATAGTTAAGTGCAGCTTTCCATCCTTGACATTGTGGGTTATATAATTAGTGGATTCAGACTAGTCTACAAACCGTGTGCACAATGGATTTTATAGGGTAGATTATCCTTATCATTCTATGGAGAAATTACAGGTTAGAGGATAAAATGGATTTCCTCTCTACACTACTTCTAGTCGGTGCCATCGGATCACCCAACAAACTAGGCAAGGTGCACATATCTCTTCATACATCTTCATGGAAGTAGTTACAAGTTGAATAACAATGCATCATTCTTCTTACACTTATTTGATGAGTGTGGCATGATATTTCTTAAAAACTCGTAGTATATGGTATCTTTTCTTCACCCCTTCTCTCATCAAGGATCAGGGGCATATGTTCCATTTTCATTTCTATTACATGATTTTTACTATATGCATGCATCTTTAAATGTGTTTATTATACAAATATATACATGTGTATTTTACCACTTGATCTTCTTATTCTTGCAGGTCTGTCAACACTAATCTGGCACTATGATAATTCTTCACCAAGAACTCCTCGTGCTATGATTATTAACTAATGCATAGCTTTTAGTTTGGTGGATGTAATCTGGAAACACAACAACAAACATAACACAAGAATACCATAGACTATGATAAGAAGGAATAATGATAAATATGAAATATCAATGTAAATTATAATATCAACATGAAATTTTTACAATCTCACCCATGAGGTTCTTCAAGTGTTATTAACTTGACTTGCCTTCAAACAATAACTATGGAAGAAACTTCACAATTACACCTCTTGATGGCTTCTTTAACACACCTTCAAAATGATGGCTTCCTTTACACACTTACTCATACAATATTTCTCACTACTTCTCTCTATGCTAAATGAGGGGGGGTGGCCTCTTTATTTATAGGAATTCAGGATTAGCCACCTTATCTTTAAGATAGGATAGGAAATCTCTTCCGGCCAATCATATTTCATGCCTAAAATCTTGCCTTTACATGTAGGCTTATCTTCTAAGATAAGATAAACCTTATCATTTCACATGGGTTCCACCTTTTTAGACTTTTCCACAAATAAAATATACAAAATATTTATGACATCACTCTTCGTCCTTATTACAAATATAATATTTCTAATTCCTAATCATGTAGACCCTACTTCTCTACTTATCCCAACTTTGACATTTTAACATTACCGGACCACTTACGACAAATATTTACTTTTTACAACATTCCTATTGTAGTTTGACTATTACCATACTCTACATTATTGGTGTTGCCGTACTGATGGCACCGTTATCTTCTATTGGATGCCACTACTAATTATACTTAACAACATCCTATTCCTAATACATACATTAATAAAATAGAAATTACGGAGGAAAATTTTAATGTCGACATTTTTTCCCTTCCTAACTTCTACTCCATCTTCTGAGTAGACTCTTATGGACATTCTCCAAAGCCGGTGCTTTGAAAATCTTTAACTTGTCATGGTTAACCCATTTTGTAATGGGAGTACCATCCAATTCCTCCAGTTGATATGTACCATTTTCATGCACAACTGCTATTTTGTAGGGCCCCATCCACTTTGGAAGAAATTTTCTCTGTCTTCTTTTTTTGTATCTGAAATCATATACTAGAACCAAGTCATTCACATGAAATGGAGACCAACGGATCTTTTGATCAAAGTATTCCTTTTGCTTCATTTTCTTCTTATAGCTTGTATCCTTTGCTATTTCCCTCATTTCCTCTAGCAAATGAAGATGTACCAACCTTTCTTTTATTGAATCACTTTCATCCATCCTTTCATTTTTCATAACTCTCACAGTGGGAATATTAAACTCAATAGGAAGAACTGATCAATGCCATAAGCCAACCGAAATGGGGAGTATCCTATTGTTGACTTTGATGTTGCCCTATATGTCCACAATCTGCATGAATCCTTTTATCCCACTTATGTACTGCGCAAGGCTGCATCTTTTGTTAGAATTCAACACAACACAAATATTTTTTGTTCCACCTGTCCATTTGTGTTTGGCTTATATGTTGTTGCCTTCCTGTGCTTAATAGAAAACTTGTTGACTAGGGATTCTACCACCTCATTAATGAAGTGGATTCCTTGATCTGTTACAATTTCTAATGGGCAACCAAATCTGGTGACAATGCGTTCATATATGAACATTGCCACTTCATCCATGGAAGCTGTTTTCAATGGCCTAGCTTCAACCCACTTGGTTAAATAATCTGTGGTAACTACAATATACTTATTTTGGCGTGGGGTATTTGGAAGTGGACCTACAATATCTATTCCCCACTTTTCAAAGGGACCAAGTGGAAGAATAGGGCATAATGGAGCTGATGAAGTCTTACGGTTACCATGTGTTTGACAAATATCACATGTTTTACAATAATTAAAACAATCTCTAAAAAGAGTGGGCCGTGATAACCTCGCATCCAAGATCTTTTCTTGCTGTAAGTTGTCTAGAGAAGTGTCCTCCACATGTACCATTGTGGAATTCTTCTATCGATCCTTCCTTGATCATGTCCAACTCGCCTCTTATCTATCCATCAGGTCCTATTTGAAATAATACTCCATGCAGAATAGAATATGGACGACTGGCTTGAGTAATCTTCCTCTTAGTCTTTGCATTGGCACCATTAGGAAACTTGAATTCATTTAAATAATTCCAAATATCTATGTATTCACTAGGGATTGTGTCAAGAGATAACAATGTTGCATCTGGGAAATCATCATCATCACAAGGTGAACCTAAACCATCATAGGCTCGAGAGAGTGCATCTACATTGACATGCTTCTTTCCTGGCCTATCTATAATATCAAATTCAAATTCTTGTAGCAAAATTATCCATCTTACTATCCTCCCTAATGGGTTAGGCTTATTGACAATATATTTTAGAGTCTGATGATCTGTTATAACTATAAATTTCTGCCCTAGCAAGTAATTTCTAAACTTCTTTACAACAAAAATGATAGCTAGAGCCTCTTTTTCAGTTACAATATAATTTACCTCAGCACTGCTCATTTGTTTTCTCCCAAAGTAAATTGGATGATCATTCCCATTTTCATCCTTTTGGCTCAGAGTACTTCCTAGTGCTTGCATCTGAGGCATCAGTATACACAACGAATGGCTTGCTCTAATCTAGATTCTTTAAAACAGTGAAGACACCAGGCTTCCTTCATTGTTTAAAAGCTTCATGCGCCTTATTTCCCGGTTCATAAGTAACATCCTTCTTCAAGAATCAAGGTTAGTGGTCAGTGCAATCTTTGAGAAATTCTTGATGAACCTTCTATAGTAACCCACATGGCCTAAAAATGATCTCAACTTACTTCTTTCATAGAAATGGTAACTCTTTGATTTTTGAAACTTTATCGATCGCACTCAATACCATCTCTGATACAACATGCCCTAACAAAACACCTTTAGAACATCCAAAGACACACTTTGTAGGGTTTAGTGAGGCTTGTGCTTCATCTAACCTTTGAAATGTTGTCTCCATCTGCACAGTGGTCCATCTTGCTCCCATAGATGCAAAAATCATTCGTAAAATACTCGATGAAGTTCCCAATGTAGGGTTCAAACAACCTATTCATCAAGCGCTAGAATGTTGCTAGAGCATTACATAACCCAAAAGGCATAACTCTATAAGAAAATGTTCCCCAAGGAGTGGTGAACATGGTCTTTAGCTAATCTTTCTCTGCTATACGAACTTGGTTGTATCCGCTATATCCATCAGCAAAACTATAGCACTCCTGGCCAGCTACTTCGTCCAAAATCTGATATGAGAATGGAAGAGGGTAATGATCCTTCTTTATTGCCTTATTGAGCTTCCTATAATCAACACAAATGCATAGCTTCCCATTCTTTTTTATTGAGATCACAATGGGAGAAACCCATTCTGAATTCTCCACAACAAATATAAATCCTACATCAAGTAACTTATCTATTTCTTCTTTTACAGTCTTGGAAAAATTAGGATTCATTCTATATGGCATTTTCTTTATGGGCTTAACACCATCTACCAACTCAATAGAATGTTCTACCCAACTTACTTGATGGAGTTCCTTGTAATCTAAAGTGAATATGTGTATGTACCTTCGAAAGAGCTAGAGGTAGGATTCCTTCTCACTCTCCATCACAACATCACCAATATTTATTTGTTGGAGATGATCATCAATTTCTTCTTCAAATAATTTTATGGGATCATGAGTCGGTGTGACTGGAAGGATATCCATGACCGAAACATCAACCTCACTTTCTTCATCTTCAGTGTCCACTTCACTAGTACTCAAGTAATCAGAGGATGTCCAATCATCAGTTTCATCACTTGAATCCATAGGTTCTTCCTTATGATGCTGAGGGATCACATTTATCTTCACCCTCTCTCTACCACGTCCAAGTGTCATGAAGCCTTCATTCCAGTAGTTTCTTGCATGAACTCTCCTTAGCCATGGTCTTCCCAACAACATTGGGTATGCAACAGTACCATTTTTCATCACCTGAAATTCTACCACACATACAACACCCATAACAGATATTGCCGCATTTGAAACTACACCTTCTGGTTTAGTTTTTCCTTTATTTAATGACCTTAACATAAGTGTTGAGGGGCGATCAATTTTTAATCGCAACGTATTCATTATAGACTCGGTCATTACATTAACTACAGCACCTCCATCAACTAATACATCATGAATTGAAATACCATTACATAATACCTCATCTTATGGAGCGTAGGGATCCGCCTCTGCCTCCAAAACAGGGACCTCAACCTCCTTCCTTCGTTGAGCATTGAGTCCACTTCGCAGCTCCTCGCCTCTTCTCAGAAGACATAGCCAAGAGTTGACCATATGTAATATTTGCAAGCCTTTTGGACAGATCGTCTAAGATGGAGTATGGTCCTTGTCCTTGTGAAATTAGAAAATCCTGCACACCCAACTTTCTTCTCCTATGTTTCTTACCAGTTTCTCCTTTCATCTTCTTAGGATCATTTCCATCTTGGTTATCTTTTTCTTTCTTTCTTTTTGTTACAAACACATCTACTTCATTATTTATGCTCTTATCTACTACATCAAAAGAATTCACAAGTGCTTTCCCTTTATCATTATCTCTTGTACTAGATGTAGAAGCTCTATCTGGACAATTATACTTATAATGACCCTTTTTATAACAACCATAATATACAACTTAAGAAATATTTCTTTTTGGACCTCTATATCCTCTCTCGAGAACTAAATTATTTTCCTTGAAGAAGGTTAATAGTTAATCGACCCATCTTCCCGAGTAGATCTTCATACTCGGAGACATACTAGAGAAAGATTTGTGCTCACCGAGAGTGGTTGTGATTCTCGGACCAAAGGTGCTAGTGTAGGCTCTACTTTAGCAACAATTTCTTTGGGCTCCTCTTCCATGCTTTCTTCTTTCCTTCTTGCAATCTCCTTTGCTTGTTAAATGGTAGCTGGGCAGTCATACTTCACTCGTTGTCTGATCTCTGGCTTCATCCCAAGAATGAAGTGCTTACAGAGGATATTATCCATGCCATTCATTAACCCATCCGCTAATCCTTCCTTCTGGATCTGGGCATCGAGCTTCCTCCTTATCTCTAGAACACGAGAATGATAATCCCTTATCTTCTCCTTCTCTCCTTGGGCTAGCTTTGTGATATCGATCATGAGATCTGCATATTTCTGTTGTTCACCAAATTCTTCAAGAAAACTTTCAGTTAATAAATCCCATGAGTTTTCATATTATCACCTAGTGTTTCAAACCACCTAAGGGCTGAACCATCCAAAAGGTAGGAAAAAATTCAGTCCATTGTTCCCTTCTTATAAGGCCATTACAAATACAAGATCGTTTAAACTCTTGAATGAAAGAGGAAGCATCTTCATTAGATTGGGCTAAAAAATAGGAATCTTCCCCATTTCGAAAAGTAACCACAGTGAAATACCAACCCACAAGTACAATCAACAAGACTTATGTGCACAAATAATTCGAATCACTATAATAGAAAATAGAAATGACCATGGTAAACTATGGTAAAACTTGACTTACTGCGGTAAAAATTGACTTTACTATGGTAAACACTATTCATAGTAAAAAGTGAAGTTACTGCGGTAAAAATTGACTAAGAGAGAAGTTTATTCTATCCCATCCACAATTTTATTACATTTATACACATAGTTATTGCTCACTACTTTCACAAAGTGTGACTCACACAAGAGTACCTAGGGAAAGATTGCACACACACACACATAAAACTACATCGGGTCTAATATGTAGTGCAACACTTAGTAAGTTCACCATTATGGCCACTAAGGACAGTCTGACCCCTTCATATACATATTTATTTTTTATGGATTTGATGTTCCTCTTGGCGTTTTGTAGGTGATTCCTTATTGCATGTAATACATCGACATATGATGTAGTCCACCAAAGTTAGTGCAATAAGAAGAGAACACAAGTGAACATCTAGTGACATATCAAAGGATGGTTTCAAGCTATTTCTCGTAGACCAGTGGTGCCCATATATTAGACTAAGGTACCCATGGGTTCCCTTATTCCTCTCCAGGTGCCCCAGTCCATCCATAGAGCTTGGATCTATTCTTTCTCGAGCTTTTGTGTGATCATTTTCTCCTCCTATATTTTTGGTTCACATTGTGACATAGTCCAACACCTTCATTGAATCAACTAAGCTTTATCTAACCCTTCTTACATTATAGGGTTTCATATTTTCATAAGTTAGATTGCTTGGGTCATTTTCTTTATGTAATTATTTGTTATTTAGTATTGTTCTTTATATTAGATTAACCTTTTCATTTTAGTTTAATCATATATAAAGGAAAGCATGGTCAACTGAAGACTTTACAGTTAGCTATATTCTATCCCATGTTGTAGCAAACCTCAAATTTAAATTGGCCACAAACTCTTGTGGTGAACTTTTAATTGATGTTAATTTTTCTACCAATGAAAAATTGTTTGATTTGTGTTCAAAATTCTTACAGAAAGTAATCCCTAACTAGTCCCATGTGGTAATACTTCTTATATCCATACTTTGAGATAAAACAAGGTCTAGTGCCTTGAAAGATGCAAAATATAACCTAAACACCACATTCTCTTGAATTATGTTATGAATATAACATGAATTTGATAAATCTCTTACATGCTCAAAAGGCATTATTTGGTTCTCCTTAGTAAAATAAAGTAGGATTTTAAGGGCATCTGATGGTATAGGATCAAATTGAGTAAGTAATGAAGGGTTGGTAATAGTGAAAGTTACGAAAGGCATAAAGTTTTTTGGACAACCATTGGGGATATAAGGATTTTTATTATGACATTTTAGACAACAATAGGAGTACTTAGCCTATTATAAGGGGAAATATTATTAAATATTCTTCTTCCAGCTGAATTAAGAGGTTATTGCAAGAATTAAGATGGAATGCCTCTAACTAAATACCTTGTTTTCACCTTAGGCATGGCACATGCAGTACTTGTCTGAAATTAGCTTCTCGAAGTCACCAAATGTGTTCTGTTCTGAATCTTCAATTTTTAAACATCATCAATATAGTCATTCAACTTGAAAAAATACAATAAATTCTACCCGAAAGAAACTAATATTCATTGTAATAGTGTTAATATGTCAAAATCATCATCCATAATAGTCAAGGCAACAAGTAGTTGAAACTTGTTGAATGGTTCCTGGTTGATTAACTAAAAATAGAATTTTTATTGCTATTTCATAAGCTAATCTAAATAGAAACTAAGTGTTGTAGTGAAGTGCTAGATATAAATATTTTGATTTAATATTTGAATGGATTGAATTAATGGAAATAAGAGGGATATGGTACTAACCTTGAATTAACTTACCTCATTGTGTGCTGGAATGTAGCAGATAGTATGTGGATTGGGAAAGATGTACATGAATGGCCTTGGGAAGGCCAAAAGTTAACTATATTTCTATACTAAGGCACCTCGGTAGGATATCGGGGCACCTTGGTATGATGATATCTAGGTACTTTAGACTGCATAAAAACATAGAACTTAAATTAAGTAGTGTTGTAATATCTCTAAAATAACTTTGTTTCGCTTGCACAGGTGTCACAATAATGTCACCTATGTCGTTGTGAATGTTACCTACAAAACCCTATCAAAAACATCATTCGTAAAAAATTAAAATGCATATGAATAGGTCGACCGACCTCAACTTCTAAACTAGTGGTCTTACGACTAAGTGATACACTACATTTCAGGCCCAATGTAGTTCTATGTGTCTTTGTTCAATTTTGTACCTAGGGTGCCCTAACGCTAATGACACAAGAAAAGGGGCAATAAATAGATGTAAAATGCAAATAGTGGATGGAATGGAAAGAATACAACCCTTTCCCCTTATGCTTGTGTGTGATGCAGATGTAGAAGACGCCCAAATGCAGTCCCTTACCTTAGTTGATAGATACCATCGATAGTGAGATGTCCACCCCTAATGTAGTGAGTATGCTATGTTCATATAGGAATCTCTTGTTCAGATTTTGACACTAGTGACCCGAAACTTCTGAATATGACCTATGGGAATACACGAGGTAACCATTAGGATAGACCTCAAACAAATAAATTAAGATTATAAGTTACAATGACATGGGCACCTAAAATCACGAACTGGGGCACCCTAGTGTAACCCTAGGTGGCCCAGCATAGACCTAAAGATGACAACTGAGAAAATTACGACACCTGAGACACCATAAAAGATGCCCAAAACTATAGAGACAAATGATGACTGAATGATAAAAACAACAGTGACACTTGACTAACTCAAATCAAGACCAAAGTATGGGTAACTAGTGAATACTATAGTAGGTGAGATCCATGTATAAAAAAACATACACGATGATATTAATGTAATAGTAAGTGCATGATTTTGTGACTACATTCTCCCACTTTATGTTGGTGAGTGGAAATCTCGGTAACACAAAGTATATAGAGATGTATACCCAAGAAAAATCTAGAGAATCCCAAGCTGTAAAAGAACACGTAGATGTGTAGTAGAAGCATGCTGATAGAACTATAGAAAAGTGTTGAACCATGGATCAATGAATTAATCTATGCAACGTATCAAAAAGTTTAAATATCTTGGTGAGGTGTGGAAAATGAAAGTAATGATTAGATTATTTTGAACATAATTTTAATATTGTTTAGGTGGGTAAGGAGTGATCAGTTGCTGACCCAAAAATTTGTATATGAATGGAATAATGGGAGGATTTGAGCATCATACCACTAGAGGAAGAGTGTAGGGAGAAAAGTGTGTTATCATGCAAAATTTAACTACATCCTCAAGATCCATCTCATTGAAATGAACTCGAGATCTAAATTTCATGATTTTGGATCCAAATGATTTTGATTAAAAAATTGACCCATATAGGAGTGATAAGGGTAAACGCACTCTTGACCGCACTTCACAAGTGTTGCCGCAATGTAAGGGATTCTATGGTAGGTCATCTAGAAGTTTACATGATAGAGAATGAGATGGCTTCCAAGCTAGGTCATCTGGAAGAAAACACGATAGCCAATGAGATGGCTTCCATGTTCGGTCATCTGGAAGGGAACTCAAAGTATAGAATAAAATCCTAGGTTAGCTCATTTAGGAATAAAGTGGTGAATGTAACTCCCAAGTTAGGTCATGTGGGAGATTGCTCATGGATTTGAATGGTCTGGTTTGAACGCATTGATTTTGGTTGTTTAATTGATTTTTTTGAGTGGTTACTTCATGGAGAGGTTTTTCACTATTTTCCCCTAGGTTTGGTCATTAGGGAAATTTTCTAGAAAATGGATGAGATGTCACGTAGAAATATTTTTAGTTTCCTTTTTACCCCAAGCTAGGTCATTAAGGTAGATTGGTAGATTATAGTGTGTGATCATGTTTGGGAGGTGTTAAATGATTTTTGTGACTTGATTAGGTCATTAGGGGAGATTGATGATGAAATTTTGTGGTGGAAATTGCGAGGTGTTGGATTCATAATTTCGGACTACGTGGTGACACAAGGGGAATTATAGGGGGCCCCAATAATATGCCCCCCCTTTGACGAAAGAAGGAGTGTTGAAAGGAATGAAATTTTAGCCAAAAGTAACGGTAAGAGGTTTGAACGCGTATGCGGTAAGTGGGAGAAAATGGTAAGGATCTATAATGTTCATTACATGTGTACAATTCTATGATAGCAGGAACTCTAAAATGAATTCCATAAACGAGATGTAAACCAGAGTAAAAAATATCAACATATGAGCAAAACAGTGTCATGTATATTAGTTGTGGTAATAAGCATGAAATATGGACCATAGTAAAAATATTATTGAAAAGTGACTATAAATAGTAAAGTGAAAGGATATCTTATCACTTCATTTTTATTTTTTGTGAGTGTGAGAGTGTGTACGGTGAGTAGAGATGCCTCAAGTGAGATTGGTGCATACTAGTCAGTTTGACAAAGTGGTGACTGATGTGGCGTTTCATACTACAATGGAGTTAGTAATTGTATGATTTTTGCAAAAAATGTAGGGTGTACTAGGTATTTGAGTTGAAATTATGAAAAAAGAGACTTTAATTTTCTCATTGTTTGGAACCTGGAAAAGAGTGGTGAGGGTGATAGTGATCCTTGAGACTAGAGCACTGAGATCTAGACAATAGTGTCCTGCTTTGGGGCACCTTAGTCCTGTATATAGGTGTCGTGATCCATAAATTTTTGATTTGATGGGAAATTCTAGTGAATGTGTGTCTAATACATTGAATTTTCGTATTTGATTGTGGGAAGTGTGATAATGTTGCTTTTTTTGTTATTTGTGGTGTTGTGCAGAGGGATATCCACTCAAGGGAGTTCTGTGGCAGTCGACACTTGAGTACATTGCTGGGATAGGGTTTTTTAGATGGTGATTAGGATATGATGGACCGTGACATCCTATGGCATATATCATGGATGGCGGATGTGCCCCATAATATTCCCATGTTGAATACATTATGTTATAGGTGGTGTGTTGATACATGCACATTTTGGTTTCCCATAGGGGAGATGATTGTTACACTAGAGGATTTAAATCACATAATGTGATTACTAGTGGTTGGAGAGCGAGTACGAGTTATGGCAGTAGTAGATATGAAGAAACATGTGCACTCGGCTAGATGATATATTGTGGGGCCCCAACTACCAGCTGAGGCCCATATTAGTTTGGATGCGATATTACATTCTAGGGTTTCATGGTTGTGGAAGTTCATCGTAGTGGTTATAGCATCTTGTATAGTAGTGGAGGGAGAAGGTGTCCGCATATTGTATAAAATACATGACATATGTCATTGGATAGAGGAGGATGGGACAAGATATGGGTGGGTATGATGTGTGTTGGCCCATTTACATAAGGATTTGTATCAGTTTATGCAAGATGAACATGGTATCGGTATAGGGTCCTCCACACTGCTATGTGTATGTGCATATGATCATATAGCCATCTTTAGACTAGTTTCAGGGCCACGAGGGGAGTGGGCTTGACCTAAGATATTTGGTCGATGCTAGGTTGATATCCTTGGTAGGAAGATGGACACATATAGTTTAAGAGCCCTGATAAATAGGATAGGGCTAGAGTCATTGATATGGATGCCATATCGGTATTATGGGGGATGGCTTGAGGATGCTACAAAGTTGTGATGTATTCAGAGGAGCATGTGGCTAGAGGATCGATTTCCAGGAGTGACGGAGTTGCTTCAGGTGGAGAGGGTGTCACGACAAGTTTTGTATGGCATAGGACATGCCCTAAAGCCATATATAGGGTTATGAGCTGTTAGGACCCCTAGGAGGGTGGGTGCTAGGCCAAGGTCCACAACAGAGCAGTTGATACCACTTGGGAAAGATGTCGTAGACCCAACAATAAAAGTTGTAGATGGAGATGATGCAAGGTGAAGGTAGGATTATCGAGCATAGTGGGAAACACATTGATGAGTGTAGTTATATCTAGTGTTTGTAGGTGCTATGGAGCTACCACCAGAAGGAGTGAGTGAGGGATATGTCACTAACCATGTAGTGTTGGTTATGGCAGATTATAAGTACTTGTGGACACTTAAAGTTTGGTCAATGAATTGGTTATGTTATTTTTGTATGTGGTGGACTACTATGGGTTTGTGTGTTGTGTTTACAGGAGACATGTATTGGTCATTAATAGTAGACACATCGATCCACACATTGATGTGGAATGTGCCGAGTGATGTGCTATGCAAAGGGATACTAGAGTGCGCGGACAATATTGTACGTGAGCATGCCCATTTGTTTGAGATTGTATCCATAACAGCAACAAAATGTAAAATGCTACTTGGAGAGAGAGACGAGGCACGTGAGGAGTCTCAGCATGCCCGAGAGGAAGTAGGTGGTGGTCCCTTGGCCCAGGATGGGTTCGTGTGATATGCAGATTTGTAGAGTCATTTCTCGGAGCACAAAATGGAGATTGTGATGTTTTTAAGGAAGGTGGAAAAGTTTCAAAGCCACAAAATGCATTTTTGTGTTGGTGGTTAGGCATCCATTTCTAGGGCTCTCATGGTACACGAGAGAGATAGTGATGATGAGATTTGATAGTGATTATTGTATATGATATAAGGGGCCTTTCCCCCAATGATGAAGTATGTTTTGGGATGATGGTTGTATGACCAAGATATGCATGGAAACCTAGTTTTGATATGGATTAGATCAATGTTGATATGCTCTGCTGTTATGATGTAATGAATATAATATGGCTCTATGGTTATTATTCTAGCATGTGTAGTGTAATGTATGCAATGAATATAAATTAGTATGAGGATATGAGTAATGGTAGATAAAATATGCATGGTAAATGATAATGTAGATACTTAATGTAATGTAATTGATGAGATGAATAAAATATGTAGCACATAGGCAATGTAATTAATATGATAAGATAAATGTGGAAAATAGATAAATTTATCATAATGAATAGATGAGAACATAATGTAACGGTAAAATGAAAATATGATGAGAATAGAGGGGGGATTAACGATGCCCCCTAGTGTATGGATGAGTAGGCTCATGTAATAAGACCCCTCAAAAGTCAAATGAGCCATGTAAGCAAGAATGCATCATCGGGAGAAGATTGAGGGGTGCTAGATGAATGACAAAGCAAGTGATGAAATGTTCTTACGACTAAACCCTCAACAATCATGTAAGAACCATAAGAACACAAGTGCGCCATCCATAGGTGAGGTGATAATGATCACCTACCAATGACCAGGATGAAAGTTGGAGGTGGAAGCATATGGAATGCATGGAGCATGAGTGTATAAACCTAAGTGCATGTCATATGGAGTGACCATGGGGTGTGTAGAGACTAATGTAAACCCATGGGATGAATGTGATGGATAGTGCAAATGAGGTAGCTGCAATGGATATGGTGGTGGAAGAAATGGAGCCGGTGGATAACATATATATGGAGGTGATGAATGAAAATACAACTGAGTACCAGGCAGAGAAGAATTAGGGCTTTATCCCTATTTTGTCATGATGAAGGAGATAATGATTTCTCCCGAGATGTAAAAGATATGACATCAGTTTTCTCAAGTTGTTGCAACCTCTATCATAAAGCAAGACAATAATTGTCACGATGACCACTAATAAGATGGTAATTATAGTAATATTGATCGTGCTGACATTGTAAACACTGTGGTGGGTGGTGTTTGTTGGATGGAAGTCAAATTAAACACTCATCAAGTAATACACACAACACATCATGAGGTTGAGAATTAGGTGAATAATATAGAGGCTCCCGATATTGAGGTGAAAGAGTGGTAGTAGAAACTGGTGGTGGAGCCAAAGAAACATGTGCAAGAGGTGGAGAAGGGGAACGAGGTTGTTTCCTTTGCACTTTAGGTTGAGATATCTATTGCTTTCGATTGTTGTTAGGAGGTGGAGTAGGAGGAGCACGATTTTTTTCAATTTTATGCAAGGGTGGACATTGCTTATGATGTACAATAGGAGGTGTAGGTGGAACAAAAAAGGACATAGTAGTCGAGAGAAACATGAGTAGGTGCTGCTAGAGTAAAAGAAAGAAGGTCATATTATAGATCGATAACCTTGTAGCAAAAAAGTATAAAGGACTCACAAATATCATACTATAAGCGTTGCTTTAGAGGATGAATAATAGCATGACGGAAGATGAGGTACTTTTTCAAGTCACTAGGGTGAAGGATAAGTTGATGTATACATGCATTAAAGTGTAAGATGTAATCCATAATAGGTTCAAGATGGTGTTGATACAAAATC
>CM031243.1:792241971-792321664 GCA_018340775.1 Taxus wallichiana var. yunnanensis
CGGATTCAACCTATTCACCGCGCCCGACACACGGCGCCTTACTTCAGCGGAATCACACCAATTAACTCCGAATCGTCTAAGCTAATATGAACTTACCGTCACAGATGGCGAAAAGAAAAATTCTTTGAAGTTTGGAGTATACCGCAGTTCTCAGCAAGATTACAATGTTTGATACATCCATGTGCTCATTATCAGAAATGGTGATCATAAGTTAATCATAATAGAAAGGTTTTCAGAATTTGAGGAATATTATGAATGTGATGATGTCTTTGATATTGTTGTAAGCATTGTTCATGAATTGTTCGAAGATCAAGATATTTGCATCTGTTCATGTTTACTTTATAATCATAATTGTTTTCCAAAGATCGAGGCTTTTGTATGTGTAGAAGTGGTATCGAGCAGCTTATCGTTATCGAGCGCTTTATAGTGTATAGTGTGTGTGTATTTAGAAGTGGTATCGAGCAAGTAAAATATCTTAGGACTATTATAATATAAGTTGCTGAGTTTTTCGAAACGATTTTGACTTTCTTAGAGCAGTTATTGTAGAATACGAACGGTTTCCAAAGATTTGTCTTTCTACCATCTGCGACGATAAGTTCATATAGCAATTCAGAGTTAATTGGTGTGATTCCCGGCCGAAGTAAGAGGCCGTGTGTCGGCGCGAGTGAATAGGTTGAATCCGATTTTATTTAACTTTTGTGCTCAATTGCTTATGCAATGCGATTAAAATGGCGATACGAGATCCGAGTCTCTTACGTTGATAACGATGACCAGGAATTAGTAAACCTTTCTAAAGTCTTTTGCAGAATTCGATATAGATGTCGTAGATGAGTCGAGTACTCTCAGTGGAGATTACCTAAAAAGTCTTACAATGAAGTCATTCTAAAATTAGTAAATTCCATCTACTTGCAGTCGGTCTTGAAGTCAGAGTCGAATGTCAGGTTTCTCGACTAATAATTGTGAATACACAATATACCATTGATAGATAAGTCGATATCAAAAGTCTTAAACGTTAGAGTATATAAGTTGCCCATGTCAGTTGTGTCCAAATCGGCATCACCCCGTTGTTAAAATCATGCGTCTAAATGGCTCCATACTTTGTTGTCTTATGGATCTTAGATTTGATAATTTTAAGGATTCCCTCTTAGCGACCATTCAAAGTCTTCATAATGGCCTATCCCTTCGAGGTATATCCCAATTATCGATTATCCCTCACTAAAAGATGATTTATTGCAAGATGTTTTAAAGCTTACATTTAGCCACCACTAGTCTAAATATGAGATCGGCTCTGTGCCTTTAGCCATTCATTACAAGATAATCTATAGATTGTCAACATGTACCGGCGTATGCCTGCGGTGTGTCAACACGGCAGCGATGTGAAACATGTGAACCTGAAAGCTTGAGAACAGAAAATAGAACCGGAGTTAATCTCATGGTCGAAATTAAGGTTCCCAAAGAATGGGCGTTGTCCAAAAAAAATTTGTTCGATCTTCCAAGCCAGAGACTTGAGAATCTACAAACCTATTCTGAAGAATAAGAACAATGTAACATTGAGTTTCAGGAATAATTCCAGTATTGATCTGACCTGAAATGGTCTATCTAGAAGTAGTGCAGTAATTAAACGTGTCTTCAAATGTATCTTTTTCACAGTGAGGTGAAAGTTCAAATACGAAGCCAGCTGAGAAATGCAAAACAAAGAAAACTTTTCTTTGTAGCCACAGTTCATTAGTGCATGATCCGTCAACGGATTTTTTGTGGTGTTCTGACTGTGAAAAATTAGTCAGTCAGAAATATGCTCCAAATAATGGCCCTACTATAAATATGGCATCCACTAGTTCTACTACTTTTCCATTGTGAGCAAAGATGAATTAATCTCTCCTGATCAAACCCAGTAGTTATGCAGTATCGACGTCAATAGATAAACAACTTGAGCCCTCGTAAAACTATCCGATGGTTATCTGGACTAGTGTTTCTACCCTTTTAACTGATTTATCTAGAGTATCAACTCTATCATTTAATACTTTTAATGCTCCTGTAGAATCACCATTTTTCTTAGTTCTATAGCTTTCAAAATTTTCTCTATAGAGGCAATTTTTTCAGAATGACAACTAACTTCTTCATGTACTGCTTTGACTGCTTTGTTTGTCCAATTTAACATTTTTGAGCTTTCGAGGGCTCATGTTGTTTATCTATTGTCATGCCGATACTACGAGCACGCTTTGGGTTTGATCAGAGAGATTAATTCATGTGATTCTGTCAATGGCAAAGAAGATGAACTAGTTGATGCCATATTTATAGCAGGGCCATTATTTGGAGCATATTTCTGACTGACTAATTTTTCACAGTCAGAACACCACAAAAAATCCGTTGACGGATCATGCACTAATGAACTGTGGCTACAAAGAAAAGTTTTCTTTTGTTTGCTCTGTGGCTTCTGTGTATTTGAACTTTCTCCTACTGTGAAATAAGAAGAATTTGAAGACACAGAATTTGTTCTTGACAGACCAACACTGGAATTAGTTCTAAAACTCAAAGTGACATTATTTTATTTTCTGTCACTGCTGTAGCATTTTCAAGTCTGGGCTTGAAGACTGAACAAACTTTTGGACAACGTCCATTCTTTGGGAACCTTTATTTCTGACCATGAGATTAACTCTGGTTCTATCTTCTGACTTTCTAGGTTCACATGTGTCACCACGCTGCTGCCTTTGACACACACCGTGTTTGACGGCTGGGTACATACATTGTATTAACCAATCTATAGATAACCTTGTAGTGAATGGCTAATGGACAGGAGCCAGATCTCATATTTAGACCGGTGGTGGCTAAATGTAACTTTAAAACATCTTGTAATAAATCATCTTTAGTGAGGGAAACTGGATAATTTGGGTAGACCTCAAATGAAATAGGGCCATTATGAAGACCTGTTTGTATGGCTGCTAGAGAGGAATCCTTAAAATTATCAAATCTAAGATCCATAAGACAACATAATATAGAGGCATTTAATCCGCGACGGAACAACGGAGTGATGCCGATCTGAACACAACCAACATGGGCAAACTTATATGTACTTTGACGCTTAAGACTTTTGATATCAGATTTATCTATCAAAGGTATATTGTATTCACAATTATTAGTCTGAGAAACTCTGTATTACAGATTCTCTGGTTTTGAAAACCGTATTGCTAACAAAATGGAATTTACTAATTTTAGAATAGACTTCATTATAAGACTTTTTTGGTAATCTCCACTCGGGAGTAGGACTAGACTCATCTACAACATCTATATCAGAATTTACAGAAAATACTTCAGAAAGATTTACTAATTCTTGGTCATCATTATCAATGAGAGAGACTCTCGGATCTTGTATCGGCCATTTTAATCAAGCTACTGAAGCAATTGAGCACAGGAGTTAAATAAAATCGGATCAACCTATTCACTGCGCCTGACACACGGCGTCTTACTTCAGCGGGATCACACCAATTAACTTATCGTTCTTTATATAAACTTATCGTCACAGATGGCGAAAAAATACAAATCTTTGGAAACCGTCTTCTAAAAATCTTTAACCATGCTTCAAAACCACAACTTATTAACAAAATAACTCGGCTCGATACCACTCTTTAATACACAAAATACACTATAAATACCACTCTTATAACACACACATATAAATACCAAGCTCTACATACAAAATCTCTTAAACTTTGAAAACAAATGATTATAAAGTAAACATAAACAAAATGCAAATATCTTGATCTCCGAACAACTCATGAACTATGCTTACAACAATATCAAATACATCATCACACTCATAATATTCTTCAAATTCTGAAAACCTTTCTATTATAATTAACTTATGATCACCATTTGACAGTAATTAAAACATGGACTGTATCAAACATACTGAACTTACAAGATAAAACTCAAGCTTTATTTACGAGACTCGACTCTTCAAGCTTGGACTCTCTTCTCTTTTTCGGCTTTCTCTTGGGATGATTTCTTTCCTTCTCCGTAGATGTTCCCCCGATATCTCCAGATGTAGTGAATGAAATGAAAGAGTTCTATATATAGACTTCTTTCAAAGCTTTTCACCTGGAACCGGATGAACCGGAAACGGGAAACCGGAAAAAGGAGTAACCGGTTAGATTCCCAAAGAGTCAACAACCATGAGTACACACCACTCATGAAAGTGCTTTATTAAAGAAGATGGACCCACCACGCACCGACTAAGATAAGATCGAATCTTATCTTTATTTATTGACAAACGGCAACAGGCCTGCCGTGATGGCCGACAAACAAAAGCAAACCCACTAACAAGAATCTAAGGACTATCAAAAGTGACTGATGGTCCCGGAGCATCATCATCAGAAGAGGTAGTGCTGTCATGTCGTTTCAGGAGCTTCCTCGAGATTCCTTTCTTGTCTTTCAAGCCACGCCTGGAGATAGTGGCAGTCCCATCATTGTTGGGCTGGAGATGATGGCGTGTTGGAAACAAATAATGATCCAAGATTCGAAGATCTTGGCCTGGGACAGGTGGACGAACAACCATCGTATGGTGAAGAATGATACGGCGCCAGAGTTGCATTAGGGCGCTCAACCATATTCCTGACATTGTTAGTCTTAACATAATAATTTACCTTGACAAACCAAGGTATTTTACATTGATTAATACATTTCGAGCTATATCAGGATGAACATTCAATAATGGAGAATCAGAAAGTTTTGTTGGCAAAAATTTTTAAGAAAGAATTTAAAATGATTAGAAATATACTTCCTGTCTCCAATGGTAGGGGGTCTGTTCCATAAGTCATACTGAAGAGGATGCTCTTCAGTCCAGAGTCTGGAGTATTCAAATCTCCACAAAGTGTATTTTTTTGGGACAAGCTCTCTGAGTCGTAGACCTTCAACTGGCAAAGGATCTGGCATTTCACATCTGTATGCAGATCTCCATTTCCAATGTAAACAACATTTGACCATGGGATCTTGAATAGTATGAAATTCCTTCCTGGAATTTCTGGATCAAACAGTCTGCATTCGAGCTTTCAGACATGGCATATTCATTGACAGATATATAATCTCTTGATAACAAGAAAATCTGTGCATCTCTAGACATGTTGTCATCATTAGCAAAGTAGTCAATCAATGTGACCTTTACAATTTCTGTAATCCCAAATAGTACCATGAGGCTCATGAATACTTGTGTTACATTGATGGTCTTTGGAAGAATTCAGCTCTCGGCTGGCAAAATCTGCTAAAGAATTTGATTTGCCAGAAATATGTTCTACAGAGAAATCAAAATTATCAAACCATAAACCCCATCTCTGGAGTCTATTGAATGCTGACTTATTTGCAGGATCTCCTCCATTTAATCTTTTCTGAAATCTTTTAAATCTGATCTTAAAATAAAAGATTCATTTTGAACAAAAACAGAAATGCTTTTATAGCCTTTTTAGCGGCTAACAATTCTTTGTGAGAGGAGTGATAATTTACCTCGGATCCTTGAAATGCACCAGAGGCATACCTACAAATTTTCTCTTTATCATTCTTGTGATTTCTCTTTTCAAGACTGCTCCCCAATACTGATCACTGGCATCACATTCAATGATCTTTATACCTGATCCAGGGAGAGACATTGGAGGAAGATCAAGAACTTGAGTCTTGATTCTTTGTACAGCAGTAGTCATTTCATTGCTCCAACTAGGAGCATTCTTCTTGAGACGCTTGTTCAGCAAAATACGGTCAGCGGCAATATTTTTATAAAAACCAGCTATGTAATTAACACAGCCTAAAAATCTCTGTAATTGCTTTGCTTATCAAGAATTTCATCAGAAAATTCTGAATTTTACTGTCTACATGTCTCTGCATCTCAATATTTCCTGAACTGATCTTTATACCCAGAAAATCAATATCTTCCTTAAAAGTTTCAATTTTGGAAGGAGAAAGACAGATTCCATTTTGATATACAACATTATAAAATTTTTCTAAATGCTCTACATGCTCCTTTGGTGATTTAGAGAATATAAGAATATCATCTATATAGACAATCAAAAATCAGATAACTCACCAAAAATTCTATCCATGATCTTTTGAAAATGGATGGAGCAGTCTTGAGTCCAAATGGAAGGACTTTCCATTCATATTGTCCTCCAGGGACGATGAATGCTGTCTTGTACATATCTTCTGGTTTCAGGAAAACTTGCCAGAATCCACTTTTCAAGTCAAACTTGCTGTAGACTTTTGAATGCTTGATTCTGCTTAAAAGATCATCCTTTGCTGGGATTGGATGTTGTACTGAGGCAATATATTTGTTTAGTGGTTTGTAGTCTACCACTAATCTTTTCTTGTTTCTGAGTTGTTCACTTCTTTTATTTACGTAAAAAGCTGCACAGGACCAGGAGAATTAGACTCCTGGATGAAACCTCCTTTCAGAAGTTTCTGTATTTCTCATGACATTCCTTGCGTTCTGCAGGAATCATTCCTCTGTGGTGCGCTTTAAACTTTGGAACAATTTCTTTTCCATCTGCATCTTTAACAAGTTGCAGATCTAATGAACAACTATGTTTCTTCCTGTGGACAAAAGCATGAGGGTTATCACTGCAAACATTCTTCTTTATTTTTGAAACTATTTCCTCAATGCTAGTCTGACAGGTAGCAATGGATCTATGAATCCATAGATTATTAACTGATTTTCTTTTTTTTTCTGGTAAGAGGTACTATAGATTGAAATGAGTACCTTCTTGGGATTTGAATAGGAGGATTAAATAAAGATATATGATCTTTAGAATACTGAAAGTATGACATTCTTTCAGAAAATCCACTCCTAACAAACAATCATAATTCTCCATGTTATGCTGATAAAAATCTATATTCATGGAGATTCCTTCAATATTGATAAGAACTTTTGCTATAGCATTTGAAACAACTTCTCTCTTATCAAATCTAATTTTTATGTTGGTTTTAGACCAACAATCTGAAGGAATAGCATTTTCTCTTAAGTAAACTTATCTCAGCACCAGTATCTACCATTGCATCTAAACATATGGCTTAATATTGGGAATGCATATGGTAATAGCAATAAAAGGATTTTGTGTACAGCTGACTGTACATACCTCTGCATGTTCTTCTCCTTGGGCTGCAATGTGCTGATAAGTTTCTTCCAGGCTTTCTTCAGAATTCTTTTTCTCTTTTTCTTCTTCTGCAAGAAGTCTGGTATATTCATCTGTGGCATTGGCAATGACTTTTCTAGCAGTTCTAGTCTGCTTTTTCTCCATGCCTTATAGACCTCAATGAGGCTGTATCTGTATTTGATTCTGCAGTTGTTGTATACTTTCTTCAGGAAATAAGAAAGAATATGTTCGGGAGGAAAATTACCTCTTCCTCTCCTCTCCAAGGACCTGATCTTCCCCTGGTGGGAATTTGGCGTTGTCTGACACGTTGCTGAAACGGAGGTCTGACTGGAAAAGGTTCAAATGGTTCATCGAGATGAATTATCTTGTTCCCGATATTCTTGCTTGCTTATTTTGCTTCTTTCTTTCTGCCTGATGTATTTGTCCTGCATTTCTCTGAGCTTTTGCTCAATGACATCTTTCTTGTAGTGTCCCAAGGGGGACAACTATCATATTCACTTTGAAAAGCATTCTAATTGTTTTCGGAGTAACTCTGCACTAGGAGGAATCATAGGATGAGCAAAGTTAGATACCATATTAATAGCAAAATTTGCAAAAGAAGGAATGGTATCATATCCACTGTCATCAGAACTATCACTTGCATCTGATACTTGTTGTATCATATTACATTGTTCTCCATCAAGTGATATATAAGAAATGTCAGATGAAAAGCTTTCTGTATCAGAAACTAAGGCATATGTTTTCATCTATTCCTCTTATAGATAAAGCATTTACTTTGGCTTTACCTTTTCTCGATTCTCTTGTGTGGACATTTGTTTGCATAATGTTCTCCTTTACATATAAAGCATGTAGGTTTAAACCTTTTATGCTTTCCTATGTATTTATGCTTTCTGAACTTGAACTTTTTCTTTGGCTGTCTGAAAGAATCTTTAAACTTTGATTTTCTATTTTCTTATATTTCTTTTTCTTTTTATACGGCGGATCCTCCCCCTTTGAAAAAGAGCAATCTTTGCAAGAAGATTTGCGTCTGTGAGGAGATATCTCAAGATCAGGACAACCGAATGGTTCAAGTGCATACTGTTCACAAAAAACAGTACCTAAAGCTCTTTGATGCTTAAGAGCTTGCTTTCGCTCCCATTTCTCTTTACAGAGTTTAGCATTTGTTTGATCAATGATTTGATTGATCGCACCAAAACTTAGTTCAGAAGTTCTTAAACCATGCATAGCTTTTTTATATTGTGTGGCAAAGTATGGAGGAAAAGATTCAATGTATCTGAGACGCATTGTCTCATCATTAATATTGCCTGAACTATAATATAGTCTCTTGCATAAAACATTGATATTCTTTTACTCTTGACATGTCACACAATCTAGCTCTAAGAAACATAGCTGTATTCATCATTTTGTCATCATCTATGTTTCCTATAAATTCTTTAATAACAGCTGCTGTGAGAGCTGTATATCCAGCTTGCAAAATGGCTTCTTTATCTGGGAGTAAATCCCACCATTCTTTTAAAATTCCAACAAAACCATTTGCAATTGTTGCTGCTATATTTCTAGGACTTCTTCCATAAGTTTCTAACTGTGTATTACCCCATCCAATCATGCCATGAACAACTTCTTTGATTTCTGCAATTTCTACATTCAAGCTTTATAGAAGTTGGGTGAAGGGTCTGTACCCTTGTCATACCATGCAGTGGTTCTTGTGCTGGACTAGGTCCAGATCCTGATGGATCTGGCAGAGAAAACATGCTCATCATACTGAGGAGCTTCTATCTTAAGCATATTTATTTTTATCTTTGAAGAACAAAGGTTTATATTCTTCAAGGATTTCCTTATGTGGCTGCTTAGTAGAAGTTCTAGCTAGATTTGTAACTTCAGACCATGATACTGCACGTGACCAATCACACAACGTCCATTCTTTGGGAACCTTAATTTCTGACCATGAGATTAACTCTGGTTCTATTTTTGGCTTTCTAGGTTCACATGTGTCACCACGCTGCTGCCTTTGGACACACCGTGTTTGACGGCTGGGTACATAGTGTTGACCAATCTATAGATGATCTTGTAATGAATGGCTAAAGGGCAGGAGCCAGATCTCATATTTAGACCAGTGGTGGCTAAATGTAGCTTTAAAACATCTTGCAATAAATCATCTTTAGTGAGGGATACTGGATAATTGGGATATACCTCGAAGGAGATAGGGCCATTATGAAGACCTGTTTGAATGGCTGCTAAGAGGGAATCCTTAAAATTATCAAATCTAAGATCCATAAGACAACAGAGTATGGAGGCATTTAGACCACGACGGAACAACGGGGTGATGCCGATTTGGACACAACCGACATGGGCAAACTTATATGTACTCTGACGTTTAAGACTTTTGATATCAGACTTATCTATCAATGGTATATTGTATTCACAATTATTAGTCTGAGAAACTGTGTATTCTTCGACTCTCTCGGTTTTGAAGATCTGTCGGTGCTTGTAGATGGAATTTACTAATTTTAGAATAGACTTCATTGTAAGACTTTTTAGGTAATCTCCACTCTGGAGTAGGACTAGACTCATCTACGACATCTATATCAGAATTCACAGAAAAGACTTGAAAGGTTTACTAATTCTGGTCATCGTTATCAACGAAGAGACTCGGGATCTCAGTATCGCCATTTTAATCACTGCTGAGACAAGCAATTGAGCACAGGTTAAATAAAATCGGATTCAACCTATTCACCGCACTTTGACACACGGCCTCTTACTTCAGCGGGAATCACACCAATTAATCGTTCGCTGCTATATGAACTTATCGTCACGGATGGCGAAAGACAAATCTTTGGAAACCGTTACGTATTCTACAATAACCGCTCTTAGTAAAATGTTCAAAAACTTGCAACTGATATTATAATAGTCCTAAGATCTTTTACTCAGCTCATACCACTTCTAAATACATACACACTATACACTATAAAGCGCTTCCATAGCTATAGTGGATACAATCAGATCTTAGTCCGAGAAGAAGATAAATACAAAAACTTTCACCACTATTGTGGGGTACATATGCTTACAAAATAATGCCTTTCAACCTTTCAAATGCTAGTGCAACATTTCAACATGCAATGGACATGGATTATCGCAGCTTCTTAAATAAATGCATCCTTTTCTATTTTGATGATGTTACTATATTCTCAAAAATTATGAAAAACATCTAATATAGCTAAGGTAAACTTTTCGAGTTATTGAGACAACTTAGAATATCTTTGAATCTGCTAAAGTCTATCTTTTCGGTACATCAAGGTAAATTACTTGGTCATATTTTTCTAAACAATGTTTGGTAATTAATCCTTTCGTGATTGAAGCCATATCACAACTATCATTATGTTATAATAAGAAGGCATTACAAATTTTTCTTGGAAAAGTCAACATTGTTAAAATATTTATTCTAGATTTTGCAACATTGGTGAAACCATTAACAACTATGTTAAAGAAAGAGAAGAATTTATCTTGGACTAGTGAAGGGAGATAAGGGTTTGAATCAATTAAGGCAGTCATCTCTCAAGCTCCTACTCTTGAAAATATATTTTTTGATAAAGATTTTATTATGTTGGCACTTTCAAGAGCTGAAACAATCTCAACCATATTAACTCAAGTTAATGATGAAAACATTGAATAACCAATTGCTTTCTTTGGACAAATTTTGCATGACTATGACACAACGAACAAAATTCTTAAAAAACAAGTACTTTTAGTAGTCGAGGGATAAATAATTTTAAGTACATGATTTCAAACAAAAACATCCATGTTCGGGTTTCTCATCCAAGTGTGAAAAATTTCTGTTAAATAAAGAATTGAATTAGAAAGGAGCATGTTGGATAACGAAGATCATGGAATATGATGTTGATATTTGTGTTGCGAAAGACAGTTCAAGGAAAAGGTTTATGTGAACACCTAATTGCTGATATGGAAAGCGTGAAGTGGAGAACCAAAAGATTGAGAACAACATGCTGAAATTATGTATTAACAATCAAACATCATGGTTCAGCCAGAAAATCAGCAACCTAAAATTTCTAAAGAAGTCTAGGAATTAAGATAGATGATTGATTTAGTTAACTATCTACAACATGACGTCTATTTAGAAGGTATGGACAAGAATAAATGAAGGTATTTTAGATTACAAGTTTTACCCTATGTTTTCATTTATGGTGTATTATTAAAAAAGATATAAATGGAATCTTGTTGCGATGCGTTGACTATGATAAAATTTAGTAATAATTATCGAGAATTCAACAAAGGACCTGCATGAGGTCATTTCTCAACACGTACCACAACCTTAAAAATTATGAAAGCTGGTTACTATTAGCCCAACATTTTTAAGGACTACTTCAAATGGATTAGAAAGTGTAAGAATGTGCTTTCTTTGTTGGAAAGAACGTTTAGCCGTTTCCCTTACAGCTCTATTTTAGTTGATCAACCTTTTATGCGGTGGGGTCTTGATTTTATTGACATGATAAACTTTCCTTCGTCATAATGACACTAGTGGATTTTAACTACTACAGATTACTTTACACACTAGAATAAAGCAATAGCCTTTAAAGATGCTAATGAAATTTTGATACTATCCTTTTATGAAGGTATAATTTACATATTTGGTGTTCTAGAAACTATCATATCATATAAGGATTTAACATTTCTTAGTGCAAAGGTAATAGATTGGGCTGTTAACCATGGAATTTATCTAACTTCTTCATCTAATTATTAGCCACAAGGTAATGGGTTAGTTGAAAGTACTAACAAGAATCTTTTAAGGATCATCATAAGAACACTCAAAGATAACCAGAGAGCTTGGCATCTAATGTTAAATTCAACACTTTGGGCTGATAGAGTGACTCCTAAAAGATCAGTTGGTAATTCACCATACAAACTTGTTTATGGAAGAGAAGCAAGAATGCCTATTTCAGTTGAGTTACCTGTATTAGATTTGCTACATCAAATGGAGCTACTTGAGAATGAACCATTACATGTTTGTTATGCAAAATTAATGGAATTATAAGAGCTAAGAGATCAAGCTCATGTAAACATGGAAAAGAATCAGAAATAGATGAAGAAGACTTTTGATAAGAAAGATAAATTTTGAATTTTTAATGAAGGAGATATTGTGTTAAAATGGGATGTTGATCGTGTAAATCCAATAAGACACACAAAGTTCGATACAATCTGGAGTGGTCCTTACATGATTTTAGCTTGCAAAGAACACAATTCTTTTCAGCTTTCAAGGCTGAATGGAGAGGAACTTCCCATTCATGTGAATGGTATGTTTCTCAAACACTATTATTGAAAATCCTATAGTGTCTATTTAGAGTAGGATTTCCCTTCAATAAGTGCAATTTCTGCACATTGTATTGTTTTTCAATTCAATAAGTGCATTCATGCACATGATTTGGTTACCAGATCCTTTCCTAGTTTAGTTTAGTTTTGGAAGGATTGTACCTTCAGAAAGGTAGATATTGATTACATACTTTAGACTCCATGCCCAATGGACAAGAGCAAGTCACTAGTTTACAAGCTAGAAGGAAGCTTTCCCCACAGGATCGCCAGAAATGTTGAAAATTTTACACTTATGTAAAAATTGGCAGCTCGAAATTTTGTTACTGACGGATAGTGTTCATGATCAATTTAATCTTTACCCATTTTCTCTAAAAATTCTTTAATCTACTGGATCTTTCATTTTTCTATCTCATCGAATGGATGCGTACAAGTTTTCTTTATTTATATGTTGTTGAAGATCCTTCTCCATCGTCATGGATCACATTTGGGCCTTGTATCATTTCTAATTTCTTTGTCCTTAAAGAAAGATTCAATTCTAGGTGTAAATGGTGAAGTTCCCCCACATCTTACTATTCGAAGGGTGTTTTTCCTTGTCAAATTATATATCTCAACATCTTTAGCTATGTGGTCTCTTTTGATTGGATGAGGCATGTCAGGTCTATTTTATAACATGTAACTTTTTGCTATGTTTGCAATAAATATCAAGTTGGCCCCTCAGCTCCTGAGTTCTGATTGGTTGGTCAAATTCATAAAGGTGGAGAAAATTTCTCTTTTTGGTCCTAAAGGTGTATACATGTTCATTTTTAATTGGATGCGCGTCAATGGGTCTTTTTGGTGAAATTTTCCACTTTTGTCTCATTTCTAAAAAATACGAAATTGGCCCCATGACTCGATAGCATTTATTTAGCTATTTAGAAAATATGAAGCGTGGGAAAAATTCTTACTTTGACCCCGAAGACGGACACGTGGTAATTTTTAAGTTAGAAGTGGAAGGTGGGTCACTTTGGGGCATTTTGAAGTTTTTTTCCCTTTGTAAAAAGGAGAAAAGTTATAAATTGACCCGCAACTCTGTTAGGGCCCACATCAAAAAATAAAATTAGGAAGGTGGGTCGGTGGAGGAAAATTGGAAATTTTGCCTTTTTGTTAAAAAGGGTAAAATTTCATAAATGAGCAACGAATCTATCAAAGGCTCATATTAAGCCACGTGTCAAGCTTGATTTTCAAAGGCGGAGGGGTGGGGAAAAATGTGAAAATTGCACATTTTCTCCAAAATTCATAAAATGTAAAAGGTAACCCTATGCTCGCTTCGAATAAGATTTTTCCACATGGACGACTCTAATCTAAATTTGAGAAAGGGAAAAATCAATAACTGATGTGCATTGCATATGATTTTGCTAGCATTTTTTCTCAAAAACTCCTGGAGATGTGAATACACATTGTTTTTCATCATTTTTTGATGAAATTCCTTGTCGTTTTATCTGTAAAGTGCAATTGAATGGATTTAGAGCTTAATTTTTGAGTCCAAGGAATGTAAAGGTTGATATTTTTAAGTTTGAATTCCTTGGGAACTTGCAAAAATGTGAATTACAAGAAAAGATGGATGTTGAGAAAATTTGTAGAGGAAAGAATATGAAAAGGATGAAATGATGGAGGTTTCATGTGCAAAGGATGAAAAACATGTTTCCAGAGGAGATGACTGGTGCCTCTGTTAAAATGATGATGGAAATATTTGCAATGATTCACCTTTTTGAACAACTAAAATTTTTTGTTTCAAACTGTTAAATGTCATTTTCATGAAATGATGATCAAGCATGTAACAAAAAAATTCCTTGAATATTATTTTCTTAGGGGAAAGCTTGGATGTAAATTGAATGTTTTTAAAAGCATGATTTAGTATTTCAAATGGTTGTGGATTGAATTATTACAAAATTTTTGAGAAATCCCATCTTCCTAAGAGACCATTTGAGAACCCTATTAATCTCTTATGTTTTAGATTTGATCATGACAAGTTGGTTGCAAGTGTACAACTATTGACAAGCTCTGAGATTGTTCAAAGAAACTTTCCCTTGCTGATGAATCTAATCAACTTTGAATTAATTTGTGTTAATATTGGGAAAATTTGTGTTTTCTTTATTTCATAATGTATGCAAATAGTTTTTCTTATTCCTATTATTCATGTGTTAAAATCCCTCCGAATCACATAGGATCTCGTCCCTGTGATAGTTTAGTGGCATTTGAATTTCATTATGAGAAGATACTTCATCTTGTAATGACGTAAACAATTTAAAATCACTTTACTATCATTTTGTTGATAAATATTTTCTATAAGCCTTTGAGTGTATCTTAGGCATGAGGAACTAGGGGTATTTAATGTTTAATTGAGTCTTTAGCTCAACCTTTCGTGTTAAATTCTTGAAGATTATGTGAAACCGTACAAATATGCACCTCCATTGATGTACACCTTTTGGTTGAAGGAATATTTTAGCTATTCTAAAGAATTTTTTCATTTAGTTTTCTAATTTTTGTAAAGTTTCTCAAATATCTAGAAAAATCAAGTTTATCTGCTTAATCTCCAACAACAAATTATTCAAAAATAGTGAATCCTACCCGAACTACCCCTATTTTCTCTATATGTCCACAAATGAATAAATTCTCTGCCAAAATATGTAGAAGCAATCATGATTCCAAAATGTATTTAATAACCTTAACCTTGTTTCAGAAAATATCACCATTCTTTAGAAGTGACAACTCGTGAGAGTTAAATTGTGGTGCATTGATCATATCTTCTCAAGGTTTCCTTTCAAATTTGTGTGAAGAAGGATATCTTCATTCTCCTTCACCAACAAAGGTTACAAATGGGTCCTCTCACCCTAGTTGATAGAACAACCTAAAGTAGTGAGGATAGATCAAATCATTTTGAAGATGGTATCCATTTCTCCAACATCCGAGTGTCAAAGAGCCAAATTTGAATCACCTCCCTGCTACATAACAACATACATGATAATTTATCTGTCTCTAGGATTCTTTTGAATCTATGATGTTACTCATCTTGCAAAGGAGAATCAATTTGGATACCAACACCAAATTGGCGCCGTTGTCGGGGATGATTTGTTGATTTGTTGCCAGTTCATATCCATTTGGCCCATCAACAACACCAGATTGGCCCCGCTACCGAGGATGATTTGGTATTTTTGCCATTTCATATCCATTTGGCTCTTCAATAACACCAGATTGATGTTGTTTCGGGGATAATTTGTTTATTTTTTCCATTTCATATCCATTTGGCCTCAACAACATTAGATTAGCGTTGTTGCTAGGGATTATTTGAACACTGGGACCTATTTGTGTCACAAAAACACTAGATTGGTGCCATTGCCGGGGACTATTTGAAAAAGGTGTACACATACCAACCCTGGTAATGTTTCTTACATGATCTAAGTGAAAATACATTGTTTAAATGTCATCCTTTGTTGAGATCTATAAGATTTGTGCAAGTTACAAGTTCTATGTGCAATATATCAAGTTTTTGTTGGTTTCTTTCACTAAGTCTCCATCATCAATGTTACATACAGGTAGAGGAAGGTCGAATTGTGAAGCTTTGCATGAATTTAGTGTTGAGGACATCGAGCGAGACAAATTTTAGTGCATTTTCATAACTAAGGTGAAAATCCTTAGTGGCGACTCCATGTTGAATTATTTTTTGATAAATGCCGATGTCTTAACCTCTGTCACATTGAAATTTATCACTAATATTTGCAAAGCTTGAAGGAATAAGATATTTATTCGTTAAAGACCTATTTTAGAAGGTTGTTTCCAGAATGGGAAAGACAAATTCGAAGGAAGAAGAATCAGTAAAGTTATTGGAGATTATAAATCAAGAAAAGAATTATCTATTATGGAAACTTATAAGCATGTCATTGAATATTTCGTACTTCCTCAAGTGCTTCTAAATTAGATAGTCATTTTTTAGATCTGAATTCTCCAATGGAGAGGGTCCTTCATTTGTATTTGAAAATTTTGTGTCTCACTCTATCCTGTGTTTTTAAAAGCTAATAGGATCTTCTAAGAAATAGATTTTTAGAGAGCATTCATTCTGAGAATCGCATTCATGTGCCCCACAATCCCCTCACTCATCATTTTTTTTCTCTTGTAAGATCACCTCCCCAAAACAATATGGCCCAACCTCCACCCAAACATCCATTTTTGTGAACACTTTTGGTCCTATGGAATTTAAAGGTATGGCTTGATATCCAAATGTTGTGCCCAAAGATGTTAGAAATATACTACCTAAATTTCAAGGAAATAATTCTATTACTTGTAATTAACACTTAAAGCTTTTTTTCACTATGATGGAAGACTTTGAGATAAAATTTGAGGATGTGTACATAAAATTGTTTATTCATACTCTAGAGGAGGATGCATGAGGCCAGTATAAATATTTTCCAGACAACTCCATTGATTCATGGTCAAAAATGAAGAATGATTTTATATTGCGGTATGTAGATAAAAAAAACCTAGGTTTCTTTTATCAAAATTTAAAAATATTAAAAATAATCCTAATGAATCTGTTCATGACTTCAATACAGGTTCAATAAGACCACGAATAGGTGACACCGTGATCCTAAGGACAAGTGATGTTTCTGTCGATAAAATAATCGATTCTTTTGATAAGAAGGCTTCCTATTATTTGAGGATAAGAACCCAACAACATTAAGGAAGACCTTCACCATGGCTTTGCATATTGAAAATAACATCAAGGCAATTGGTAAACCTCCTAAGAGAGAAGGCATTTAGCTGATCAATCCAGAGAAGCCTCGGTCAAGTAAAGTTGTGGATATAGATAAGATTGTAAAAAAATTTCCAGAGTCATTATTGGAAATATCCTATAAAGCTGCTAGAGAAGAAAATGGGATTGGAAAAAGTTCCCAAGATCAGCATAAGCCACAAGGTGAAGAAAGATTTGAAAATAATCCCATAGGTGATCATATATTAGAAGACATGGGTAAAGGGTCCGTGGGATTAGGAAATAGATAGGCTGACCTTGGGGAAAAAAATTGGTGCATGATCCTTTAGCTACTGAATTGTTTTTGTTAAAGAAACTCATGAAGTTGAGTGGTGTGATAGTTGTTTCTTGCCACATTATCCATTTTTTGTTGAAAAGGAAGTTGAGGAAACTGATGATGATGTGTCCATGATGGGGTTCTCTATAAGATCATCACATGGAGCAACCTCGGCCGAATTAATTAGTGCCGAGAATTATTGCAGATTTTTGGGATTACATTCACCGGTTATTACCATTTCCTCCCTCTCTTGATTTTGAACTAGATATGATTCAAGATTTTGAATTGCCTAATAATGATTTTGAATACTTAATGGAATTAATGATTAAAAATTATGATGGAAGAATCCCTTCTAAGGAGGATAAGCAATTGTTAATGAATGTTGTGGTCACCCAAGAAAAAGAATACAACACTAGGAGTAAAGTTGTCAAAGGAGCAGGGCCTCAGACTAAACTAGAAACCCCACTTCTCACTAATATCCCTAAGGAAGCTCCAAAGAAAGATACATCTGGTAAAGGCCTTGTTTCCCCAAACAGAACTAATATCCCGCTCATGCTCAAACCGTGAAAAATCCTTTGTTGTCAAATGAGTTTGTCAGTATTCCTCCAAATGTTGCCTTGCCCAAACACGTTACTTATGACATTAACCAAGTCTTGAGTTAGATCAAGATTTCTATTCTAATTGTTGAGCTACTTAGGATTCCTGATCACAAGAAAAGGGCCTTTGAGTATTTGGGATTGAAAGAAGAAAAGATTACCCAAGATATAAATGTAAACAATGTTGATACTTCTCCTACCATTATAGAGTTGGAAAAACCCCAAGTCTTTGGAAGAATTAGGTGAGCCACCTAAAGTATATTTTGAAACATCCTTGGTTGAGTCCCGAGATGAATGTAGATCCATTTTCACTACTTCGATTATTAGGGATAGATTGCTTCACAAAATTACATGTTTGATTCGGAGCATCATGTAATGTTATGCATCTTAAGGTCATGAATGAATTAGATATCAAAGTGACAATAGCCTATGTGAAGTGCATTGTCATGGATTCTAGAGAGGTGCCCATGGTTGGATGCGTCAGGGTTTGATAGTGGAACTTGTAGCCTACCTAGGCAAGAACTTTAAACTAGATGTTGTTATTGTTTATTACCCTACCAAATGGGGTTATCAAGAAAATGGGTTGCTAGTGTGGATGGGAGTGTGCAAATTGATATGTCTTTTGCAACTATACCTATTGAGGGAAGGCTTGTAAAGTTGTATGGTGAAAAGAAGATGCTACATCTCATTGAGGATCCCAATAATGCTTCTTATGAAGTATTATACATTGACATTGATGATGATAACTTTGTTGGATTTGTTGACATGGTAAAGAGCACAAAATTGATCAATGGAAGTCTCTTAAACAAGGAGGTTCTCCTTGGAATTTTTGTTTGATGGGGCTTGCTCTAAATTTGGAAATGGCGTTGGTATTGTTATGATATCTCCAAGATAGGAAGAGTTTGTTTTTATTTTAAAATCAACTTTGAGTGCACTAACAATATTACAGAATATGAAGCATTGTTATTGGGTTTAAGAATTGCTTGGAAATATGGTATTAGAGACATCATTGTTAAAGGATATTCAGAGCTAATTGTCAAGCATGTTAGAAAACTATATGCAACAAAAAATCAGAGAATGAATTAGTATAAGCATGCATTTGGGATTTCATTATAATTTTTACATCCTGAAACATAATACATCATGATAGGAAGTACAATACTCTAGCAGAAAAATTGGCCGTATTGGGGTCCAGATTTGAAAATTGTATTGTATCCCCCTATTGTGAGTATAATATTGAGATATTAACTAGGCCATTTGTTCCTAACAATGTTAAACACTGACAAGTGTTTGAAGATGATGCCCAGGTGCAAAGGTTTTTGCAGAACCAAGGAGAATTTTCCGATCAACGTATAGATTGGGAGCCAATGGTTTGTGCGGCTGATGGAAAGGAGACTTTATTTGGCAAAGACATCATTCAATTGAAGACTAATACTATTCCCAGAGGTTTGGTAGCACTTGAATCAAACTTTGATAATGCTAATTGTATTGTCAACAAACACATGTCAGCCTCGAGGGATGTTGAAGAGCATGACCTGGGCATGAAGGATAAACCACATAAGATCTGGCTAGGTAGCAATCTGAGCAAGGAAGAAAAGAAGTCGTATGTCCAATTGTTGAAGAAATACCAAGACTGCTTAACATGGTCTTATTATGAACTAAAAGCATACATAGAGGATCTTTTCTAGCATAAAATTCCCTTGGAATCTTCTTCTAATTCGTTTAGGTAGAAATAGAGGCCAATCAATCCACTTCTTTTGCTGAAGATTCAAGAATAATTTAAAAATTGAGGGATGGAGGAATCATACATCCCACAAGGTACTCATCATGGGTTGCAAACTTGGTACCTATCAGAAAGAAGAATAGAGATATAAGGCTGTGTGTGGACTTTAGAAACTTGAATAGAGCATCAATGAATGATAACTACCCTCTCCGCAAATATGCACAATATATGTTACGATTATTTACTTGGTTAAGAAGCTGTTATCCACCTTGGATGGTTTTTCTTGATATAACTAGGTAGTTGTTAAGGAATCGAGTGAATCAAGACTACTTTTACCACTCCTTGGGGAACATATGTATATGTTAGAATGCCTTTTGGTCTAATAAATGCTAGAGCCACTTTCCAAAGAGCAATGGATGTAGCTTTCTCTGGATATATCAAGAGGATGTGATTGTTTTCTCCATAAAAATGAGTGACAACTTACACACTTAGAAAAAATGTTGTTAAGATGTAGGGAGTATGGTATTTCACTAAATCCCAAGAAATGCCATTTGGGAGTTCGAGAAAGAAAAGCGGCTTGGACACATTGTGTCAAAAGAAGGGGTCATGATTAATCCTGAAAGGGTAGAATCCATCACAAAGTTGTTATTCAATCCTTTTTGGGTAGATTAATTTTATTAGGAGATTTATCTCCAACTTTCTTTGAACTAACTATCCCATCACTAGCATGCTAAAGAAATATCAAAGTATCAAATGGGAAGAAGTAGATATTCAAGATATTTCTAGGATCAAAGAAGCATTAAAGAATGCTCCTATTTTAGTAGCTCTAAATTATAAGAAGGATTTCCAAATGTTTTCTTTTGCTTGAAATTACTATTTCATCTATGTTGTTGCGAAGGATGATGAGGGAGATGAAATACCAATTGCCTTATTTAGTAAGGCATTACAAGGAGATAAATAAAAGTATATTATCATGGAGAAGCAAGCATTTGCTTTGGTAAAAGAAAAAAATGTCTTCATGCCATATATTATGAGTTGTAAAGTCATTGCTTATGTTCCCCACACCATGGTGAAAGATATATCACAAATGGAGGTTTTAAGCAAGAGATGCTTTGATGGGTAAACAAATTGCAAGAGTATGATATGGACATCTAAACAATAAAATTGGTCATAGGTTTGGGCCTGGAAAAACTTATGTTAGAGAGTAATTTGAGACAATTCAAGTAAATGAAGTTGAAGAAGGAAGGCTAAATGTCCTTGAAAAAATTATAAATTCAATGGTACAAGGACATCATTTTTATCTAAAACATCTATAGTTCCCTAAACATTTTACCAAGAATTATAAAATAGTACTTAAGTTAGCTTCCCAAAAATATGTCATTACTAATTTTGGATTAGCTTGGAAGAACCACCCGAGGGAGTTCTCTTAAGATGAATTCTCTTGAAGATGAAGCCCCAAAATAATTGTTGATCTCCATGGAGGAGTTTGTGGGGGAATTTTTATGGAAGAGTCATAACTCGTAAGATCTTAAGGGCCATCTCTTTTCAAAGGTACAACTTTGTCGGTAAGAAAATGTGAAAGTTTCAAAGACTTTTCGGATTGCTGAAATCTTCAAGCTCCCTTTCTTTGCAACTTTTGTAACAATTGAAGCTCCATTTAGGAAATGGGGAATGGAACTCATTGATGAGATTTCATATCCTTCAAGTGTTGGCAATAAGTGGATTTTAGTAGCCACCGATTACTTCACCAAGTCGGTGGAGGCAATCCCCACCAAGAAAGCAACTCACCAAATTGTCATGAATTTCATTACGAATCATATCATTTGCGGTTTGGAGTTCCTACTAAAATATTTTGTGAAGATTCCATGAGCTTTCAAGATAAATATTTGGTGGCCATGTGCCATGAATATGGGATCAATTTGACATATTCTTCCATTTATAATCTGCAGGAAATGGACAAGAAAATTCCATCAAAAAAATATGTCAATGATAATTAGAATAACTTTGGAGTTAAACAAAAGGCTGGGTGAGCGGTTGAAGTTTGCTATTTGGGTTGCTCGAGTCACTATTAAACGAGCTTGGAAAAATCCCATTTGACTTGGTGTATGGAACTCAAGCTCTGTTGCCCTTGCATATGCAATTGTCTTCATTTAATTTCAACAAATAGAAAAATAAGAGGTTAGTCCCTATGATACTCACATTAATCAGATTGTTGAGTTAGATGAATAAATAAGGACATCCCATCGAGAGGCATGTAAAATTCATAAAGAAATTGAATAAGTTATTTGATAGGAAGGTAACTCCAAGAGCTTTCAGTGTTGGAGATCTTGTGCTATTGTGGGATAGCATGCATGAGGATAAGGGAAAACATGGAAAGTTTGATGCATTATGGATGGGCCCTTATTCAATTGACATTCGAATTGGTGAACATACATTCTTCTTAAAATACCTAGATGGGGAATTTCTTGAATTTCCTGTTAATGGAAGGAATTTGAAACATTTCCTTGATTGATTTCTTAGAATCAAGGTATGCACCATTATACAATGTATAGTGTTTTGGTTTCTTTCTACTTTCATGTTTTTCTATTTTGGTTCATCCTGGTCCTTGGCGGCCATTTTTGTTGGTTTCTCAATTTGTTCCTGGAGGGTTGGCTTGTGAATCATTGCCCAATGGTTTATTTTTGGCACTTGGTCTGCTATTTGTTCTTGTGGCACTCACTAGGGTCACCCATCCCCAAGTCAAAGCCAATGTTGGTGCTTAATTTTATCTCGCCCCGTTTGCTCTAAAAATTCTTCAACTGTGGACTCATTTGTGTTTTCTATCTCCTAGAATGGATGCGTAGAATTTTTCTTAATTTATATGCTATTGAAGATCCTTCTCCATGGTCGTGGATCACATTTGGGCCTTGTATCATTTCAAATTTCTTTGTCCTTAAAGAAAGATTCAATTTTTAGTGTAAATGGTGAAGTTCCCTTCCATCTTACTTGGTTCAACGGGTGTGTTTCCTGTCAAATTATATATCTCAAAGCATCTTTAGATACATGGTCTCTTTTGATTGGATGAGGTGCGTTGAGTCTATTTTATAACTTGTAACTTTTTTCTATGTTTGCAAAAAGATCAATTTGGCCCTACGGCCCTGTTGAGTTCTAATTAGCAGTCAAATTCATAAAGGTGAAGCAAATTTCTATTTTTTCCCCGAGTGTGTATACGTGTTCATTTTTAATTGGATGTGGGTCAATGGGTATTTTTGGTGAAATTTTCCACTTTTGTCTCATTTGTAAAAAATACCAAATTGGCGCTTTGTGGCTATGATAAACATCTGATTGGCTATTAAGCAAATATGAAGAGGTAAGGAAAAATATTACTTTCACGTTGAAGATGGACACATGGCAATTTTTAAGTTAGAAGCGGAAGGCGAGGTTGTCGGGGCATTTTTACGTTTTTTTCCTATTGTAAAAATTGAGAAAAGTTATAACTTGACCTAAACTCCACTCGAGCCCTCATCAAAAGATAAAATCGGGAAGGTAGGTCGACAGAGGAAAATTATAAATTTTACCTTTTTGTTAAAAAGGGTAATATTGCATAAATGAGCTGCGACTCCATCAAAGGCTGAGATTAAACCATGTGTCAAGCTTGATTTTCAAAGCGAGGGGCGGGAAAAATGTGAAAATCACACATTTTCTCCAAAAAGTCATAAAATGCAAAAGGCAACCTGGCCTGCTTTGAATCATATTTTTCCACATGGATGGCTCTAAGCTAAAGTTGAGAAAGGGAAGAATAAACGATTGTTGTGCATTGCATCTGATTTTACCATCATTTTGCTCCAAGACTCTTGGAGATGCAAATATGCATTGTTTTTCATCGTTTTTTGATGAAATTCCTTGTTGTTTTTGTCTAAAAGTGAAATTTAATGAATTTAGAGCTTAATTTGTGAGTCCAAGGATTGTAAAGGTTGATATTTTTAAGTTGGAATTGCTCGGGCACTTGTAAAAATGTGAATTACCAAAGAAGCTAGATGCAGAGAAAAGTTGTAGAGGAAAGAATGGGAAAAGGATGAAATGATGGAGGTTGCAGGTGCAAAGGATGAAAAACATGTTGCCAGAGGAGATGAATGGGTTCCCTAGTTAAAACAATGATGGAAATATTTGCAATGATTCACCTTTTTGAACAACTGACAATTTTTGTGCAAACCCATTAAACGTCATTTTTGGAAATCATGATCAAACATGTAACGAGAAAAAGGTTCCTTGAATATTATTTTCTTGGGGAAAGCTTGGATGTAAATTTAGTGTTATAAAAGCATCCTCTAGTCATGTAAATGGTCGGGGTTGAATTCTTATGAGAAAATTTGAGAAATCCCATCTTCTAAGTGACCATCTCAAAAGTTAATATCTTATGTTTTAGATATGATCATGTCAAGTTGATTGGAAGTGTAGAGCCATTGACAAGCTCTCCGAGACTATTCAAAGAAAATTTCCCTAGCTAATGAATATAATAAACTTTGAATTAATTTGTGTTAATCTTGGGAAAATTTATGTCTACTTTATTTCAGAATGTTTGCAAATAGTTTTTCTTGTTCCTATTGCATTATTGTGTTAAAATCCCTCCGAATCACACAAGATCTCATCCCTATGATAGTTTAGTGGCATTTGCAATTTAATTACGAGAAGATCCTTTATCTTGTAGTGAGATAAAATAATTAAAATCATTTTATAGTCATTTTGTTTATAAATATTGTCTGTAAGACTTTGATTGTATCTTAGGCGTGAGGAACCAAGTGTCTTTAATGTTTAATTTAGTTTTTAGCTCAAGCCTTCATGTTAAATTCTTGGATATTATGTGAAACCGTGCAAATCTAGGCCTCCATTGATGCACACCTTCTAGTTGAAGGAATGTTTTAGCTATTATGAAGCATTGTGTCATTTAGTTTCCCTATTATTATGAAGGTTGTCAAATATATGGCATAATCAAGTTTATCCTACATAATATCCCACTAAAAATTATTCAAAAATAATGAATCTTACTTGAAATACCATTTTTTCCCCCGTATGTCCACAAATGAATAAATTCTACTTTGCTAAAATATGCAAAAGAAATCAAGATTCCATAATGTCTTTAGTAACCTTAACCTTGTTTTAGAAAATATCACCATTCTTTAGAAGTGACAACTCGTGAGAGTTAAATTGTAGGTGCATTGATCATATTTTCTCAAGGTTACCCTTAAATTTTGTGCAAATAATGACATATTCATTCTCCTTCACCAATAAAGGTTACAAATGGGTCCTCTCACCTCGGTTGAAAGGTACAACCTAAAGTAGTGAGGATAGATAAAATCCTTTTGAAGATTCTATCCATTTCTCCGACATCTCGAGTGACAAAGAGTCAACTAAATTGCCTCCTTACTACAAAATGACATACATGATGATTTATCTTTCTCTAGGCTTCTTGTTAAATTTAAGATGTTTCTCATCTTGCAAAGGAGAATCAATTTGGATACCAATGAGATAGCATTGATGAAGTATACCTAAGCTAGGGAGATTATTTGAGACAATACTATTATTGTTGAATTAATTAATGATTACATGAAATCTGTAGCTATGTGTGATGTTACAAAATGTAACATATAACATATTCTACAATTTCATGAATATCTTAAGAAAAAAACACGAAGCCCCAAAGGAAATTTTTGTTGTCTTGACTAAAAACTGAATTACATAATAGATGAAGTGTTAGTTTTGGAGCAGCAATATGATGTAGATTACGTAAAATTAGATTTCATTACTAGATGTTACAAGTATTGTTTAATGTTCTTTCCTTCATGATTAACACATGCAGTTATATTATTAGGATGTTTAGTTCATCATACAATCCATATCGAAAGAAGAAATTTAGAAAGAAAAACATAACTCAATTTCACAATTCAATTTTTTATTCATAAGGAATTTCAAATGTTCCCGCACAAGCCGTGGGATGTAACAGGAAAGTAAAGCACATCTACTAAAATAAGAGGTACATATGCATTCAATATAAAATAAAGGAGTATGAGTGAACCCATCATTTCCTTGGAGGTTTCTCCTTTGGTTGATGCATCCTCATCTTTAGCTTTATTCCCTCTCCATCTTCACTACCAAAAGCAATGTATATGAAAATAAGAAAGTGGAAATTCATCGATTCACGAGCTCGGGGTAATCCATATTCCTATACTATCCTAATTCATGCACATGGATCTCTTAATAACAAAATTTATAGATTACTTGAAGATAAAACAATATACATGATTTCCTCACTTAGAAAGAAGGAGAGAGAAGAAAAGAAAAACCATGGCCACCAGAGAGGACAAAAAGCCTAAATATTTTCTAGCTATTTTCTCAAGTGTGTAGGTACATGTTGCAGTCAAGAAGAAATAAACCATATCTTATAGTCCTCACTATAGATAAAGATTGTAGAGTTAAATAACTTATATCCTATGGTACATGAAGTAGATGAGTCATAAGTACATGTTGGAATGAAGGAATAATGCAACTCAAAGTTTAGCAACTATTCTAGGGATAAAATAAGTTACAGATATAGAAACAAAGGAGATAATTTCGACAAAATTACATGTTTCAAATTGCAACTAAAGAAGATGAATCAAAATTTAAAGGCTGAAGTTAAATCAAGATAAGATTACAATTGAAATAGAATGAGAAGGAAATATGAGAAAAATTTGATAGGGCTTTGCCATGTAAAATGGACATTTACAACTTTCCATCATGTTGTTTTTAACTAAACACATGCTTTAAAAGCTGTATGTAAATCAAATAAGTGATATAGAGAAGTAGAAAAGCATGCCATGATCAAGATAACAGTTATTATGTTTCAGTTTCCAACAACAAATCAGATTCAATAGAAAAGTGATACATTTTGTATTCTGAATCAGAAAGTACATCTATTACAACTGAAAAAGGAATAAAAGAAAGAATTATGGGAAAATTTTGACAGGGCTTTGCCATGTAAAATGGACATTTTAAATTTTCCAGCATGCATATCAAAGCTATAATAAAAGGAAATGTAGTATTTAAACAAAAAAGAAATGGAATGCACTTTCAGTCATCAAATTGAAGTACTTTGGAGCATTCATTATAGCTTAACAATTGAATAACATGAATTTTAAGATAATCCTACAAATTTCAGCCATTTTAAATTACAGTTTTCAAAATGAAGCAAGTATGAGTGCACATAAATGCTACCATTAAATAAGTACAATATTTAAGAAAAATAAATAAGATTACAGTATTTCAACAAAGCATCTGAATCAAGGCTTATGCCTGCTAATGGTGTTACAAGAATGAGAAACTATTTACAACTTCTAGAAGGCCACATACAAGGTACAAAGATCTCATGAAATCAAGAACAGTCAAAGTACTAATACTGTAAGTTCTAGAGTCAAATGAACAAGCCTATCTTTCCATCAAGAAGATGTCAAATCTCAGAAGATCCAAGTATGTATCTCAAGCTTACAGGTATGAACAGAAAGTCACTATGGAATGCACAAATAGCAATGCACAAAATGAAAATAGTGAACAAATGTTACAGTAAGTGAAAAGAATGTCATCCTCAGCCATGATGAACCAAATCAGTGAGAAGAAGAATGGTTAGAGAAACCTCCAAAAGGAATCAACTTACAAAAGCTTGATCACAAAATCAGTGGGTATTAATGGTTGAATTGAATGATAATGCAGAACTTAAGATAATATGAAGTGGATTTCAACTTTTCATAAAATATTATTAGCCTCAAGAGAAGAGTTTTAGAGATCAAAACAATGAAGGTCTAGGGTCCCATAGAATTAGTGAAGAATGATCTAGGATCATTCTTAGAAAGAACCCAAAGGAGCTCAAAATAGGAAATAGAGAGTCCGAGATCGAAATATCAGGTCATGGCTGAGCCATTCGAAGTCTTTCAGCAAGTTCAAAGAAGATAAAATTTAAATCATAATTAAGAATATCCATGGTTTCTAGAAAAGTCTTAAGGATTGTCTGAGAACAATCTTCGAATCGGATACATATGCATACTCGGGCCAATAGTCATAAACCCTCAAAATATCATCAAGAAAGAGAGTTTTTAACATAAAGTATAACAATCTAGATTCAAGGGAGAATTTTATAAGGAATGAAAGTGAGTAGCAAGTAAATAGAACTTTAAATCGTATTCAGAACACAAACTCAAGTGGAGGAGCTTTGAATCAGAAACACATGCATATCCAAGTTAAAGAAATATTTAATTATTCTAGAAATTTTTCATTCCCATTGAAATCAGTTTCAAGTTGTAGTATCAGAGTAAAAATGGTACAGATCCTGGCCATTGATGAAAAACCCATTAATGGGTATCAAGAAATCAGAGTAAGAGACAAGAACTCACCATTTATAATTGAATAGTTGAAACTTTTGAGAAACTGAATGATGAAACAAGAAATCCATATGCCCATGAGAAGTTTTGAACTCGGGAGTAAAAAGGAGCAAGAAATCACAGAACCCACAAATATTTTCAAGAGTTTCAGTGACATATCCAAGGAAGAAAATGAAAATAGAAGTGTATGTGTGTAAGAGAAAATTATCTCACCTATAACCACTCATGGTGGCCGACATCAACTATGATTCACTCACAATATCAAGCAGATGCATAAAACCATAAAAACTCGTAGAAAGCTCAGAAAACATACATGATGATAACAAAGTTTTGAGAACTTAAAGACGACAAGAAAATACACATGTTCAGGCCCAGTCTTACTGACATGAATAAAGTAAAAGCTCAAAGTCTACAACAATGGTAGAATCTCCTAGAAGGCTTGCTTAGAAAAGCTCTAATAGATCAAAGACAAAATATATAGATGCTTGAAGGCTAAGAAGGCCAAAAATGGACTGATCCGAGCTTCAAAAGCTTCAACAATGGCATCAAGCCAAAAATTCTAGCGCTTTGCTCTGCAGAGCCAAAAGAACCGAAATGGAGTGATCATTGAGGTCGAATGACCTTTACCGTTGAGCTCAAGAGTTGGGTTAAGTTTGAACTCAACCATAGTCAAAGACCAACGACCAGAGATCGAGTTTTGTAAAGATTGATTACTAAGGATCGAGGTAGTTTTCAACGCAAGTCACCATGGTAAGATACCAATTACTACGCTAAAATCCATGTCAGAAACCCTAACCACAAGTCAAAGATCGATGGCCTGAAGATGTCCAGTACAAAGATCAACGATTAAAAAAATGATCAACAATATTCAAAGCAAACTACAATGATCAGAATATCACCCACAATATTAAATGCTAAGGTTAGAAACCCTAATCATGGGTTGGAGATCAACGACCACGAATCAAAAGGACACCGAATCAATGCTCAGAAATTGATCACCAAAAACAAAGAAAACTCAACCTGAGTTAAAATACCACCGACGAAGCATCAGGAAGGGGTGACTCATTGTCACGAAGGGGTCAGCCCTTGTCATTAAAAAATTATTTGCATTTTGACTTATCAAACTATAGTCCAAGCTCCAAATGAATCAAAAGCCGACCAAATCATGTTATGTAATGATCACCCCAAAAGGTAATGTATGGTCTTATTCCAATCGAATGCAAAAGCCGACAAGAAATACATAAGGTGGCAGACTATAGTATACCATGTTTTATCAAAGGGTGGTCAATTACATTATTTTCATTGAACCTTGTATAAGGTCCAAACTATATAATGTGCCATCCAAACCAATAATCAAAGAACACTTACCTTAATACTTACAAAATTTACCTCGTACCCATCAAATGGTGAACTGCAAAGGTGGTCCCCACTATTGGAGGGGTGGGAGATGATTTACAGTATGTTATCCATGTGACCACTAGAAGACAAGGAATGTCAACATTAGAACCTGAGCTTGGAGGTGGTCCCCATCAAGTGGATGATTGGATGAATTATTTTTACAAGTATTGTAAATATTCTATTTTGATTTTTCTGAAGACATAGGAGTATTTTTGCATGCCTTCAAAAGAGGACAAATCAGTAAGAGGACAGAATCTGCATGCACTAGAAGAAAACTTGCTCATCAAGAAAGATGTCGTATGAGCCCACATTTAAAGTCCAACAAAAGGTTGCGAGAATGGCTCTAAAATGGAGGATCGGGGTTGGGAAGGAAGCAAACAACATCAAAGAAAATGAGAGGCTCAGGGATAGAAATGGAGAAAGGCTCAAAGTCTTCAATCTTTACGAACAATTGAATGATCCCAAAATTTTCTAAGTATGGAAGAATCAACAAGCTTCCATGTGCCTCATCGGCACATCTCAAGGGCTAAACTCAAAAGGAGACTCAAATAAGCGCGGAGCTTCCACGTGTCCTAGGCCCGAAAAGGGACAGAGTGGTTAATTTGAAAAGTCAAAACAACAAAACATAACCACATGTTAGCTTAGTGTAATTTCGATATGGGAACCCAAGGTGGAGACTCAAACTTGTGCCAACCCTCCATGTGGCCGGGGAGTCACAGAGGCCAAATTCAATGTGGGCCCAAATCGGTTAAATATAAAAGTGCGGGAGGAAGGTACAACATATCTTCATGGCATACATTCAAAGGCACAACCCAAAGTGGAGACTCAAATGAGCACAAGACTTCCATGTGTTAGCCCAGGTGTATCTTCAAAGATAAATGTAAAAGTGGGTCCTTAGACAAGCGTGAAGCCTCCATGCATCCCCTGGTTAGATGTATGGCCCCGCCAAATAAAAGGACTTAGTCAAAAACATAAAGGAAAAAATCAAAGCTACGGATGGACCCACGTGCATACCGGCCAGCGTAATTTCAAAGGTTAAATCCAAAAGTAGTCCCCAAAACGCTGCGTTCCAACCTTCCATGTGGTCATGTTCCAAGTAAAACCGGGAAGGTGGAGTGCAGTAGAGATAATTTTAACTTTTGGGCTTCATTCCCAAGAGACAAAAAGTATAAAAATGACATGTGCCTGCTGTTGATGCCTAAGGAGCCACGTGTTAGGCCTAAATTACATGTGGGCTGGTGGGCCTTAAAGTGATTTTTTTTCCAAATGAAAAATACGAACCGATTGACTCCAAATATGGGTTTTGACAAAAAGGTATTTCATGGCTATGGGGAATTTTTTTACATTTTATATTTTTGTGTAAACGGGGGCAAAGTTAATTTTTGGTCCACGGAACCATTCTGATAACTAGCTTCCCCCATTTTTTTACGAGTCCAGTTCAAATATTCAAATGGGCATATCTTCTAATCCAAAGGTTGCAAAAATCCAACAAATTTGGCACCGTTGGAGAAATCTTGACCTTGTTTATACCATGGATATTTGAAACTCTAATATTGAAGAAGTTAGGTGGGTTAAAAATGGAAGACATCTTTGTGCCAATAATATAGGATGTATTTACTCCAATAACTGGAATGAATTTGATCTCGATCCGCCACTCTTCCCCTTCAATGCGCCAAACAAGTAATCAAGGTAGATTTGACAGTTGTAGGTTGATTTGCGAGGGGCATTGATGGCGGTAGCTAAGCTTCAAAATATTTTCCCACCTCTCTTCTTCGTATCTCTTTGCTACATCTATAAAATAAGGATCTTAACTCATTATAAAGGGTTGGACAATTTTGTTTTTCATCCTCCCTTCTTCCCTTATTTTGAAGAGAACTTGTGGATCCTTCCAAACCTCCCATTTAGGTTGTAATGCAAATTTTATCCTCTCGACAACTATAATGTATTGTATCGACTCTGGAGAAATAATATATGTCTATGGATGATTCTTGACCCTCTCATTTGTTCATTGTGCCCTTCTGATATCTTAGTATAGTTTGGTTTCTTATGCATGGTGTTTGTATTGCATTTTTGTGGTCTATTTTAAATTTAAAAATGAGTGTCTAACACTCCTTTGGTGCATCACCTCGTTATCATAGGTTGATTTTATTTCATCTCCTCAATCCTATCTCCTTGGTAAAATAGAGTAGGTTTAGAATAGATCCTCTGCAATTTATTTGTGTGTACCTGAATAGAGGAATTGGAACTGCCTTAATCTGAATATCTCTCTCAACTTGTAAGGTCCCACACTTTGAGAGATGCTCCATCTTTTGTAATCACACTAAGAGTCTCAACCCATTTAGTTGTAGACATTCGAAGTCTGCTATGATTCTACACTAACATTTTTGGCATGCCCGATGGGACTAAGATTGATGTGCACTTACTGTAATTTTAGCTTTTAAGAAGCTTTCAAATTACAAATATGGTGACTTTAAAGGATGAGAGTCCACTGGTTTCAGCAACATAGGCTCGATAGATTCATGAGAAGAATACAAACAAGGTTCGAACTAGAGAGGAGGGACTCTTTGTCTGTCTTCACTTATCCCCAGACATAGGGAGGAGGGGATGAAGAACTCAAAGGTCTCCATCTCCACCAAATACAACCTTGTCAACACCTCCTCCTATTAGGAAATTCATTCAATCAACAAGGTTTCTCTGGCCTATCATAAGGGCACAACCACCCAAACCCTATGTCAACTTCACTGGCAACAATCCACTCACCCTCAATGCACAAAATTAAGTGCCAAAAGCAGCATTAAAGAGCATCCCATATTTCACTGGAGAGAACCAGACTTCTCCTAGTGACCACATTCAAGACATTACAAATTTAAGTGAAATTCATGAGATCACTGAGATGGACATTGTAGTCAAGTTGCTAGCCTCTTAACTCAAGGGTAAAGCTTCACAATGGTTCAAGAGTCTAACAAATGCTCTATTCGAATCCCAGGACCATTTGTGTAGATCTCTCCACAACCAATTTTGAGAAAAGGGGAGAACTGTCCTTGTTAGAGCATTTGACAACCACAAAGAGGGCTCCCAATGAGTGGTGACAGATTTCAACTTCAAATTCCAAAGGACATGGGATAGGATTCCATTGGTTGTGTATGGCCCAGAGATGAAGGTACTTTCTTATAATTTCTTAGAGCTCTAAATTATTACATTGCTTTAATGATTCAATCAATGGGAGGCACCACCTTACCTACACCTATAACATTTCAATTAGAGATAAAAATTGTCTAATTCAGCTACCAAATTTCTCTTAGGCCACCCATGCCTCTATAACAAGAACTAGGAGATCCAAGCACTAGTTAGACACTCACATTAGTTCTTATACCTATTCCTAGGAATCGAGTTCAAGCAAAATCTTCCACCTCATCTTTTAGCACTTTAAAAGACTTTCAAGAAGTTATGAAATAGCTACGAACCTAGGGAATGAGTTAGTGAATATCAAAGGCAACGAGAATCATAGATCTAGGTCATATCGCCTTAGACTCAAAGATCGTGCTTGACCCCATATCAACAAAATAGACACCAACTCATGATATAAATCAAAACCAAAACCAAGGACAACCTCAAGCTACTAGACCTTTCTGGTCATATGATCCAAACACAACTTCAACATCAAGGGCCTTGGTCCCAACACATAACAAAATGTCATAATAATATAATTGGTGTTTCCAATGCAATCAGTCCCATAACCAATCAATGTGGTTTAATGGTGCACTAAACTAGGCCTTGATGGTACGACCATTTGCTATGTCACAAGAGTCTATCCAAGAGGAAAATCAGTAGTATGGAGTTCAACAAGAGAAACCTCCAAGTGATACTATGCTTATTAATTGAAAGGATAAAGATTTATGTGGTATGAATCAAGTCACTTCTCAAAGTGTAGCTGTCATCAATACACACCAAGAAAAGGAATATCTAAGAGGGACAAATCACCAAAATCAGGTAATCCTCAACCCTCCATTACTCTAAAAGGTATTGGTACTCAGAATGTAACTCCCAATATGCATAGTCGAGTCCAATCCACCTTCCAAGCCCACCCAGGACACCACAAATGTGTAATGACCCATGTACAAAATAAAAATGTACCAGAAAGGGGCAGTAAAAGGATAGTTCGTTTAACATCATTGAAAAAATGAAGAAGAAAAATGTGAATATTTCAATGTGGGAGTCATTGGCTATCCTAGACAGAGATATTTGTTACTGATTGCTATGACCAATTCGTCAAGCTCAAATCAGCCCCCTAACTAGCAAGAGAAAGTGTTTATCAATGCGGTTCACTTGAGGGAAACCATTGAGGAAAATAAGATAAGAATCTGAAGCAAATTGGAGACAAATTGGTACATAATCACATGATTGATTTGGGGGTAAGTAGCTCTCGTAATGTGAAAGAAAACAACCGATCAATTTGGGTCTTCAATACGAAGTCATCTCCACGGGGTGTAGTGCAATTGGATGGGACAATGGTAATGATGGTTGGAGTCATCAAAGATTTGAGCATCAAACTACACTCCTACCACAATGTGATATTACAAAAAATATCAATCATAGACTTTCCGCCACATTTTCCATTGTGTTTTTTGAGAGACTTCAATGCTAAGATTGGAGGCTATTTGTCTTCCGATTGGTCAAACATGCTTTTAGAAAAAGTTATGGAGCTAAGGCTACAATTAGAAATGAGCCCATCACGAATTATCATATTGAGCCATATGTACCCAAACCCAATAAATGCCAATTGTTCAACCTTTGACCGGGAGGACCTCCCAAGCACTTATGAGGCGAGATACAAAGGTGGGGTGTATTCCAGACTTGACCCTTGATGAGTGGGCAAAAAGAGGCATGATTTTGACCCATATAAGGAGATGGACGAATCTAATATAAGAGTCTCACTTGTTTGCATGAGGATATGATCATCCTCTTCCCCGACATCATTAAGCCGGACCATAGAGACAATAATGAGGTATGGTAGTTATTATTTGATGGCTCAAGAAGTAGACAAGGAGCTAGAGGAGGGGCTATGCTTGTTTCGCCTCAAGGTATAAAATACTACTAAGCCTTCCATTTCCAATTCACTTGTTCAAACAATAAAACGGAGTATGAGGCTTTGGTACATGGACCGCATTGGGAAAGCAAAGGGGTATAAACAATTTGCAAGTGTTTGGTGATAGTTAGCGATTTGCGAATCAAGTATGAGTTACGAATCAAGTATGGGACCTCATCGATGATTTTGAAGCATTCAACATCAGCTCCATCCCAAGGAAAAAAAGAATGAAGAAGAAGACAGATTGGAAATGATTAGGGAAGCCTTTGACATTGTAGAGTATTAAGAGTGATAAATCATAGTACCATGTCAAGTTGCTTGTGAGGCAAGCCATCCCGAGAAAACATCACAAGTTGGCAAGTCTTCGAAAAGGATCAACAAATTGTGAACTTTCTACAAGAAGAAGTTGAATTCTCCTCCAGAACCAAGGTAACTTGGAGTAGCGATGTATGCGATCAAGTGGTGCTACGAGGACCAACAAACTACCAAAGGGTCTTATCACTTTAGAATCAACATTCAACCCAAATGACCAATTTCAAAAGGAGAAGGGGAATATTTAAGTAAAGGGTGAAGATTCAGAGCCCATTTTCATAGAGGAAAGAAAAATGTTGCAGATTGGCAAGGTAAGCACTCAACAAGAAAAAATTTCAATTTATTCAACTTTTCCAAGAATTCCCAGATGTCTTTTCCTAGACTTATAAAGATTTAAGAGGTTTCAACCTAAAGTTGACATAGCACTTTATCGAGCTAGATCTAGGATCTACACCTTTGAGGACAGAGAAAAGGCGATAAATCCTCACATTGAGCCTCTCATGAGAAAATAATTGAACACGCTAATTGAGGCGGTATCATCTTCCCTATCAAGCATTCAAGATGGGTTGCAAACTTGGTACCCATGAGGAAAAGAAATGGAGAAATCAGACTATGTGTGGACTTTCATGATCTTAACAGAGCATCACTCAAGGATCACTATCCACTTCCATCAATGGAATAGATCTTACCGATTGTAGCTATCTCGAGAGGTTTTCACTACTAGACGGATACTCATGCTACAATCAGATAATTCGAAAGAAGAAGATCAGTTCAAGACAACCTTCACCACCAAATGGGGTACATATGCTTATAAGAAGATGCAAATCGAATGTTTGGAGAAAAATTTCAGCAAGCTATAGACATGGCATTCAAAGGCTTGATCAACAATATATTTTTGGTGTATCTAGATGATATCACCGTCTTCTCAAAGAATGATGTAGACCATCCATTTCACCTCGGAAAGTATTTCACAGTGTAGAAGATTTGAATTATCACTAAATCCAAATAAGTGTGTGTTATTTGCACACGAAGGAAAAATTTTGGGCCACATTGTCTCAAGAGAAGGGTTAACAATTGATCCCGAAAGGGTTGAAGCCATCTAGACACTTCGATTTCCACAACATAAAATCTCTCTCAAAAGCTTCTTGGGGAGAATAAAATTTCTTCATGGGTTTGTGCCTGATTTTCCACTCTTGTGAAGCCTTTAACATTGATGTTAAAGAAGATTCTTGAATTTAAATCGATAGCGAGAAGGAAAAGAGAGTTTTGAGGCCATCAAGCTCACAATATCAAAGACCCCAACTCTTGTCAACCTAGACTTCTCAAAGGACTTCATGCTATATGCTTTTGGAGGGTCAGACACCATCTCAACCATCTTGGTTTAGCCTAACAAGGAAGGTTCAGAACAACCCATATCCTTCTTAATTCAGGGCTTGGAATATTACGAGGTAAAGTACTCTTTCATTGAGAAACATATCCTTGCTTTGTTATTTGGAGTTTTAATAAGTTCGGACACTTGGTCTCAAAAATAAGATTCAACTACTAGTATCCCGTGTTGGTGTCGAGGATTTCTCTGAACAAGGACTTGAATGAGAAGAGATCTGGTTGGATCACTCACGTAATGGAATATGACATTGAGATCAAGGTGACCAAATTGGTTCGTGGAAAGCGTACGTGTGAATATATCACTTTGAAGAAACAAGATGATTTAGTGGATGAAAAAGAGTTTGTTCATTACTTCTGAGAATGATCAAGAGCATCCAGTGATGATGCACTTGTTCCATGCTTGGACTCAAGCCTTAGTGCATTATCTCCAAACCAGGTTTGTGCCCTCCGAATGGAATAAAGAATGCAGTGGAGATTCTTTAGGTTACAAGCCATCCCATATGTGCTTGTTGGTGGAGTACTATTCAAGAATGATATCAACGGTGTCCTATTGAAGTGCATTGGGATAGGCTAAATTGAGAGAGTGTTGAATGAGTTCCATGCTAGAGAAGTATGAGGCCACTTTTTCCTCGATTAACAACTCTCAAGATTATGAAAGTTGGTTATTATTGGCCTATAGTGTTCGGGGATTGCTACTCATGGATCGAAGTGCAAGAAGCTGTGCATTCTTCATAGGGAAAGAAAAGTTGGCAACCCTGTCCCTTCATCCCATTTCGGTGGATCAACCATTCATGCAATAGGGACTAGACTTCATTAGGGTGATTAACCCAAATTGAAGCTAGGGCCATAAGTGGATACTTACGGTAGAAAATTATTTCACCAAGTGGATGAAGAAGCAAAGGCACTTGAGGAATCAAATGAATCCAACATCTTGGATTTATATGAAGGAATAAGTACTAGGGTTTGGAGTCCCTTCCAATATTATATTAGATAATGCATTAGCATTCCTTTATAAATGGATCATTGAATGGGTGGTCAAGAATGGTGTGTACCTTAACACTTCATCAAACTATTACCCTCGAGGTAATGGCCAAGAAAAAAACCACAAACAAGAACCTACTAAGGATTATTAGAGGGAATATTGATAAAAATTAGAGAACTTGGCATACAAAACTACAATCAATTATATGCGGTAATAGGATCACATCTAAGAGATCCACATGTAGCTCCCCATAGAAGCTTGTATATGGAAAAGATGCGATGTGCCCATATCATTGGAGTTTCCCACTTTGGAGCTCATGAAACAATTGGAGCTAGCTGAGTTTGAACCTATGGAAATTAAGTATGTAGAGCTAATGAAAGTACAAGAGGCAAGCATTGATCAAGAAAGGATTTGATTAGAAAGCAAGAATGAGGACCTTTCACGAAGGGGACTTAGTTCTAAAGTGGGATGAAGATTGGGAAAATCTAGGAAATAATTACAAGTTTGATGCCATTTGGAGTGGTCCCTACATGGTCACAAGATGTACAAGTAGCAATTCCTTCCAACTAGCTAAATTGGATGGTGAAGAATTGTAGATTCAAGTAAACGGGATCTCTCTCAAACATTTCTACTAGAAAGGAAAGTTCCACCCTTGTAAATATTAGTATAGAATTTTAATTTCCCTAAGTGCGTATGCACATTGTTATGTTCTAACATAGGTTTTTTTCCTAAGTAATGTGGCACATGATTTTTCCTCTAGGTTTGCATCATTGTATAGTTTAATGTGCCTCAAGTGAATGCGCTAGGATTTTCAACATTTGTAACAGGGAGACCCATAGTTTCCATAACAGTTTCTCACTTTAAAATACAACAAATATAAGGGAACTAAAATTGGGTCTCAAAGCGTCCATTTTAAGAAAGAACAAGATCAATGTCAGGCCACCCACGAATCCGTTCCCGATGGATACAATAAGACAGATAGTCTATTTATCTAGCGGGAAGATGTCCACGAAAATCACCAAATTGTTATCTCAATTTTTCCTCGACAAAATTTATCAAACATGACCCTGTGCAGAAATAAATTCAAGGGAGGGTTCCATCACACGAGCCCACATTTCAAATCAAACAAATACATTCCAAACTGGCTCTAAAATGAAGGAACAGGGTCGGGGAAGGAAGCAAAAAACGTCAGAGAAAACCAGAGGCTCAAGGGAGAGAAACGAAGAAAGGATCAAGGTCTTCAAGCTTTAAAAATGATTCATAACAAGCCCAAAATTGGCTAAGTATGGGATAATCAATGAAAGATTCGACATGCCTCATTGGCGCATCTCCAAGGGCTAAACTCAAAAAGTGGACTCAAATAACTTCACCATCCTTATAAGGGACTCAAATAAGCATTCCATCCACATGGAAGGATGGCGGACTCAAATAAGGATGGCACGCATTTGGGGCCATTGAAAATTCCAAATGAGTGGAAAGAACCAAGTCTCAGCTCAATGTAATTTCAAGATGGGAACCCAAGGTAGAGACTCAAACTTGCGCTTGACCCTCCACATGGTCGGGGGTTAAGAGAGGTCAAATTCAAAGCAGGCCCAAATTTGTTAAGTATAAGAGTGCAAGTGGAAGGCACCACATATCTTAATGGTGCACATTCAAAGGTGCTGCCTATTGTGGGGACAAAAATGAGTGCAAGGCTTCCATGTGTCATCCTGGTGCATCTTCAAAGATAAATCTAAAAATGGGCTCTTAGACAAGTGCCAAGCCTACATGTGTCCCTAATCGGATGTATGATGCCGCCATGAAAATGGACTTAGTGAAAAACATATAGGAACAAAGGAAAGCCACAAAATGAGCCATGTGTCTACCCAATGTAACTTCAAAGGTTAAATCCAAAAGTGGTCCCCAAATGCATGCCATCCTTCCATGTGGCCATGTTCCAAGTCAAAGGAGGAATGCGGGTCATCGAAGGTAATTTAAACTTTTGGGCTTCATTCCCAAGAGACATAAAGTATAAAAATGAGTGATGCCTCCACCAATGCCCAAGGAGCCATGTGTCAGGCCTAATTTACATTCGGGTGGGTGGGCGTTGAAGTTATTTTTCACCGAAATGAAAAAATGTGAAACAATGGACTTGAAGATGGTTTTTGACAAAAGGTATTGCGGGGCTGTAGGGCAATTTTTTGAATTTTTATTTTTTTGCAAAAGGGGGCAAAGTAAATTTTGGGTCCATAGACACATTACTACGCTAACTAGTTTCGAGATTTTGCTATGGGCCTGATTCAAATATTCAAAAGGAATATCTTTTGATCCAGTACCTAAAATCAAACAAATTTGGCACCATTAGAGAAATGTCAACCTCGTCTACACCATGGAGATATGATACTTTAATTTTGAAGAAGTTATATGGGGAAAAAATGGAATACATATTTGTGCCATTAATATAGGATCTATTTGCTCCAAAAACTAGATCGGATTTGACTTTATCAGCCACTCTTCCTCCTTGAATGCGCCAAAAAAGTAATCAAGGAAGATTTGACAGATTGTAGGTAGATTTGCAGGGGTATTGATGGCTAATAGTTGAGCTTCAAATTATTTTTCCCACCTCTCTTCTTATTCTCTCTATGTTACATCTATAAAAGAAGGGCTAGGGCTCATTGTAAAGGGTTGGATAGTTTTGTTTTGCATCTTCCGTTCTTCTCTTGTTTGCAGAGAAGGCGGTGGAGCCTTCCAAACCTCCCATTCAGTTGTAATGAAATGTTTTGCCTCTCTACCACTTTTATGTACTGTATCAACTCTTGAGAAATTATATATGTTTGTTGATGATTCTCAACCCTCTCATGTGTTCATTATTCCCTTCTAATCTCTCATTATAGTTTTGTTTCCTATGCATGGTGTTTGTATTGCATTTCTGCAGTGCGTGTTAAGTTGAAAAAAAAGTGTCTAGCATTCATTTGGTGCATCACCTCGTTAGCTTAGGTTCATTTTCTTGCATCTTCTCAACACTATCTCCTTGGTAAAATATAGTAGGTTTAGAATACATCCTCTGTAATTTATTTGTGTTCACCTAAACAGAGGAATACGAATTGACCTTAATCCAGAGAGCTCTCTCAACTCACAGGTCCCACACTTTGAGAGATGCTCCATGTTGTGCAATAACACTTTGAGAGTCTCAACCCATCTAGTTGCAAACATTTAAGGGTGTACTTGATCGTGCACTAACAATATTTTATGCCTTTCCAATTATTTTTACTCTTGTGTATGTTTCCATTAATATTGTGAATGTTGAATTCCCTTATTAATCATCTTACCTTGTTGCAAATTACGTAATTTCTGCATGATATTAATGTGTATGTGTAACTTAGTAGTATTGTTGTGATTTTATCCCTCAATACATCAAAGTTTTTACCCTTAATTATCTTTAGAAAATTGTTGGCCTATGCATCAGAAATTCATTCCATATCAATTGTGCATGTACTCAATCAAAGACCTCATATAAGTTTGGTGTATCACCTCAGTTTTAAATTCATTTTACAGTCATATTTTACCCTTAAACCCCAGAAAATCAGTTTAGGATACATCAATAAGGAACCAACCTTGATACCAAAGACTCACCTCAAAATAGGTATACCCACAGACCTGAGGTGTTTCCATTGTATCTATGAAAGAGAGATAAAATTTGCAAGCTTAGAACACCTGCAACCATCTCTCTACATGGTGCACTTTTGAGAGATAATATATATATATATATAATTTTAATATTATTATTAATAATATTTTACTATTAGTACTATTATTAAGGAGTAAGGATAGTTATATTTTTAACTAACTTAATCTTACACTTAAGTTTTATTTTAAAATTTGATAATATTTGATAAGAGGTATAAAGAAAAATCAAACCAAATTTCACTTGTTATTATATTGATTTACTTTGGGTTATAAGTAATTTTACAATAACTTAATAATGAATTTACACATTCCAATGAGGCTAGGGCCTAAGTTGCAAATAAGAAATTTCTTTTCTCCCTAGTATTAGGAAATTATCTATTTTTATTAACCAAGAAAATGATAAGGAAGATTTAAGTTCTTTCCATCTAAGTATACAAGGTTTGACTTTCTTTCAACAATGCAAGAAATGAACAAATATAACTTATTTCACTACTCTATAAATTTCATGTAATACAATGGGAGTAACTCTTTATTTTCTTTTACAAACTACAAATTTGCAACCATTCTCACAACCAAATTTTACAATATTTCCAATAAGTTTTAAAATAAAAACTACTAACTTTCCAATAAGATCTACACACTTATATGAGATAATAAGTTGACTAAAATATGAACAAGTTGTTTCTTTCCTTTCTAATCACTTTTCCATTATAACAAGAATATCTTTACTAAAATGTCTTTCTTTCCTTCACAACATACAATACAATCTTAATAACTAATAATCAATACAACTTTTCTTCCAAAAGAACAATACAATAATCTTCCACTTGAAGTGGGAATTTTTACAAGAAGGAAACTATAATGAAATAAAAAATTTCTTCTATTATTACTCCTAGAATAAAATATCCAACCAAGATCTATATTCTCTTCACTTGATTACAACAACCAAAAATGGGGAAATGCAACACTCTCTGCCCAATCAAAACTCCAATGAGAAGAAAAAGAAGAAATTCTTCCCATTGGCCCTCGAGCCACAATCACAAGGCAATAAGGGATGGATCCAACACATGAAAACTCAACAATGCTTCCACACTTACTTTCAAGAAACAAACACGAAGAAGATAACCACATAAAAACACTCATTTTATACACAACAACTTTGAAAAACAATGGTTCCAAATTAAGCCAAGTAGAGATAGGAACATGGGGGTGCCCTTGTGCCTCTCAAGGTTTTGGATGCCCACATCTAAAAACTTCCAAAAATTATCAATCCTAAAATCTCTTTTGCCTCCTCACAAAAAATATCTGTCTCTTATGCCTCTCTCACTCTTATGCCTCGCTCTCTCATATGGCTCCCACAATACACAAAATAACAAAATCTAATAAGGTGGGGCATCCTAAACCAACTCCCTCCTAAACACCCAAAAAAGCTCTTATGCCTCCCAACATATTTCATCCCCATTTCCAAATCTCAACACCACCTAAGGTCAATTTACTACCCAACACTTCAAACAAGAACACACATCCATACAACACATAACATACAAGAAAACAAGAGTAAAAAAAAGAGTGCAAGATCCTACCTTGCCATGGTAAAGGTCCACTTTTCAAGAAAATCCAAGCTCCTTTCTGCTCTAACAAACAAGAACTCCAAAAACCCAAGATCCAAAGCTAAGCAAGTAACCCCATTTACTTCCAAAAAAATTCAATAAATAGAAAAGAGGAGGAGGAAGATGATGTGTCTCCATGTAGGATGCCACATCATTTCTTCTCCACTTCACATCACCCAAGTCAAAACCATACTCCAAGGTAAATAAATGGGTGGTTGAGAGGTATGAAAAACCTCTTACACACACCACTCCATCCCATACCCCTTGCGGAAAAGAAATAAACACATGTAAGAAAGTGAAATTTAAAATCACCTTTTACTTCCAAAAACATAATTGGGTATATTTTTAACCCCTCAACCCATAGGTAGGATTGGTATAATAAATTAAGAGGCGTGGGGGAAAAGTTTATCTTGTCCCACAAGCCTCCAAAATTAACCCTTAAGGAAAAATATGAATTATCAAGAAGGGGTAGAGTGTACAACACTTAAGATCACATACACTTCACTTACATCACATAACCAAAAGAACCATCTAATCTAATAAATGAATTCTTTTTGTCACATCCATAATTATTTTAGTAACATGATTAATTTACTAATCTAGACACATAATTTACTTAATGATAAGAGGGAAATACATCACCATAAAATCCCACATGCTCTAAAATTAAATAAAGGAAAATAAAATAATAACACACAAATCCCTTGGTCGAAATTGGAGGTATTCCCCCATGGGAGCCCCTAACAACAAATAAAACACGAAAAACATAACACACATTGCCATGGTGACCATTGTTGAATCCATCTAGCATTTTGATGTGGTTGGTCTCCAATCCTCCTTTGATTCTTGTGATATAAATGGATGCAAAACTTACAATACCTCCTTCGGTCTCATGGCTGCATCAAAACATACAAGGTAAAATATATGCATATAAATCAACAATCATCCATACACAAATTAAATCATCATCTAGACAAATAATGTTACTATTTTAAAATTCCAACAACATCTCAATTCTATATTTCATAAATAACAATAAAATAACCAAATTAATTCACTTTTAAATCCTACTCACTATGACGAAAATGTTGAATGTCGAAATAGATAAAAATATGTCACGATACATCATCATCAATGTAAAATGTCTCTCTAATAAATCCACGTGACCATACTATGAATCAAAATACACAAATAATCAAAGTATCTCTATTGTCTAATCATCATGTTAAGACAAAATGATACAATATAAACCATGTATATAACCAATAATAATTGAAATCAAAATTTAATAAGTGTCGAAGTGAAGTGGGCACTACATACACTAAGTTCAAGGATAAAATAATACTCAAGTAAATGAGCGTAGTTTTCCTCATTGATATAAAAAATACATTTCTAGGTCCCTAATAGAGTGTAACATCTTTCAACTTGGTGGTACTCATATGGAGCTTTGTAAGAGCTCGAGTTCCTCGAGCGACCCATAAAAAAAAAACTATATTTTTTCCCTTTTTTCAACTAGACTAGTACTCTTTCTTACAATATTCGAATAATATGTATTTGTTTCCTAAAAATTTATGGGGTTTTGGGGGTAGGACAATATTTGAGAGTTAAACCTTATGTGTTCCTCATAAATTAATAACACAAAATCGAAATTATTTTATCCATTTTGGTTGGCTTCCTCATATTGACATTTTCATTTGTAGAGAACCATATTTGAAACATTGGATTTTATCCTTATGTCAAGGATAGATAACATTTCAATAATATTCTTGCTGTTATAAATTAAAAGTACAATAATTAATGACATGTTAATTAAAATACATAACTAAAACATTTATTAGTTGAAAACAATAACAATTATTATGATTACCAATTGAGTGCATGCCCATTCAAAGCAAATGCATCGTGCCTAATTAGTGACCATCTTGATTGTTGGATTTGATCTTGTGCCACTTTTTTCATTTATGATATATCACCATCACAATTATTTTTGACCCAGTATTCAATTATCCTTTTCCACACAAGATTTTTTTAAATGAGAAGGCTTGAAAATAGTTTTAAAAATTAAACTTGATGAATACATAAAACTTTAAAATATACAACATTTAAAAAAATTAATTAGTTAGTAAAATAATTGTAAACAATAATTACCTACCAAAATTTGTGCTTAAACAAGAAATTAGAATAAGAAACATCAATAAACTTTTTTTCCCTTCTTGGATATCTTATTAAACTTATCATGCATTCTCTACATTAAAGGTTTTGCTAATATTTTTACCATTGATAATATGAAAGATATTAATCGGTAATTGAAAAACATATATTTATCTATATAAAAAATTATTTTCTTTCCATTTTTGCCCCTCAATACATTCTTATATGTATGTAAATTAATCATCCTCTCAAAAGTTCCATAAGCGGACCAAATATCACAATTACAACACTAATCTTTCCGCTACACCGATGGGAGTTAGAGGTCGTGATTTGTGAAGCATAAATTATAGCATGAGATATTATATGTGAATAATGGAAGGAAGATAAGAAATAATAATGTTGGACTATTATAAAAAAAAATGGCTAGGGAATCAAATCCCAAGAAGAAAGTAGGTCATGAACAATGTGAATACCTATATGTCAAACAACTAGATAGATTTGATGTTAGGATTATCTTCTAATGAATTACGACACAATTAGAAATGGGTGAACATTAGATATGTTGATTATTAAATTAAATATCAAACCAACCAAAAATACATCACGAAACCATTTGAGGTGAGGTTTAAAAAAATTAAAAGTAGAGATGCTTTTGACAAGAGAATACCCCTCGGTTTGATAGTAATTAAAAATGTTTCAAAGCCAAGATTTCACTTCAAAATTTCGCTATTAGGTTCTCTTAAATAAATACAATGGATTAAAATCATGTTCCAAGATTATTTTCCTTCCACCACTGACATAACTAATGTGGTAAACAATATTTATACTTTTAGGATGGATATGTAGAATACACACACCTCCTTCCTCATGTGGTAACAAAAACATCTGAAGTGACTCTATGGAATCCCCAAGATTTTTAGAATTATCCCATACAAAATTATACAAGATATTAGATAACTTATTATGATAGGTATTTTAGGGAGGCCAACATGAAGAATAATAGACATGTGGTGGAGAGAATTTCAGTGTAGGCTTGAGTTTACCTAAAAGAAATAAAATATATGGAATGTTTAGAAATGGATTTAGTGTTAAAGGATATTCATTCTTTTGTAAGAGCATAGTAAGAAAAGATGTAAAAATTAAGAAATAAATTGTATCTTAATTTAGTTATAGTGATTTCATATGTCCCTTTGTGGTCACTATTTATGCTACTAATGGGATATTTTTATAGTGTTGCATTGGATTTAGGATATAGTCAAGGGCTAACTTCTATCCATGGGACGTTTTTTGGTTATTTGATGATTGTTGTTGGTTAGTTTTCTTAAATCAACAAGCTTATTTAAAACCATTATACTCACAATCCTTAATTTCATGCCCCAAACTAAAAATATGATACTTTTATTTGGATGACCCTTGAATTTTTCTCAATTATATCATAGAATGTTTCCTTATTGCTTAGAATGTTTCTATTTATGCTCACCTCTAAATTCAGAGGTAAGTGTAGATCTTCATCATTTTCCTCATTGTAAATGGATTTTCTTTCACTAGCATGTCCACCAACTATTCAAATGTTATCATATTATCCAAGAGATTAAATGAGGTGAAAAACACTTTATAGGATTGTGGAAATGCTATCAACACTATAGGTACAAGTTGTTTGTCTTCCACTTGGCATCATTTAGTGCTAGAAATCTGTTCTTAGATGTTGCAAAACATCTAAAAAACTTCAATTATATCATTGAACTTGAATTTGATGTTGTATATAGTTAGTTTTATAAATGGAGGTGAATAATTTGATTATATGCTTGATGCACCATTTTAAACTCATCCCAAAATGATTTGGTTGGTTGTTTATTTATGATGTGAGGTTAGACATCATCATTTCTTACAAACATTATGGTTAACTTCGATTTTTTTGTCAGCCATACCATATATTCATTACTAATCATAATCTATTAGATGCCATGTGAGAGTACCTTCAACTACATTCTATATATGTCTTTCAATTACATACATGTCTTGATCTTAGTTTTACATAGAGCATAATATTCTCTCCATAGGAATTATGAATCTGTAAGGAAACAAATTGGACCATATTTTTCCATCTTATTTGTGCATGAATTGTATAAAGGTGACATATTGAATTTTATCACTCTAAGTATAGTTACCATCTTTATGTACTACCAGTTTGATATACCAAACATCTCTACATACACACATTAATATGTACTAGTAGTCCATACTTGGAAGAATTTCTGCTCTCTAAGTATACCCAATGGTACATGAAGGAGACATTAATGCATATGAGAGAAGATAGCTACATGGTACATAGAAAATATTTGAGAATGATCTAGATAATAAATTAAAATTTCTTAAAGAGAGATCTTTATACATCGGTGAAAAGTCCCAATATACTTAGATTTTCCAAATTTTAATATTTAAGTTTAATGATAGTGGAAAATGGGTGATGGAGGGTTAGTAATGATTGACATGCACTACAAGAAACTGGGTATTTTATCCACAAATTTTCCACAATTTGTTTGTGGATATTTTACTCAAAATTGTGAATCCAAATTTGTGGACTCCACCCACATTTTTTTTGTGAAAGTATAAAATGTGACAAAATTTGTGATAAAATCCACACTCAAAATAATAGTGAAAAAATCACAAATTTATAATTGTGGCATTTGTCTCAATTTTGATATTGTTACATATGTACAATTAGATAAAAAATGTGACAATTTCACAAGTTTTAAAAATGTGGTGCACCCACAATTTTAAAATTGTGACATGTACCCTAATAATAAAAGGATTGTTATTGCACAATTATAAAATTAGGATTATTTCAATATTTTTTAAGTTTTTAATATAAACTTTCCAAAGAGTTATTTTAAATTTTATACTAATTTTTTGACATATTTATATTTTCATATCCTTATTTTTATATTGTATGTTAATATTTTAATATAACTTACAAATATTAGAATAAGATATTTTATATTGTTTTTCAAATACTAATATATAATAATAAGTAAATATTATCTTTAATCAAAGATAAAATTATCTCTACATTATAAAAATTAAAAAATCTATAATTAAGGAAAGAAACATAAAAAGTAATTTTAAAAACATTCAACTACCTTAAATAAAAATATTATTATTATGTTTTTGTAATCTTTTTAAAAGATTGGCTATAAATATAAAAATATTTTAATACATAGATTTTATAATATCATTTTATGGATAAAAGAAGTTTTAAAAAGATGAATTTGTGATATATGTATGAAATGGAAAAATAGAATAAAAAATAGTTTCAAAAAGAAGCATAAAAATGGTTTCATTCGATCACTAATATGTGAGTTTTGTTAGAGATTTTTGCTTTTGCCCTCTTTTTCCTTGATACGTGCATATAATATTCCTTTGTTATAATTGATTCACTTTGAAGTCCAGGAAATATCTTTTGTTTTTTTGCCCTTTTGCGTTTTCCTACACCTCAAAATTTGAGCCTCCGTCCCCTCCATTCTACAGGGTCATTCTTTATAGAGTGTGGGAGAGCTTTTTATTTTTATTGTTTCCTTTTTCCTAAAACTTTTATTCATTTTATTACCATTCTAAATTTCTTTGAAGATATTTACATCATTGATGAAAGACAAAGTTTTAAAATTAATTTTATTGCTGCGAATGCCCTTTTCCTTGTCTACTAATTACTAATTAATTTTGAGCTGGATCCTAACATATTGGTATGTATTAAAGAGGATTCAAACTCAAATCGCTCAGGTTTGGATATATTTTTCACTTTTCATATCTATAGCCATTTGTTGAAGGAACAAGTTTGATCACCATGAAATTTTCTAATCGAGTGGATTTATCAATCATTTCCAATAATGCAAGAAAAAAAAATCAAATTTTCACATTGAAACCTCCACTTAACCCATAAAATTTAAAAGAAAAGATCTATGCATCAGTGAATTAGTCTCCAACATCACGTCATACCCACACCCACTTTAATGTTCTAATCGATAGAATCCTGTATCCAAAGGAAGCATTGAATAAAAATAGTTTCAAAAATTTGTAGATCTGCCCAAATATTCGGAGAATGATATGGAAGTCGATTCAAATCTGCAAAAGATATGTAGGTGTAGAAAAATGTCAGTATTTTTAAATACTCTTTCCAACCACAAAACTTTGAAAATTTTATTTAGATCATTTAATAAAAATGGAAGTAAATATTGAAGGGAGAAAAATGAAATACCTGTTAATTCATTTGCAGCTATCTTTCACCCACTGCAAATTTTGTAAATGCCTCCTCCGTATTTATTTTTATTTGATATATTTTAGGTTTTTATGCCTTCGCTATGGATCAATGCCTTAACTAATGGAAATTTAGGTTTTCACTTTTTATCGGCATAGATCAACTTCACGGATCAATACCTCAGCCGTTAGATTGGTGCTTATCAATGGGCCATAATGTGAGTTTATTTTTGTTATATCTCTTTTAGCAATACATATTTAACGAGAACTGTCATTATAAAATTAAAATGATGATATTCTTTGCAAAAGGACTTAATTATAATAATTATTATTCCACGAAATATTCAATAAATTATTATGTATGAAAAATATATATTAAAAAAAAAGTAATATGGATTCTTTAGATTGTAATAATATCTCCATTAATAAGGATGAAATAATATTGTGAATATTATACAAATGTTACTGAAAATCTCATTTTTTCAATATATTTTAATTACATGATTTAATTTGTAGTAATGAATCATATATTGACATCGGACGTTAATTTAGGATATAGTTTTTTAAAAACAAAAATATTAATTATGTTTACCATTTTAGGATAGTGTGGATAATGCACAATTATTAATATCATATTTTTAAAAATTATATATTAGTTGTTTCGACAATTCACATTATTTCTACAATAAATTTTTTTATGGATAAATACACCTACTTTTAGGAATAATTATTATTCAAATCAAAATTTAGGCATTTATAATATCCACACATAGAATTTAATTTATTTTTTATCATTACTGAATATATATTTTACATATTGTGAATAATATATAAGCAATATAATTGAAGTTCGTTGAATTTTAACAATTTTTATTTATAATAATTTTATTGTATATATAATTTATATTTAAACCTCACAAATTGTGTGAAAACTCAAATGAGGAGACTTATAATATTGGGGATGTGGTACACAATATCCATAATTCTATTTTCAAATGTCTATTATTTTTCAAAACGTGAGCGAGAAATCATGATTTATTCAAAATAAAATTTGAAGGATGTAGATATTTCACAATTTTAAATTTGACTTTTAAGAAATAGTCACTTTTTTTTTAATGAAAAATGTGATTTTTCCACAATGAAATTTCAATAATGTGGATATTTATAAAATAAAATATGTATTTTATGAAATTGTGGAAAATCTACATTTTATTTATACAAGTTGTCTATTTAATGTTGAAAATTCACAAATTTTCTACAAAATGATTTTTTTGTAGATAACAATGTGGATAAATTAACCTAGTTCTAGTAGTGATGTCCTTCTTACTCACTATATATTTAAAGAGTTCATGCAACATAAGTTGTTGTTGCACTTATATTACTCATTACATGCATTAGACAAAAGTGTAATGACTTTACTTGAAAGTGTGGTCTAGAGGCACTACTAATACCAAATGTTGTCTAGATCAAGTGATCTCATGAAACATTTCTAGAACTATATTTCTAGGTTTATTTTTACAAAATGATTTTGCACTAGTACATAGAAATCTACAAGTTATTATTAAATGTCAAATAATATAAAAAAATGTTCTTCCCCCTTGAAACTATAAAAAACATAATTAAAGACATTTTTCAACTTTCCATGAATTTCATTGAACATGTATACATGCCACATTTTCCCTAAACTATTGCTAAGTAGGGTTTGAAATGTAGTTTTTGAAATATTTTGTATGATTTTAAGGTGCTGATTTTTTTGAATAAATATTTTTCAAGTTTCCTCCTAAATCTATTCATTATTTTTAAATTTATTTTTAACAATAAAATCAATGAACAACTTCCTAAAAAATTTACAATGTTTTCTAGCCAATAGTGTTCACCACCTTATTTTACATAACTAAGTAAATTAGTTAAATTTTCCTATGCTATTTAAAATAAGACCCCCTAGTAAAATGCCCCTCTAAGAGGAAATGGCAGGATGATGCTTGGGTGTGAGGGGTTCAACCTCACTAGTGCCTATGTAGGAAAACATTAACCACATATGAACCCAGGTCTACCTGCATATCAAACATAGGTTATAATTTTAAATTTAAATATGACTAAAGTTAACTTTTTTAAATGGAAAATGGAAAAGGGAGGACGGGAGGGATTTAACCTGCCATCCTTACCTACTAAGCCCTTAGCACTAAATTAGGAAGCAAATTGATGCAAGCTCACAATCGAGTAGTAAGATACTTAAACACAAATTTTGTAAATGCGAAGATCTTGTTCATCATTAAATCGTCCATGCATAAGAACGTGGGTTACAGTTAGAGGGCCAGCTACCCAAAATTGTATGGGGAGTGGACGCAATCTCGTTATTAAGGATATAAGGGTATAGTCAAGGTAGCACAAAATTTCTTCTAATGTATGTAAATATTTTGTCCTATAAAGGACACAAGGACAGACTTGTGTGGATACTCGGAGATACACTGAGTTCAATGATAAAATAACACTCAAGTAAATGAGCGGAATTTTCCTGGTTGATATAAAACATAAATTACTAGGTCTCAATAGAGTGTAACGTATTTCAGCTTGTGGTCTTCATACGGAGCTTTACAAGAGCTCGGGTTCCTGAGCGACCCACAAAAACTTTAAAAAATAAAACTATATTTTTTTCCCTTTTTTCAACTAGACCAATACTCTTTCTTGTAGGATTCAAATAACATGTATTTTTTCCCTGAAAATTTCTGGGGTTTCGGGGGTAGGGAATATTTGAGAGTGATGGGGCCATAGAATTCCTCCTCTTGAATCTCTCGTTTCTGTAATCTCTTAAGAATATCCATAATCTTTTCAAAACACACTCTAAAATTTGAGCATCATAAGCCCACTAATACTACACAAAAAAAAAACGAAGAACCTTTGTATCAGTGAAAACCAATAAACAGGGCACTAAAACATGTCCACAATTAGTGCCAAAATTACACAAATAAGATGGATGAATTGAAGTGCAATGACCTATTCAATCTTAACTAGATGACACAACATCCTAATTAAAGTACACCACCACTACTACTAATGACATCTAATCATTATAGTAAAAAAACATGTGCATTATGATGAATTAATCTCTCTCTCTCTCTCTATATATATATATATATTATTCCAATAAATTTTGTTAAATATAATCACATGTCACACATGTTGTGTGAGATAATCATGTTTTAAATGTTTCTTTGACATTTGATTAGGTAATTAATTGTAAATATCTCACCTTTTAAAAGAGTAAGATCAATTTTTAAAGAACAATTCATTTTCATGGCTTGTTAATTCTACAATATCAGTTATGTAGTCATCTCCCAAAATGAAGTAAACAACATATTTTTGCAAGAAAAATAGATAGGTTTATACCTTAATTATTTAAAAGTATGCCAAGCGATGTGCACAGGGACAAGACTATAAACCATCATTTGGAGCCTCTAAATTTCAAGATGAATTATAAGTCTTGAATGAAGTTTCAACATGTTGAGCTACAATGGTATGAACTAGATACGATGGTCAAAAACACATAAAATTAATGATATGTAAACTCTAGCCTCATAAATAATAATTAACCACATAATATGAACATAAAAATGCAGCTTCCCACTTCCCTTTGACACCTTTTTATACTGATCATGACAACATTGACTATACCATGAATATTATTATAGTTTTGATTTAGTATGATGTTAGATGTTGGACCATGAATTATTGTTGATCTCAATTTAGTTATGATGCATGATGATTATTAGAGACACTTCATATGTGGATGATGATATACTATCGACATGGATATATTATGTATGTTGTTCGAACATGTGATTTTGGATATTGTGAGTAGACCTAGAAAATAGACATTATATGATGATGATATAGTTGTTGATATCAATTGTAAGTGATATTGTTGATAGCCTTGATGTTGTTGTGATTCATATGCATAGATTATTTTTGATTATATTTATATCATGTTGGATATTACGATATGGCCACGAGGCCGAAAGAGGTATCTTGTTTTGCAGGGTAAAATATCACAACAAACATTAGGGGATTGGAGACAAACCACATTGGAATTCTAGATGAATTCAACAAGGTCACCATGGCAACATGTTTTGTGTGTGTGTGTGTATGTGTGTGTTATTTTTGTTAGGGATTCCCATGGGGGATTACCTTCGAATGTGACCAGGGTTATGTGTATTTTATTAATGTGGTTTCTTTTTATTATTGTTTGCAGGTGTTTATTTTATGATACATTTACCCCTTTCATTATTCTATTAATTGTGGATAATTAATGTGAGTAATCATATTGTTAAAATAAATAAATTAATCAAATTTGGGATATAAGAAAGTAATTATAGAAGTTGTTGGCTCTTGTATTAAATGTGGTAAGTGATGTGTAAGTAATGTGTAAGAATGTGTAAGTGATGTGTAAGTATGTGTAAGAGTTGTGTAAGTCAGATTTTGGAGTATGAAACACTCCACCTCCTTGGAAATTCAAATTTGTCCTTGGAGGCTGATTTTGGAGGCTTGTGGGACAAGTTAAACTTGTCCCATGACTTATAAATTTATATACCAACCTTGCCTACGGTTGGAGGGTTGAATTTAGACTTTTATAATGCATTTTGGGAAGACAAATTGTAAGTTTTAATTGCACTCTTCTTACATTTTATTAAATTCAGTCCTTTGGGGTGTGGAATTTTTAGAGTGTGTAAGTTTATTGTCATATTATTCACGCACCTATTTATTGTGCTTTTGTTAATGAATCTGATTTTTGTGTTGGAGTTGAGGATGTGTGATGTGGCATCCTACATGGATCCACCTCATCATCTTCTCTTCGATCTTCTATAAAATTAGAACTCCTTGCTTTTTTGGTTTGTTGAACTTTTGGGAATGCTTCCTTGGGGTTAATTTTCTTGTTGATTAGAACTCTTGCTTTGTAGGAGCTTGTGGGAAAATTGTTACATGGTTGTGCTTGGATATTTTGATTGATTGCATTGAGATAGAGCTTGTTGTTTTAGAACTTAGACAACTCCATCACAGAGAGGTAAGAGCTTCACTCTTGAAATACTCTTTTCTTTTAACTATACATGTTATTGTGTGAATGTGTTAGCATGTGTGTGGGATGTTTGGGTAGATTTCCTAGGAATGGTGTAGGAGTTCGAGGCTATGGGGAATTCATGTGGGGGCATAAAGGAATGCCGGTGGCATCAGAATTCTTGTGGAGGGAGTTTGGAATTGGGATCCACCATGGAAAAGAAATAGCTTGCATTTCTTATTTTGTGGGGGCATAAGAAAATTTGTGGGGGGCATAAGGAGGGATTGTGGAGGGCATAAGGATATGTGAGATGATTTATATTGGTGGTTTGTTCAAGTGGATACCCAATTCCCATTGGGAGGCATAAGCAACTTCCCCCATAGTTCTTGCTCCTTTGGCTAGCATGGTGAAGCTTGAGTTTTGTTTGTTGTATTTCATATGGTTACAAAACTGCTGTTTTTTTTGGACTATGTTTTTAATTTGAAATGTGCATGTTGGAAATATTTCTTTGTGATTTGGAATCCTTGTTGCCATGGGTTGAGATACACTTCTTATTGCATTTTGGTTAGGGATTGAGGGAAAATGAAGAAGGATGGCTTCTCCTCTTCATTTGATATCTTGGTTGGGTAGAGAGCGTTGCCTTTCCCCTTCCTTTGTTTTCATCAAATTGGAAGAATGTGAAGAATGCATGTTACTTGTCATGGAGCTGAGAAAAGAAGATAGTTTTGACAGTCCCTTATAAGAATTATTTTGTAACCTTTCCCACTTTGAAGTGGATGAATTGTAAATGTTTTGAAATGGAAAGAGGATGTATGGATTATGAAATTTGTAAAGTGAAATGAAAAAGAGATAGAATCTATTTTTGCTTTGAAAGAATGTGAAGGAAATGTAATTTGTATGATGAATTTTGGGAAGGAATAAAAAAAAATTTGAAATTTGAAATGTAAAAGAGTTGTGCTCTGTATTCAGTTATGTTATTAGAAAAGAAAGACATGTATTATGTATGCTGTATTTTGAAAATATATATGAAAAGAATTGTAAAAGATTCATTGAACTTATGGAAGTTGTCTTACCTTGTTCAGAATGGCATTGTTATATTTAAAATTCTGTATTTGAAATCCCTGGTTGGAAAACTGGAAGAAGGAAGTATGTATGAAGAAAATGCATTGTCCTGTCTTGTTGAAATGCATGATTGGAAAAGAATAGAATCTGCATTTTTGTTTCTACATTTTGATTGAAGGAAAGATAACTACTTTAAATGAGCATGGAATGAATTCAATGTTGTTATAGTATAGCAAAAGGCATAGACTAATCCTTGTTTTGAATTGTATAAACTCCATCTTTTATTCCACTGTATACTTGTAAATTTTTTATCAAATATTAATCAGAACGACCCTGCAAGCTATAAAAGACAAATGAAATATTAAATTGATCTTAAGGTGATCAAAATGATTCCAAGTAGACTAAAACACTTAAGGAAATATTTTAAAACATTGCAAAATTGGGCCCAAACCTTTTCACAGTCTTTTAGCTGTCAGAAGTTGTAAAAATTCAAATTTGAAATCAATCAAGAAAAATTACCTTCCAATGCATCCTAAATCCTTCTTAGAATAATTCTCCATGTTTGTTTGGCATGTTGAGTGAAGGAGAAGATCAAATTTGAACAAAATTTTATAAGTTAAAATTTACCAGTTTGCTTTTAAAAAGCCTACAAAATGTTTTCATGAAATTGACCCCTTAAAATTTATCAAAATCTAAAATGAATTAATTTTACGCAGTAAAGAAAGCATCGAGATCTTTCCGAGAAAGTCCTCGCTTACCCAAAACTGATCTCTCTATCAAAAGTTATGGCCTTTTGAAGTTTTCTTCAATAGGCATAAAAATTTTGGGAAAAATTTCCATGGTGGCACATTGCCGAATTTTTCCATTGGGACTCGAAAATTTTTTGGGGAAATTTTCAAAATTTTCTCAGCCACCCCATTGGCCCATGAACCAATCGGAAGGCTGCCACGTGGCCTCACGAGGCAACGACGGTGGCACGGCACTATTTTCTACCTTGGTGCTTTTAATTTTTTTTTGAAAATTTTCTTAGTTTCCTTTGTCACCCCCAATCCCGTAGCCAATGAATGCCTACCACGTGGCATGGTGGAGGGTAGAACCCTTGAAACTTTACCTTTTTTGAGAAAAAAATTTATAGAAATTTTTGTAATTATCTCCATGCGGCCTTGCACTCCCGCCCTTGCCTTGGAAAAATCATTTCCACGGATGCACGGGCCCGCGCGTGCAACTTACCCCTTTTACCCCCTTTGGAAAATTCTCCCAAACATCTCTGCCACCCCACCTTCCCTCATTTTTCCCGCTTTAGCTTGGAGGGTGCCACGTGTCCTGGCGGATCCACGGGGTGCGGTGCAAAATTAGTTTTTCACCCTACGCGGGAAAATTTCAAAAAAATCTCCCATGCAGCCGCTAACCCGCCCTTTTGGGAAAATTTTCACCCTTGGGCTGCAGATGCTTTGCGGAAACTTTCACCCAAAGTCTCATTGGCCCATAACTTTATATCAATGGAAAGGTGAGGAAATTTTGTATCCAATGAGAATGATTTAGTAAAATTTTGTATGCATTAAGTGTCGAAAAAATCAAGTTGAAAATTTAAGCCTATTAGAGAATGGGTATGGTGAGGATATTTCCCTCTGAACTTGATTGAATCTTTTACTGATTTCCAGGTGGGTAAGTAAGAATTTACTCTAATGATTTTTATATATGTATTCTTTTCCCCATTGTAATTTAACCCTGCTCTTGTCTTAGATCTTGTGGAATTAAATACCTTGGGTATTTAATTGTTTTGGTCCCTTAACCCTAAAATTTTTAATCAGGGAATATTTAGCTAAAATGTCAATGTAATCAGTGATTAAACAAATCCCTAAGGAGTTTTGAGCTAGGTGTAGACTTATTACACTTGTTGCTTTATATTGTGGAATTAGTAATTATTATAATGGGAAAAGTTATTAGTTGAATTTAATTTTCCTTGAGACTTTGGTCATTAACACTTTAAAAAATAAAATTATTCCATAATTTTCTAACTAAACCTAGGTTGTTCATAGGTCTCAAGTGGGTTGTTTTAGCGGGCATTACAAAAAGACCATAAAATTCTAGTAATGATCTATGTAATGCTAAGCTTTGAATTCAATGTTTTTAGTGTGATGATAAATATTGAATTTATTATTACATTAAAATTTGGCTTTAATTTTATTTGAAATCCTTTAATAGGTTCTAAATATGCACGTGATCGTTACTGATAAAGATACATGTATGCCAGAGATAGTGGTCTTATTTTCTAGTTTCAGAACAAGTGTGAGACTTAACTTCATGATAGGATTTAGATTTACTATCACAATTGTTCCTTATTTAGTATAAAATATCTCCCTATAACTAATTAGATTTATAGATAATTTAGATCGATTGTGCTTCTTTCATGATGGTCATATTTGTTTTGAATCCATATCAGTCCCTATTTCTATCCACATCAATTACCTATCCTACAATCATAGTATTTCATATAAATATCACATTTATTTGAATAAATTTCTATAATATTTCACATGCCTTCTCTATGCCACCACGTTTTATATACATATCTATTAGGGCACTCACAATATCTATATTTGATTTAAATTGACATTCAAAAATCTCTTTGAAGCACCTTAATACTTCATCTTGAACAATCGTTATTGCATGACTTGTAATCATTTCATTTTGTGAGACATATTGTACTGGAATTATTTTAGGAATTTGTGTTTACTAAGGAATTGGTAATAAAACATCTAGTAAAAATATGCTTTTATTATGCTTCATGGATTCAAACACCTTGTTGTAAATTTACCATTTTGATAAAGAATAGGAGGATGCTTTAGAAATAGGCTGAGGAGTATGGATTTACACCTATAAAAAGTATTTAATTTAACAATTTTAGGTATTTTCTCATATACGTGCATATTACATATATCCTATTACCATTGTAGTCCATAAAACCACATCTCTTTGAAACATCTTATCAAATAGTTCATGTCCCTAATGCATTCTTCAAAATTTTCAGTACATGTATATTGTGAAACTTGCAACTCAAAAATAAACCACAATTACAGTTTAAATTATTGTTTGATGAATATTTGTGCCTATTCCAAAGATCTTATTTTTGCACAAATTGTAACTATGATAGAATAGGTTTTCTACTCTAGTTGGAAACATGTTCGTTGCATTTTTTGAAATAGATTCAATGCCTCATGATATTAGCCATGTTTTTCTAACATATGATTATTAAATTCCATGATAAAATTTCTAATTCATCCATTTGATCAAACAATTTGAAAGGATCTACTAAGCTTCGACATTATGCATACATGTATATGAGTGTATGGATTATTAAAAAGTCACAAATCTTGGAAATTATAGACCCCAAAAAATAGGGGCACCATTAATGTGACTAGTAACATCCCACTCAATACTACTATAATCCATGAAACCACTAGAAATCCAAAAATCATTTCTCAAATCAAGGACAAAACTACCCTTATCATCGGTATCCAAAAATCAACATTTCCACTCCCACCCAAAAATTATTGATCCTCAAATGTAAAACTCAAAGTATTAACCCATTTTCGGACATAATCTCTAGTATTTCCTAAAGAAAAGAAATTAATAAACTTATTAAAATCCTTATAAAATTATATATATATATATAATACGATCAAATAAAAAATTAATTTATCAATTTTGGTTGGCTTCCTCACATTGTCATTTCAATTTGTAGAGAACCATACTCAAAACATTGGATTTTCTCCTGATGTTAAGGATAAATAACATTTTCATAATATTCTTCCTTTTATAAATTAAAAGTACAATAATTAATGACAGTTAATTAAAATACCAAACTAAAACATTTATTAGTTGAAAACAATAAAAATTATTATGCTTACCAACTAAGTGCATGCCCATTCAAAGCCAATGCATCCCACCTAATTGGTGACCATCTTGATTTTTGATTTGATCTTGTGTCACTTTTTTCTTTTATGATATATCACCATCACAATTATTTTTGACCCAATATTCAATTATCCCTTTTCTCACAATATTTGCATTATGATAAGGCTTTTAAATAGTTTAAAAAAATAAAACTTGTGAGTTCATAAAACTTTAAAATATAAAACATTTTTAAAAATTAATTAGTTAGTAAAATAATTGTAAATAATAATTACTTGACATTAGTTATCCACTCCGATCCTAGAAATTTAAGAATGAGATATCTCTTTTTATGTCCCTTTTTCATAGGGAATCCATTTCTTCTTCAACAAAAATGTATCATAAAACACTAGTTAGGATGCAAAATAACAAATATTAGAGGATATAATGTTATTTTACTTTTATATAAGATACTTAAGAAAGATGAGTTTATTATAGGTAATTTTATTCTTAAACATATTTGATATTTTTGTAAAGAGCACTCACTTTCATCTAGCATGGAACCTAATAACTATTTATTTCTTTAGTAACCCACATTTTGCACTTCAACATGAAAATAGAATAAGAAACATCAATATACTTTTCTTTTTGTTCTTGGATATCTTATTAAACATATCATACATTCTCTACATTAATGGTTTTGTTAATACTTTAACCATTGATGATATGAAAGATATTAATCGATAATTTAAAAATAGGTATTTATCTATATAAAAACTAATTTACTTGCGATTTTTCTCCTCAATACATTCTTATATGTATCTAAATTAATCACCCTATCAAAAGTTCCATAAGTGGACCTCATATAGAAGTCCCTTATCCATATGGAACACTTATAAAAATTAATCTAGAAGTGTATGGTACTATCATAGGGGATGTAGTTGGTGTGGTATAAAAACAAGCATCAATAGAAACATCTCATGCATTAGAAATATCAATTAAAGTGTTTTATGTAGGATTGTTTGAGGGCACGAAATAACATGTAGCAGATATCTCACATGGTGTTTCTCTATTTGGAGATGGGTCTCTTAATCTCATCGACGAGGAAAAAAGTTAACTAGGTAGGAGAATTTAATAGCAAAATACTTAATGTCTTTTGATAATTCTTAGATAATTGAAGGTTATGTTAAATATGGGTAACTTGTGTATTTAATAAATTTAAACAAATAAAAAAAATCATATACATTAAATAATGGTAAATTTAATTACAAGAATTAAGAAAATTATATACAAGAAAAAATAAGAGAAAGATAGAGAGCTCCTTTTTGACAATTCAATTTATTTTAAAATACTACCTCTATAACTTCCATTAAAAGTCATAAAATCAAGTAGGACCTAATTAATCCCAATAATTTTTATACTAGATCATCTTTGATGCATGTAAATAGAACACAAAACAACTTTTCACGGTCAAGATTAAATCCATCCTTTCGCATTTTTGAAAGAGTTCGAAGGCTTACTCACTATAGGAATCCAATAAATATTCCATAATTATCATTATCTATGATAGAAAATTGACATTATGCACTTAGTCAAATAAATTGTAAATATTCTATACTATATACTTTGAATTGTATGTATAATAAAACAAGCTAGCAAGGTTCATCTTCTATATTCAAAATTGGGAATGCCATGAGTATGCACTTACATTGATGAGTTACTTGACCATGGAGGAAGGGTGTGATTATGCGATGTAAGGTTATACCTATGTTTGAGAGGAGACTCTGATACATCAAAAATTATTATGTTACTTTCCAAGTATCACCTTTATTATTTTCTCATGGAATTTATGTATCATGTTTTAAACTATGGTAGATTAACATATTCTTGTTTATTACATTATTTTTATTATTAACCATTTTTATATCTACTTCCCTGGATTACAACTCTAGCTTAAATATTTGACATGTACTTGTGTCATTATTTATTATTACAACATTATGATCCTAATAAGACCTTGTCCCCTAACATATGCATAAGATTCAAAACCCTGTGCCTTTGGTAGAGTTTTTGTTATCGTAATGTATATCAAGACTAATATAATAATTTATATACTTTATCTTGACTTGTATGCTCACATTGAATTAGTCTTCTATCTCAAAATCTATATCCTTGAGGAGAGAAAATATAATTTTAAATTTACAATCTTATCCCATATAAAACTAATTTTTCTATCATTCACCTAGAATAGGGTTTCTACACTTTGTGTGAACTTGCATTGTTTATAGCCTCCTATGGATTAGATATGGATTCTGTATGATATAACAATTTTTTTTTTTTTGTTTCATTTTGTTCAATATTTTATCCTTACCTATTATGTGTGATATTGGTTTGCACATTTTTATTTACATTTGCTAATTTTAATGCCACCAAAATTAATTAGATCTAAGCGTATTACGACAAGTACTATGTTTAAATTCCAATATGATTGATCTCATTAAAATTATCTTAATTATCTTACCAACCACCAATTTCTTGTACTCATAATATTGATGGATACATTTATGTGGTAAAAATTCTTCGTGAAAGAGGAACCTCAATTTTATTTTATGAAAGAAAAAAATTGAAACAATGAATCTTGCAATGGACCAATATTGGTACTAACTCTTCATAAGTACCCAATTATTGTTATATTTCATGATATCTACAACTAAATTGATATAATAAAAACACAAATTAAAAATTCACCCTATTTTACCTCTAACAAACATGTATCTCACCACAAAAAAAATGTAAAACAAGAAATGTATAAGAAGAGAAAAAAATACTATATTAAATTAATGGAAAATGAAAACATATTTAAACATGAGAATAGAATTTAAAAATTCAAAATATTTGGGTTTCAATTACCAGAATACACAAATGTTGTAAATGGCATTGTGGTTATGAATATGAGTGACATCTCATTTGATAATAAATTTATTTAAGATTTTGTACTTATTATAACAAGAGTAAGAAATTTCTACTGAAATTAGTCATTGTAAGTGAATAAAGTTCTAATTTTTACATTGGAAAAATAAAATATACAATGCATAAAGTTTAGAATTTGAGAAATGTTAAAGAGATAGATGTTTCTTGATAAAAATGTTGTTCACTTTCAAATATGAAATTGCATATACGTTTAATCTGAAGGAGGACATGATCTAATCTCATTTGGGGAGTGATGAGAGTGTACTCAACACTAAGTTTAGGAGAATATTAAGTGGGATCACAATATCTTATTTCAATTCTAGTAACTTCAAATTCAATTTTTATGGAAAAAATATGCAATTGAATATAGAAAATATTAGTGTGAAAGAAAATTTTATATTTATCTATAAAAGTTTTATACAAAATTTGTTAATAATTAAAATTTAGAATCTATACATGACCTTGTCTTCTTTCCACAAAAACAAGTGGTGATTAGTTATTTATAATATCTTGCACACATGTGAGTATCTAATAAATGGTTATCGATGCCGAGCAAGAAAAGTGCTAGAGGACATTTTATCCCACTATGCACACATGATAGTCAAATAATGTTAGCTGCATTCCTCATGTTAGGTCACTTTTATTATAATGTACATTAAAATTTTAAAAATGCAAATATGGCACTTTTTAATACAATAATAAAAATTCATGTTTCATATTCTCCATTAGAGATCAAACTCTCGAAGGATCTTTGAAAGATCCTGAACAATAATATGAAGTTAGCTCAAAGAGTATATAGAAAAATGTTGAAGTGTATTCATGACACACTTAAAATACATGTTTTTGCAACATATGTGTAGGGTATGAGGCCATTTCTTAGTTATAACATATAACATGTAAAACTAGTAGTTATTTGTATATTTGATGTAGACATCTCTTCCATTTACAAACATACTTCCATTCTTTAACATGAGATTGAAAACCAACACTTATTTTCTTTAGCCCTTTTTCTAATCAAGACGAAACTTTTTTTTTGGATTTTAATTTTTTGAAAAGCTAAACATGAACCTATCTCGAGGGATACATCATTTAAGGTAGAAACATTGCATAACTTGTTTAAAATTTAATAGAAATTTTAAATAAAATAATATTTGAATAAAAAACACTAAAACCCATAAATTCCTTGAAAAAAAAATGAAATTATTTTCTTCCAAGATGGATATATGAGAGCCAACATATAATGCTATAAAAGGATAACTAGTTTTAGATATCGATTTGCCACCAAAGTCATGATAGATATGGGACAACAATATATATAAATAATTAAAATTCATGATTTAATTTCAAAGGACATATAATAATATTTTTATTTTCATGGAAGATTGCCACTTTATCTTTGGGATTTAGAGCGAGAGTATTCAAGTTTATTAGGACTTGAGAAATTCATAATACCGGGGGAGTCCTATTCTATGATATCATCTATGAGATATTATACGGATAAAATGTCTGCTAAGATACATCAAGAGTCACATTTGTAATGCATGATCAAACTTTTCCTTGTGATGTGGATAAATATTGAGATGACTATGGTTTTCGGATAAGAAAAGGTTTCGAGGTTGTAATGTTCTGTATATAAGAAACATAGGTGTAGAGATATATTTAGTATTTAGAGATTCAAGAGGCATAAATTCCAATATTGTTGCTGAAAAGAGGCGAGTGTGGCCTAGGAAATGGTGTGTGTGGTGGAATACCTTGAATGGTGAAAAATTTCTTGTTATGAATGAACTTAAGACATAAGTGGAGCATGGAAGGGATAGCTTAGGAAACTCAAAGCCAAGGGAGACCTAATACCATGTAATAATGCTTGATTTTAGATGTAATAAGGAATGGTGTAAGTTTTGTAAGGGACCCAATAGTAACATGAAGGATGACATGTCCGTAAGGATTGGGATGTGGAAATGTGATATGAGAGATCATAAATTTGATAGCTAGTAGGAGTGTCATGGACCATGCATTGTAAACGGTTGAAGGATGCATCATAATATTGTTAAGGATATCAAAATCAATAGAAGCATCAATATGTAACTCATATGAGGAAAATGTAACATGATAGTCATGATCCGAAAATGTAATAACTAGTGGTGGCATGTCAACAGTAGCAATGAGGAATTTAAGGAGTGATGATAAATGAGGAGGCATAACGTGATATGTTTAGTTATAAAGGAATAAGTATTTGGATTGTAATGTTTTGGTAATGGGTAACTTAATATTTTGAGCTTGTGATTATCATTGACCGGTTTAGAAGTAGAAGGCTCTAGGAGCTCAATTGCATTTTTGTCGATAATATATTGAATTATATGTTTAATATTAAAATAATGATGGGTAGAATTCCCATTTGATTGGTGGTAATGATAGTGTGTATTTTCATTTTTATTACGAGAACATGGTCGAGAAGGATCTAGATTTAGTTGTGGAGGAGAGTAACCAAATCACTTTCAATGAGTTACAAAAATAGGAACCGAGGTGCATAAGGCATTGGAATAATTCACAAATCACAATAATTTTGCTGCTTGTTTACTTTCTATTAGAAATAACAGAGAAAGCTAGTGAATGAATTATAATTGTGCTTAGAATCAATAATTGCAGCAAAGGGAAAGGACATAGAACTCAAACACCAACAATTTTATCCTGGAAACCTCCAATGGAGGAAAACCAGTCGGGAAGGGCAATTGCTCTTTCTTCCCACTTCTATTGGCCAATTCAAATCACAAGTACATAATTTACAATAAGTATGAAAGGGAAGTAGATAATATCTCAACACTTCCTTTCAGTTACTTGCTTGCTCTGTCTCAAACTCCTTTCTTCTACAAAATACAATTTCCAGCACTAAGACTTCTTGCTCACTTGCTCTCATGCTTCGATGATCTTCTACACTTCTACAATCATGAATTTATAGCCTTTCTCATGTCCTCCCATGCACTGGAGAATGGGAAAGGTCATGAAGGTGAAGGGAGACAAACACCCTTTCAAATTCGGAAGTTGTTCGTTTCAAATTTTGCTTTCTATCTCGTAATGGACAGACCGCCGCCCCTGTGCATGCAGGCGGTTCTCATAACTACGCCCCCCGGCCGAGTGGCGGTTCATGACCGCCACCACGCATGGGCAGTCCTGTTACTTAAAATACAGAACCTCCGTTTAATGTTTTCCTTCCTTGTGCTGACTATTTCTGATGAAGTAGAGTTTCTCTAGATCCCTATGGATCACACCTCCCCTTCTTAGGAGGCTTTTGGTCCCACAAAAGCTTAGTGGGGGAGTAGATGAGGAAACAATTCCCTCACTTGCTCCTTTGAATACCACTGGGCCTGCCTTGGTGTCTTTCCTTTCAGTCCAATCTGCCAAGACTCCTGTGGACCTCTTCTAGTCTCTCTAACCTTCTGCTGCAGTACTACATCCTCCTCCAATTCACCTCGTGAGTCCAAGATGCAATCCTCGATGGAAGGTAGCAACTGTAGTTCTTCATCTTCATCCAACATGGATGGCTCATATAGGTGCAAGTTCTCATAGTTTACTACAGAGTACATCCTCATGAATGATGAAAAATCAAGTCAAAAGCATTTTCTCCAATCTGCTCCAATATGGTGAAAGGTCCATATCGTAGTGGCTTGAGCTTCCGTGCTTGACCTTGTAGTCTCTCCTTGCTCAAGTAAAGCCAAACTTTATCTCCAACATGAAGCTTGTGTTCCCTTCTATGCTGATCATGCCTAGCTTTGTACTTCACTTGAGACTTCTCCAGTTGTTCTTTGACCTTGAGATGGATTTTCCGGATCCTCTCAATGAATTTGTTTGCTCTAGTCACCTCTGTGTCTCATGTATCCTCCTCATCCTGCTTGTCCAACTGCTATGTCCAACGGATTCATAGGTAGATATCCCAAGCATGTTTCAAATGGTGACTTCATGGTGGATGTGTACTTTGCTGGTTGTAGGAATGTTGAATGTAGGCTAAGGACTCATCCCAAGTCCTTGGGTACTTACTGTTATACCCTCTGATTAATTGTACCAAAGTCCTGTTTACCACCTCTGTTTGTCCATCTGTCTCATGGATGGAAAGTTGTGCTCCTCTGCAACCTGGTATCCATCTTGTCCCACAATGTAGTCCAAAACTTCCCCAAGAATCTGGAATCCCTATCAGAGACAATAGACTTTGGCAAACCAAAATGCACCCATACATTAGCAAAGAAAAGATCTGCTGCCTCATGTGCTTTTACTGTCTTTTTACATGCCATAAGAATACACATTTTACTAAATCTATCAACAACAACATAGAGATAGTCATGGCCATGTTTAGACATAGGTAATCCTCCTACAAAATCCATAGAGATGTCCTCCCACGGATGAGTAGGTACTGGTAAAGGCATATACAAACCTTCCTTCCTAGTCTTTGGCTTGCTAGTACAACAAAGTTTACATCCACGAATAAATTTTGATACTTCCTCTTGCATATTGGGCCAATATACATACCTTTGCAAGTGGGTTACGGTCTTACCAACACCAAAATGTCCTGCTACTTTCGAGGTATGTGCTTCCCTCATCAATAAAAGTCTTTCTTCCTTAGGCACACAAAGTTTTCCCCATCGGTAGAGCAGCCCATCCTTGAGATAACAATCTTCAATCCCCATCCTTTCAGCCCCTTGGGACTGCAACTTCTGAAATGTCACCCCAAAGTCTTTGTCTTGGGCATATGCCTCTTCGTATGCTTCCTTCGTGAAGGGCTCGATCTGAGAAATAGTGGCCAAGCAGGAGAATTTCTCCTGTGTGGGTGGCCTAGACAACATGTCTACCACCACATTTGTACTACCTTTCTTGTATTTGATCACCAAATGGAACTGTTGAAGAAACCCCATCCATTTGTAGTGCCTTTCCTACTGCAATTTAGACTGTGCTTGCAAATATTGGAGAGGTTTGTGGTCAATGTGCACAATAGTTTCTTTACCCATCAAATAGTGTTTCCATTTTTTAATTGCCTGAACTAGTGCATACATTTCTTTATCATATACTGAATATCCTTTAACTAGCTGAAGTGAAAGTTTCAGAATGATAACATACGGGTTTACCTCCTTGAAGCAACACTGCGCCCATAACATAATCGCTGGCATCTGTCTCTACTTCAAAAGGCTGCTGCAAACTAGGAAGAGCAAGTACTGGAGCATGACTAATCTTGTATTTCAATAACTCAAAGGATTTGTCTTGTTCCTTACCCCAGTCAAAACCCTTACTCTTTGCGGCCACTGTGTGTAGAGGTGCTGCAATCGCGGAGAAGCCCGGAATGAACTTCCGCATGTATTGTACTGCTCCCACAAAACTTCTAGTTTCTGTGGCTCCTGTTGGTGTTGGCCAATTAGTGATGGCTTCCACCTTCTTTGGATCCACTCGTAGCTCTCCTCCTCCAACCACGTGTCCAAGATAGACAAGTGATTGCTTGGAAAATTCACATTTCTTCATGTTACAAAGCAACTTGCTTCTCCCTGAGAACTTGCAAGACTTGCTGCAAATGTGTTAAGTGTTCTTCCCATGTGGCACTAAAAATCAAAATATCATCTAGATATACAATGACACATGAATCTATGAAATCCCACAATACATCATTCATCAATCTCATAAATGTAGCGGGTGCATTGCATAACCCAAAAGGAAGTACTAACCATTCATACAAACCCTATTTTGTTTTGAAGGCAGTCTTCCATATATCCTCCTCCTTCATCCTGACTTGGTGATAACCGGACTTGAGGTCCAACTTCATGTGAAAATTTAGCATGTTGAAGCTGGTCCAAGAGATCATCTATGCGGGAAGTGGATATCTGTTCTTTATGGTGATCTTGTTCAAAGCACGGTAGTCGATGCACATTCTCCAAGAACCATCCTTCTTTGGCACCATCACAATAGGTGAACCACATGGTGAGGTGCTCGGATGTATTACCCCTTGGTCTATCAGTTCCTGGAGTTGCTTCTTTACTTCAGTACTCTCAAGCAAGGATTGCCTATACAACCCGATGTTCGGTAGAGGTGACTCTGACAACAACTGAATCTCATGCTCTACTTCCCGTTTTGGTGGTAATCCACTAGGAGTCTGAAATACTTCCTGAAAAGACTGAATAATACTATCCAAATCTTGTTTTCCTTGGTTAGAAATTTCTGAAACTTCTACCCCATCTTGCTTATCTTTTAACAAAAGTAAACAAAACTGATTATGATTTTCCTGAATTAGCCATTTTGCTTGGTTAGCACTCACCATAGTAACCCGTGTCTTACGCTGGTGTGCCCGGATGTTGTAGCTGATCCCATCCTTGACCCATCTCATACGGTTCTCCCTTCTCATAAATATAGCATCCCTAACATACAAGTAAGGACTCCCGAATACCACATCAAAAGCATCAAGTGGAATAACGTCAGCTTCAAAAACATCTATATATTGGGAATTTATCCCAAACTTGACCTTACATCTTCTTGTTACTTGAATTTCAACACCCTTCTTTACCCAACCCAAAGGATAAGGGTGTGGATGCTCATAAGTCTCAAGACCAAGCTTCTTTACAACTACCTCAGAAATCAAGTTAGATTGAGAACCGGTATCAACCAAAGCATTTACCTTAGTTCTCTTGATCTGGATTTTGATTTGGAATAGTCTACTCATCTCCTCTTCGTTGTCCCCGTTGGTGGCCGTGCATCCAAGCCTTTCATCTACATCAGAGTCATCTTCGATTTCTACCTCCCCTCTATCTTTACAACTGTCATGGACTTCTTTGAGTCCTTGGTTCGGTTCTTTGATGTAACTCCGGATGCAACTTCCAACATGTAGCGTCAGTATGACCATTGATATCACAATTCTTGCAAAAATTCTTGGGATCTTTACAAGTATTTAAAGTAGTGGCAGCTTGTTTACCTTTCCCTTTCCACTTACTCTTGTTACTTGTTTGCCCATAATCCTTTTTCTGCTGATTTGTTGACTTGCTTTACCCTCGGCTCTTGCTTCTCCTTGCTTCTTCTCATCATCTATGTAGTATGCTTGTACACATGCTTCATTGAGATCCTTGGGCTTTGTGGAGATAACTTTTCTTCGAAGGTGAGTGTGAAGTCCGCCTAAGTATTTGGTCAAAATATCCTCATCCTCCAAGTCCATATTTAGCAACATGGCTTGCCTCCAAACTCCGTAGTATAGTCCTACACACTTTGACCACTGCCTTGTCTAAAATACTACCATTTAATCATTTGGTCAGTTTTATGGCCAATAGGATAAAAGTTAGCTCTAAGTAATTCCTTAAATTCTTGCCAAGACTTCACAGTAGGATGTTTCTTCCTTTCACAAGTAGTTAGATGGGTTTCCCACCAAACTAGAGCATGTCCCTCCATTTTGAGACGTGCAAAGGTGATCCTTTGTGCCTCAGTGACATTATGGATGCTAAAGTAGACTTCTAACTATTTCAACCATTTATCTAGCAACTCTACATCTACTTGTCCTTCAAAGCTTTTGATTTCGACTTTAGTCTCAACTTTAAAAGGAGTATGTTCAGATTTTACCTTCTCTCTTGTGTTAGAAGTCTCTCTCCATCACGCTCTTCTCCATAATCTTCCTCATGGTGACTCTTGCCTATACCAAACTTTTCGGCTAAGCCTCGAACCACCGAGTCCATGGAGTCTTGTTTGACAGAAGCCGTCTTCTACAAATCTGCAAGTTCTTCTTGCCTTCTAAACATCCTATCCATCATGGTCTCCAGCATCTCGATCCTCTGACCAAGTTCTCTTCCTCCATTTCTCCCCGATTCTCTGTTTCCACTTCTTTGTAGAAATCTCTGGATCACAAGGTAAAGGTTCTTCGCCTTTAGATCTTGTCACTATCATACAAATTCAAGAATGAATACCACAGTCCTGGATACTTGTTAGCTCTGATACCAAAATGATCCGTAAACTTTCAACTTTGGAATAATTCACAAATCACAATTATTCATTGTTGTTTACTTTCTATTAGAAATAACAGAGAAAGCTAGTGAATGAATTATAATTGTGCTTAGAATCAATAATTGTAGAAAAGGGAAAGAACATAGAACTCAAACACCAACAATTTTATCCTGGAAACCTCCAATGGAGGAAAACCAGTCGGGAAGGGAAATTGCTCTTTCTTCCCACTTCTATTGGCCAATTCAAATCACAAGTACAAAATTTACAATAAGTATGAAAGGGAAGTAGATAATATCTCAACACTTCCTTTCAGTTACTTGCTTGCTCTGTCTCAAACTCCTTTCTTCTACAAAATACAATTTCCAACACTAAGACTTCTTGCTCACTTGCTCTCATGCTTCGATGATCTTCTACACTTCTACAATCATGAATTTATAGCCTTTCTCATGTCCTCCCATGCACTGGAGAATGGGAAAGGTCATGAAGGTGAAGGGAGATGAACACCCTTTCAAATTCGGAAGCTGTTCATTTCAATTTTTCTTTTTGTCCGTAATGGACAGACCCCGCCCCTATGCAGACAGGCGGTTCTGTAACCACCCCTGGCCGAGGCGGCGGTTCTTCTATGACCACCACCTTGCACAGCAAGGGCGGTGGTCTTATTACTTAAAATACAAAACCTCCGTTTTAATGTTTTCCTTCCTTAGAAATATGAATGGTGGAAGATGGCATAGATGTCATAGAGGCCAATGAGGAATACATGAGAGGGATATTGGTATAATCTCTAGCTATTTTAGGAGTGAGTAAATTTTTACGACAAACACACTATGTGTGGGGTGATTACGTAAATTACCAAAAAAGTTAGTGATTTTGTCAAGTTGCTCTTGATCAACATTAGTGTCCTCATCGGATGAGTGTTCTCTATCAAAAATTTATTTTTTAAAGAGGAATGTTGATTTAGTTGATCAATATATTATGTAAGCTAGCCATTTATTTAGAGAGTTTATGGGTAAATGGAGGAATCTCAATGTTTTGAAGAGGACCAAAATGGCCACTATAAGTAATGATCATAAAAAGAAGGAATTGAAGCAAGATAGGGTTCAAGCGCATGGGTTCACCAAATGATTTAATCTAAGTTGAATAAAATATAATTTTAGACTAACTTACTTTAAGTAATGACATGTAAGAAATAAAGTACAATAGTACATAAGGAATAAGCATTTAGCGATGTAACACCCTAAGCAAATGAGAAGGGATGATTAATTGGTACTAGATCTAGATGGAAAAAATGTAGAAAAGGATTTCCGAGGGTTTGATAAATAAATACTATGCTAGATAGAAGTGCCTAAAGGAAGGCAGAGCACCCCGGGTGATAGTGATTGATCTACGTGTATGTGTCTACTTAGATGCTTAGGTTTTGACCTTTCATGGGTAAAAATGTATTCACTTAAATGTTCGATTTGTTACTCTAACTTTGATTTCAGGTTTAAGATCACTCCAGTAACTTGTAAAATAAATGTCTACTTACACATGTCCATAAAACACATCAAATGTAATAAGGAAGATGAAAATATGGAGTCGGATCTAACCCCAATGATCATCCAAGAGTGAACTATTTTCGATTGTGTGTTATTTTTTTCATTTATGTCAATTAAATTGATGGAAAATGGTGTCATGATTTCATATCTTCGTCTCCATGAAGTATTTAAGCAGATGTCATTCAAGAAGGTTGATTGGTAGTATGAGGATTTCATGAGTTTTATGTTGTCCTAGAGCATGGTATAGTGTGATAAGTCATGGGTTGAGTCCTCCTAATTGAGTTGAAAATTTTGATGAGATAAAAAATGGTTATTATTATGATTCATGAGCTCTTATGGGTCTTAATGAGGTCAGATGAAGACATTTCATGGGTTGTCGAGTGGAGTCCAGTCATTAGAATCATATTACAAGCCCTAGAGCATGTTGAATGGGGCGTAGATGTGATTTTTGAGCTGATCAGTATTTTCCAAGCATGGGAATAATGTTTTGGACAGTATATCTTAGATGCATGGTGAGTTTGGTTAGAAATAAGAGGTATAATGCATATTTTGGGACCTTGGGAAGTAAAGAGGTGAGAACATGTCGTTTGACATAGGTAAGTCTTATTAGATAGATATTTCAAAGAATATTTGAGATATATGGTGAATATGAAAAGGTATAATATGTTTTCATGATATTTCATGAAAATTTTGAGGTAATTCTCCAGTAATGGGAATTTCAAGATATGTATGTTTTGGAAAACCGGAGTAAGTTACATTGTAATTTTAAATCAAATATAGAACTTATGATGCTCATTTTTAATTGAATGATTTGTGTGAGGAATTGAAATATTTTTCAAATATAATAAGGTCATTTGTTAATATTTATAAAAATTAATCCCTTTTATTGTCACTTTTTATGAGCGGTCGTTAAGAAGATAAAAACTTTTTATGTGATTGAAACTCTAGCTCAAAAGTTGAGGAGTGGAAATGATCATAAGTTCTAAGAATTTATTTTTAGTGCATGGGTAATAATTTTCTAATGTTTAGGAATCCTCTAGGTTTATTGAAAGGTATGGTAGTTCTTGTGGTGATGATTGGATCCCACTAAAATAAGCCCGTTTTTCGAATAAGTTTAGTTTAGGACAAGTTTGTACAAAGAAATTGAAAAATAAATTGGAATCGGTTTTATCTTGTGATTTTTATATATGTAAATTGTGGTTTTAGGAAATGATTATTATAAAATTAAAAAAAGTATACCCTATTTGTTAATATTAGTCAAACAATGAGTTTTGGGGCACTTTCGGTAGTGTATAGAGATGAGCTTGGTGTAAGGCATTCCTCTTTGATTTGGAAGGATTTATAATATGTTATGGAAAAAGGATTTAGATATATTTACAATGGTATACATTTTATTTCATAATAATGTGATTTTATGGGTCATTCTAGTCATTTTGTGGAGATGAAGGTTTCTTGGTTTTTCAGGACTAAACTACTTAGGATGAATGATTAACTTGATTGAAGAATGAGAGGGATGATTTGATGATTTATAAAAATTTAAAAGTGAATAGGTATTAATTATGTTCCTAGTGAAGGAATTTGGAGGTCTTGAAAGTGTCTCGAGAGGGTGCAAACTAGTTGCATTTGCGAAACTAGTTTATGGACAACATGTTTTAGTGAAGAGTAGAATTGCTATGGTTTGAGAATATGGATGTTTCATGATTAATACATTACATGGATGTTTTCTACAGGTTATAAGGTTTCTATAGAGTGGTAAAATTACAAATTTGAGTTGATATTCGTTGGTCTTGAGGCCCAAAGAAGAAATTAAGGGGCTAGAAAAAAAAGCTGCTTTGGGAAGGATATGAGCCAAAGGTGCGTGAATTTAATGATTTATTTGATTGGATAAACAAATCTGAAACCATTTATGATATTTTTATGCTATATTACTCATGTGTGGTGAATATGGGAGATTGAATAATCATGGTTTTTGTATGATTGGATTTTTCTCATTCTAATGATCGGGTTTTCGAGGCATTTTAGTGCATGATGAGTGGTTTTGGGCATGTTTAACTTACATGAGTCATATGTTAATGGTTTAATGATTCAAATGGAATTTTATTAATTGTAATTACTCTAAAATTGGGGAAATACTATTTTGAATTTGAATCAAGGAGATCTTATAAAAGTGATCTTTTGGGTGCTATTTTGAATTAGTTAAGTGTATGTGAAATAGTATGACCTATGACAAAGGTGATTTGCAGGTGAAAGTCATGTATTTAGGAATGAAAGACTGCATGAAATTTTGAATAATGTTTTCAAGAGTTTTTATAAGGGTTTTCATGTGTGATAAGTGAAGAAAGTTCAAGTTTGTGCAAATTTAAGGGCCTAGGGTTTGAACAAGGGTTTAAAGGCGAAGAAATTTGAATCAATGATGAAAATAAATTTTGGTAGCAACTAGACATCACCTATCATCATAAAAACGTGGTTGAGTGGGTTCTTGAACATCTTGGGAATTTGTATCCTCCTTTTTGGAGTTGATGCTTCACCAAATCAGGGGTTTGTGCTGCCTTCTACGGTTTGTGTTCTACTAAACTAGGGGTTGGTTCCTCACTAAATTTGAAAGAAGGAAATATAATGTTTTTATTTTATTGGGTTTTCTTCTTCATGAGATTTTTTCACTTAAATATGTTGTGTATAAGTTATCTCTTATGTTTTTTGTTATTTGAATTTATTGTGCACACTTAATAAGGAATGGTTGAATGTATGTGAATGGATGAATTTTAATGGTTGTTGTAATTAATGGTTAATAAAATGAGAAATTTTAGGACTGATTCACCCCAAGTCCACCGTGTTTCCAACAATTTGTATTAGATCATGTTCTTGTGAACCAAGTTTAATCACTTGAAGGTGATTATCTTGAAGCCCAAAGCCATGGTTAGACCATTAGATTTTGAAAACACTCTTAGAAAGAGAAATGGAGTATCAAAGTTAGTGATTAAGTCTTGGAGGTTAGATCAATGGCATGGAAGATGAGCATATAGTCAACCATTTAGGTTTTGGAGTTACAAATGGAGAAGTTGACTAAAAATTTAAAGGTTGAAGAAGAAGATTGTAGTATGTATGAAGATGAGTTGACGATCCTAACTATCCAATTTGGAGTAGACACAAAGTAAGTTGAAGACCTATGAAAAGTTAGATTAAAGTTTAGAAGTCCTAAATGACATGTTGGAGAACCAAAGAGCTATAAATGACAAGTCTGGTCTTGAATAGAAAGAAGAACATTCAAAGAAGCATGAAGTGAAGAAAATTGAACCTAGTGATGCTACTTAAGCTATGAAGGATGCTAAAGATATCAAGAAGGTTATAAAGAATCTTAATGCAATTAAATCTATAAATGAGTTGAATGGCGTGTTCTTCACTTCCAATACTTTTGGTCATATTTCTAGAGGCCTTAGGAGGTTTGTTAAGAATGCATTTCCATGGATAAATGGTTGGAATAATCATTCTATCAGTAAAGAGATATTACATGCTATAGTTGTCACAAGAAGGGTCATATTGTATAAATGTGTCGTCATGGGTCCCTAAACAAATTTGGAAGAATGATAAGAAGCATGGAGTTTTGTTCTATAGTTGCACTCAGTTTTGGAATATAGCTAAATATTGTCATCAAAAGGGTTCTAAAAAAAAGAATGCTACTTCTATAAGTAAGAGTTCTTTTTGTTTACTTGAGTGCAATCAATTAGATCACATTCAAAGATATTGTAGAGTCAAAATGAATACCTACAAAGGGATGGATGATGTTAAGACTATACAAGATGAAAAGGTCAAAGAAGAGATCAAAAGGACAAAAGGTGATTCTAAAGTTGCTACTACTAAACATGTTGATCCTATTGCTAATGAAGGAAGGTTTTCTATCTTTGAACCATAAGAATTGTTGTTATCTTCTCACGAACATTTGAAGGGAAATGAAAGAGAAGAAAAGTTAAGAAGCTAAGATAATTGACGGTGGACCTTGGTGTCATATACATTAAAGGCATGGATGTTCTTCCCTACTATAATAATGTTGATGCTTTGTATGCCTCCATCAAGATTCAAGGGGTCACCAAGTATGTGATTTTGAATAATGTAAAGGTATGTCTTTGTCTAATCTTTCATTATCTTGTCTTAAAAAGGTATATAATATGTCAAGATGTCAAAAGAAATCTTGTGAAATTAAATGATATCATAAGTTTGCAAGTGTGTTGTGGGTAAGTGCACGAAGTTGGTGGATAATTTCGTGGACATAAAAAGCTGAAATTTAGGAACTGCGATTACGGTTTTAAAACGTGATCATGGAGCTATTTTTAGCAGGTTTGGAAATAATTGAAACTAAAACTGCGATCACGGTTTAGAACCACGAGCGAGGTTCTAAAGCATGATCGTGGAACTCGAGATTAAAAAAGCAGATTCCGCAAGTAAGTCCTTATTTTCCCCATTTTTCATTTCAAACTATGATTTCTCCTAAAAAAATTTCACCTGAGCTTTGAATACCACCTCAAAATTGCTCATCCAACTTTTGGATCACGATAGATTTAACCATGCTCTTGCCAAGACAAGGAGGTAAGCCCTTGATTTTAGTCATTTTTTTACATTTTAGGTTTTTTTGCATTTTCATGGGTTTTTGAAATGTTTTTTTATGTATATACAATTTTCTTGTTTTGTCGGTTGGTCGAAATCTTGAAATCATGAAAATCACAAACATTCCTCAAAACCCTTCAGAACTTTCTTGAAAACCCTCCTCGAAACATAGATTCTCTGCCTCTTATGGCTCCTTCTGTCCCCACTCGAACCAGCGAGGAACACAAGATAATATCGTTGGAAAAATTTGAGAAAATAAAATTGTGATTGAGAACCTTATAAATACTATAAGAGAAAATCATGCCACAAATCCATCCCGCATGACTTTAGTAAACACATTGCAAACATTGATTGGAAAAATCGACTCATGACCAACCAAATCCATATATGGAATACCTTTAGAGGTGATTTTAGGCGTGAGTATGCCGATAAATTATCCCATGTGGTCTGTAAAGACAAAAAAATTGGAAAAGACCTCATTTGTGCATTATTTACTAACCCAAGAACCAATGCCCCCATGAACTTCTTGCAAATAGTTCCCAATCCATTAGTGCCATGATAACTAAATCAATTTTTTTTTGGAACCAATGGTGGATGGTTTTGATTATCCACAATGCAACAACGATGAGGATCCTCTCTATTTTTTGAAGAAATTATATTGGGAGTTAGGTGCTTAATGAGGTCCCGAATTATTTTGAATTTTTGACTTTTTGGGCCGGAGGTGGCTCTGCACAAAGTAGACCTAGTGCACGCATAGGTCAACCAAGGATCCCCCATGCCCCAAAACCCCCACTGACTTTAGTTATCCCTCCTACTGTGAAGGAGGTTGTGGAAATTGACACACTACATGCATTCGGGGAGCTCACTTGACACTCTAACCCGACATAGTGACCGATTACATCTAGTGATGTTGGAGGAGATGTCGGTTCTAACGCACCACACCACTTATGGATCATGTGGTGCCTTATGCACTATGGGCGAGACATCATTTGCTGGTTCACATGATTTCTTTTCTATAGATGAGATCTTTGAGGGATTTTTTTTGGAGTGGTGCCATTTGATATTGGTCTTTCACATGTAAATTTCAAATAAATATAAATAATATATATATATATATATACACATTATTTTAATTCATGTTTTAAATTTTAATATATATGTATTTGATTGTACGTCATGTACATACATATAAAAACTAATTTTTTATTTTATTTTAAATAGCAAGAAATGGGTGAAGGAATTATCTAGTGTTGACATGCTAGCTATTTCTGCACTTGGCATGTTTCAAACGTAAGTTTCAAGTTGTACAAACTTACATTTTTAATTTCATTTGATTGCACTCTTATTATTATAATGTTTCACGTGTATGTTGTACATATTAATATGTTCACATCTTTTATACACGAGGAGTACGGCGGGCCATCATCTCGCTCTGGGAATTGAGTCTCTTGTACACCTTACATGATTTTTACGTGAGGTTAGTTTCTCTTTATACTTTGTTTCTAATTGTGGAAGTTCATGTGGATTAAATGCTTTCGACCTTTGTTATGTGGTGCAGTCATGTAGATTAATATTATTTTGTACATGTTTTTGTATAGCTTATGACTACCGAGAGACTCCTCCATATATGCGAGTGTGGAGGCATTGTAGATACTTCCATAACATCTGCAAATCCACTAAGGTACAATTTTTCAAATTTATTTAATTTTAGAGGTTCATTATTTCTTATTACTTAAATATACAATATAAATTTTTTTATGTATGTGAAATATTTAATTTGAAAATTAATTATTTGTATGTAGCTTGCCCCGTCATGAGTCTATTGTTTTCCCAAATGCGTCAACGAAAAATTGATAGGGATCATGACATTGCATGGTAAGATTTCACATGAATTTTAACTCAATTGTACAAGTTTCTATATTTTGAATGTATTTTAAAATTTTGGGTGTTAAAAACTTGTTGTTTATGAATGTGCGGTTAGTTGTAGATCCTTAGAGACACTAGGACCACACGGATGAAATCCATATTGGAATATCCCTCCACTACATCCCCAAGTTGTGGATGTGCTACTTCTAGCGGGGCAAAGAGAGGGAAGATGTTTCATGATTAGATTTATAGTCCACCTAGATGTACATAGATATATATGGGCCATCTGGTCCTAGTGAACATGTTTCTTCATATAGTCTATTATATATATATATATAGCCTTTTGAACCACATGTGGTCCTATATGTATGACACACTTAGTTCGAGATGTACACATGTTATGAACTTACATATTTTCAAAGACGTGTGTCTCGGAGCACACTTTATTCGATTCTTATATATCCATGTGTGTTGGTTTTAGAATGATATTACTTCTATATGTTTGATTTGATTTCATTGCATGTATGATATCCTTCTATGTATGTTTTCATAACCATTTATTATTTCTAGATATGTATGTTTGATTTTAAGCTAAAAACAATGTCCCAGAGCACTACATGGTACAATTGTTAACCAAACCTATTCCATTAAGCAAAACCGTGCTAGGTGAACTATAAAAGGGCAATAGGTAATTAAATTTTTTTTTTAAAGATAACACTCATCATTGCATATCGACTCATGTGAATATTGATCGAAATAAGCGTTCATCTTGAACTATATGAATATAACGTTACTTATGGTGCAACATTGAATGGTACAATTGTTAAGAAATTAAGGAATTAATAGATGTACACACCTTATCTCCTTATAATTTGGTGCTATATGCCAATCAACTAAGAAGTTAAACATTCAATTTGATTATCGTTTAAAGTAGATTCACTTCTCTCTTTAATTTTCATTGTTTGTCTCTTTCTTCTTGGACTTACCATCCTCTCTTTTCTTTTATTTGCTTGTACATTCAAGACTTTTTTTTCTCCTTATTATTACGCCATTGTTCACTCTTTTTTCTCTTGACTTGTCTCTTGTTGCTTTGAATATCCTGTCATAAATATCTCCTCAAGCCTTTGTATTTACTCATGTACAACAAGTATTCACTCTCTCCTTCACTTTCTTCATTTAGTGATCACATCCATTACATGCTTACGTCAACCTGAAATTTGACATTTTCTCACCACTTTCCTCTTGTTTCCCATTTCATTTTGAATGAGTACATATTTATTCTCGAAGCATTTCATTTTGCACTTCCTTTATCCTCCATTATTCTTCTTTCGTGCTATGTTCTCCATTATGAGAATTCTTTTCTCTTCTTCATGTTTCTCGTGCATGGAAACTATTTTCCTCTTATTCCTTCATAAAGCTCTCACTTATTTGTTTCCTTCAATTCTTTTAGCATGCTTCATAAGTGACTCGATTGGCCACTTCACTCTCCTTCTAAAATTCCATCCAAATATGCAAACTTGAAGCTACTTGCCTTAGTGTTTTATTGATAATCTTATTCATATGTTCACATTCTCATCATACTATTAGAAACAATAAGTAAATGCATTTCATTCCTTTAACATGACATACCTTTACTCACCACTTTTCACTAGTTCTTGCTTCACTAGCAATTATGGCTCACTTAATTTCAACTCCATTTAGTATTCT